>CM031080.1:30891492-31491492 GCA_018257905.1 Gillenia trifoliata | reverse complement strand
TTTGTTGGCCTTTGGCCACCATTGGAGATGGTCTAAGGAGTTAGATTTTGTGATGGATATTGGTTAGGGTTTGGAGATTTGGAGTTGTCTTTGTCCATGGACCCGACCCAATTCGACTGGTTCGTTGGATTAGACTGGCATATGTAATTGGTTCCATTGTGTTCCTTTGTGTTCAATTTGTTAAATTAGGGTTTGAAAGTTTGAGTTCGAAAATTGGTCCTTCTCAATTTTTTTCCGAAAAATAATGGTGGACTTGGGTTTTGATCATTCCTTACGCAATGATATGAGCCAGTAATGATGTAGCACATGTCATATTGTTTTTTTTTTTAAATGATGGACGGACATGTTATTGTTTGTTCTCGAGTCACATGGTACTTTTAAACCAAGATGACACGCGTTGTATTATTGTTGGTTCATGTCATTAGATAAGGATATGAGGTCCTGATTGGTCAGACCAAATATCGTCCGTTTTTACGAATCACTTTCGTATAGGTGTCGGATTGTGATTTACACGTAAGAATGAATAGCCTTGTAATCGTAAAGAGCCAAGCGGTGTTCATTTATTTTATATTTGAAAATGTGGTGGGGTTGAGCAACCAGTTCTCCGATTGATGAGTAGTATGAGAAAAACTTAGGTCCAGGTCTCTGACATGGCGTTTATATCTCTGAATTTGTGATCCATCAACATTTCCTCCTAAAAGTTTGTGGTGGCAAAGCAAAGCTAAGGAAGGAAGGAAGTGTTTTGAAGTGGGGCATTTACTTTTACTGAGTGAATTGCCAGCGTGAATGAAGGCATGCATGAGTGTATGCGTAGACCGTTGTGGTTGTGGGGGATCTGAGTGAGACAGTGGTTTTTGGTTTCAGTTCACATGGAACATTGTACGGTCTGTGCAGTGACTGCATCACACAATGATGTTTAACTTAGATTTGATGCTGTCCTCTTCTCTCGTCTTTCATATTCTTTCTGTAAAATTTTTGTTTTTTGTTTTGACACAACACTAAAAAACTTGTGATCCAGCTGCAAGGGTGGCAAAGTGGTATAAATGCTTGTATTTAAACTCAGTTTTATAACCGCTGCTAGCGCTACAATCTAGTACTATTTTTCTTCAATTATAAGTGGGAGATTTTAAGCTTGATTCGCACGAACGACGTGTTCGAGACCACAATATTGTTAACCCACCGTGTGGCTAGCCCGACCTCACAACCCAATATCGTTGTATCAAAAGAAACTAGCGCTACAATCTAGTGCCTGATGGTACGCATCTCCACTTATAAGCAAGATATCTCAAGTTCGACTCACTTGGATAAGGAGTTCGATACATATATTGTGGGCAACTCATTGCATAATTTAGCCTAAATAAGCCCATTCCTGATGTGGTTTGAATAGTTATCAACCAACCCAATGCATATTAATAACCCAAGTCACCCCAGGTTGATCCCCATACCCTAACATGGGTTCCCGGCTCGAGTAAATTCTTACATTAATCGGAGATAAAAGAGACGGAGATATATCTCCGGTCAAGCTCAAATTTTTCTCGTACTGGACTTGGCAAAGAGAGTTCCAGTAGTTTTTACGGGAAAAAGAGTTAGGGTAGGACAGTTTGACTATCGAGTCATCTTATAGTTTTTTAAGGAATAGTGCATGACTATAGTTTTTAATCTCTAACAGTGTACGAGTTATATTTTATTTTTCTCAATATTTTATTACTTTTTAGTATATCTAAAAATATTGTAGTACAATACTCACACATTCAACAACGATGTATTTTGTAAATTAACTATTTTTTATTTATAGCTTAGTTAATTTTTTTTTTTTTGGGAATCAAAGTTTAATGCTAAGTACTTTTTTTTTACATTATGTTTATGCCCAAAAAAAAAAACTATATTCATATAAAATATTTTTAAAATCTAAGTTCAATATGAATGCATGCAACAACAATGGAATGTCCCTAGTTTTGTACAGATTTTAGAAAAAATTACTTGATCTAGCCTGTCCGTTTCCAGCAACCTCTTAAGATTGTTTTAGAAAAAGAAAAATTTGGAAGATCAGTGGCGAGCAGACGAGGATGCATGATTCAATGGGTGCGCGCACCAAATCTATGCAGCCTAATCTTTCCACCAGCAGCAGCATATGGGTGGGTCGATGAACAGTTATGGCCCCGGGCTTCCAAGCGAGCTATATATAGCAAGCCCCTAAGCCCTTTGGCCCCTTAATCTTTTGCAAGATTCTCTTTAACCCACTCATTGGAGATGAGTTTTTGATCAAATGAGGCTAAAACCAACCCTTTGGCCCTCTATTGAAGATGACTTAAAAGACAATAATCGTACATGAAATACAAACATAAATAAACCCTAACAAATTCCTAGTTCATCAGCACAACAACAATTGAACGTGATTACATTCTTTTACCAGTATGCACCTTTTTGTCGGACTAACCAATACATTCCTACTGCTAAAAAGAAATGCATAATGCAATTTAAGCGATGTTATGGCGTTGGAGGCCCTAAATTTGCATCGAGCTTCGACCCTGAAATTTCAATGTTAAATTTACTGGCATTTGAAATGAAAATTGAAAACTTTGTTTTTGATTTGATCAGCCAAAAAATCACCCATAGATAAATCAAATCAAGAAATCGTAGTTAATGAGTGTACGCGCGCATGCAGACGTGGAAAATATAGTGATGGACTCGTATGCATCTCTATTTCTAGCTTGAATTTGTACATTGATCTTCCGACTAGTCTCTTATTTCTTCTGTCTTCACTAACATGCTAACTAACATGGAACGTGATTGCTTAGAATTCAATGGAATTTGATATTAAAGTTCAAGCAATCAAATCCCGTAGTTAATGTTTAATGATATCCTTTGTTTATTAGTAACTAACATCGGATGTAATTTCTTGGAATCCCAGTTGACTTTTACGATTTGGTTTCACATGCATTAGCATTTTCTCATGCACGTAAAAACTCAAGTAGTGCAAGATGGCATGCTTCGTCTGTCATATAAATACCATAAAGCATATATAGCATGCATCTTGCACAACTGGATTTCGAGCAATAATCCATTAGTGAGAAGTGAGAAACTATTAGAGTAGTGATTTGTTTGAGATCGAGAGAGAAGATGCCTACAGCGCTAAACTCCCAAGGTTTGTGGTGGTGAAATCAAACTACAACAACAAATACTTGCGCTACGCAACTGCCGTAAATGCGGAGAAGACGCTAGCTGTCACCGGAGAGGAGGACGCCGCGAGCGATTACTCAAAGTTGGAGGTGGAGACTGCGAAGCTCGACGAGAATAAGGGACGTAGATCATCGAGCAGATGATGATGCTGCTAAGCGCCACGTCGAACTCGGAAACTACGTCACCTTTTGCGTATTCGCGGGTTCGTCATGGCGTAACGCCGAGTTTTTGGATGTCTTCACAGTCATCGACTGGGACTCGCTAGTTATGGTGCTTCCCAAACGTGGCATTCAAGGGCCGTAACGGTAACTACCTCACTCCCCACACCTAACGGACGAACACATGTCTCTGCAGTTCAAATAAATCCACCGATATTGGAGATCAACGGTGGGTAACGAGGTGTTCAAGAATGTTGATGGAAGCATCCGCATCAAGTCCAATTACTGGGGCAAGTTCTGGAGGCTTGCCGAGGATGATTGGATGACACCACCAGAAACAACTCTAGCACGTTATTTTGGCCCATCAAATTTGGCGACAATCACATTGCTCTCTGCAACGTAAGCAACAAGAAGTTCTGAAACAGATTTACCACCGGCACAATTACAAGCGGTCTCAGTGCCGGCATCCAATCTATAGACAACGAGGCATGCCTGGAGGTAGAAGAGATCGTCCTTTCAAGGAGCATCAGTAATGTCACTTATCGCCTCAAGGATTTTATCATGTACAAACCAAAACGTTGTCCAAATCGGCTTTGGTGAGGTTGCTAATCGAAACAAAGAATCTTTCCCGGTAGAGGTAAAGGTCTCGTATACACAAACTAGGAGCACTACTTGGAAGTACTCGAGTGTTTCCTCGATGATGAGGCTCGCTAGCGTGGGGAGCAGCACCCCCGCCACTGTTCCAGTGATCGCGGACGACGGAAAGATCAGTCTGTTTTGGAGATAATGAGACTGTCTCATAAATAGTGAAAAGGAGGCTGTGTATAAGGCTGCTGTGCCGCCGATGACCAGGGTGAAGGTAAGACTGCTGGCATCGGAGGCAACATCGATGATGGAATTTACACTCTCGTCAATACCTTCGACTACAAATTTGACACCACAGAAGAAAAACTTTGATTTTCCACCAGCAATTAGTACTGCACCTGTACTTCTAATCGCTTTTCGTTTATGTTTCATGTGATTGCGATTTTTCTGTTGTTTGTTAATTTCCAATAAAACCGAGCAAATGTCTAGAGTTTCCAATGGAGCCATTTACAAGAATGAATAATAATGTAACTTCTGCTTTGCGTTTTAAGTTCTAGGACAGTGCAAGACATTGATTGTGAGCCTGCGCGCCTGGTTTCGGGTTCAGGTCATGGACACCTGGGTTCCTACTCCAATCCCTGGGTCAGGTACCAACGCTGGGTGACGGGGTCCAGATCTTCACAACGCCCCCACAATCTACAACGATAACGTCTAATGGAAGCTCAAAGATCAAATGGAATGAATAAAGATTCCCTGTTTTACCCATATACGTACAATTTTGTCCGGCAAAAAGAGTACTACTATCCGATACATCCCTACTGCTAAAATGAAATGCATAATGCAACTTATGTGATGCTATGGCGTTGGAGGCGCTAATCTTGCTCCCTGCTTTGCTTCTGACATTTCGACTTCACATGCACTAGGATTTGTAGACTTTTCATTCTCCATTGCCATTTCTTTGAGCCTCGCTTGTTGTATGGCAAGCAGCTCGTATCTGATAATCAAATCAAGAAATAGCGTTTAATGAGTGCATACGCATACGCAGATACTAAACATGATTTAGGGCAAGCAAAACATTGCAGTAGTTCAAAAGAGTAACGACGCACATGTCCTGAGAAAGTATAGTGATCGTCACTGGGACTCATATCATCATATGCAGTTATGCACCTCTGTTTATAGCTTGCATTTGTAAATTTCAAAAGGTATAGTGATGGTGACAAGCAACAATTCTGTTTTTAACAAGACTCTTTAGCTAAGCATCATCCTGCTGTCAACAACAAATTTTCAGGGAACGAAATAAGCTTTAGGTGCGAGCGTGACAACAGCATTTAATCATAGTCGACATCTACTATAAACTTAAACGCCTTGCCATGTGAGACTAAATCAAGAACTCGGTGCTATCTGATTCACAACAGAGCACATTTCGTTCCTTCAACTCCATATGCTTGTTAGTTATAAGATTCAAATGGAGGTACTCATGTATTTCTGTGTGGTCCAAGTCTATGTGTTTGACCAAATCAATTCCAACTGAAAGTTGAGTATTCAAGTTTGTTGAGATGATTGTATCGTTTTTGTTTTATTCGTTTTTCCAAACCAGTCATCACTGGCCCTATGACAGGAAGAGAATGCGAGTCTAGAGCTCCATCAGGAGCAATCAGTATGTTCCAAATACTAACAAGATAATCGGCTCAAAATATTCAAACTAAACCACCTAGATGAATACTCCTAAATCCCATCAACAACTAATCAATCATTCCGGAGTTCGGACCATGATCTTATCAGATAACATTGGTGCAAAATGATTGAAAATCTGAAACTTGTAAAATACTTACTCCGCCACTTGTTTCTTGACAAGCGTAAAGTACACTCTCCAAAATTGACGTTCCTTCAGGTAGCGGGGGCATAACTTATATCTCAGATGTGAAAGTTCCTGAAAAACACGAAAGATCCAATTTGTATAATGCAGTGCAGCTCCAATTTATAACTAATAAGAAATCTAGATATGGTGCCTGGAACATCCCCTTTTTGTAATGTAATCGAACTTCCCGAGCTCCTTGAACTAAATCCATTTCTTATTTGTACAACAAATTCAACACAACTAAAGGCACAAACCATTAAAAAAAAGCAATTGCAAATTGCTAGAGAACATTCCTAAAAGGCCAAGGAGCAACATTCTACAATTGTTGATATAAATTTACATGCTTTACCAAACCAACTTTAGAATTGTGAATTTGACATCAATTAAAAAAATATTTAACATAAACAATGAGCTAGAATTCAAACCTTCACTCTTGAAAGCACAATGGTGGCATGCCTTTCCTGCCATCCAGACAGATCTTCATCTTCTTCAGCTCCCTCATCGTCTGCACCGCAATCAAATCAATGCAAATTTAACACCATTAACAAGAAAAGAAAGAACCCATTACAGTCCTTATCCCCACAAAGAAAACCCAGCTCGTAAATTTTCATTATTTACCCAAAATCAAATTAACCCAAGAAAAAACCCCATTGCCAAACTCAATAATTACTGCTCTAAAACACCAAAAAAACAATAAAAATAAAAATTAATTCAGAAAGCTGTTATCTTTTACCTACCTGGAAGTGGGAAATTCCTGAAAGTGTCCAAAGTGAAGGACTTGACAAGATCGACCAATTGCTCTGTGACTCCCAGCTGCTCTTCTTCCTTTTCGTTTTGTTGGGGTAGGAGGGTTTGCTCAGAGGGATCTGAGTTTTTGGTATTTTCACTGTTCTTCAAAAGTTTGCGTCGAAACCACGAAGATAAATCCATTGGCGATGACAGAGTGCATGGTAGTGAACACAGAGATGATGAGCAACTGATTTTTTTTGTTTTTGGGAGACAAGTTCGTGATCCGCTGCTTTCTGGCTTATCGTAACGAATTGCTGCGGACAAGACACTGGACAAATGGTCAATGGCCCGACTATATTTGCCGTGCAATATGGGCTTAAACTTTGATGAGATTATTAATGGGCTAGTGAGCAGTGACTTTCAGATCACATTATATTTCAACAACGATTTAATCATTTAACCGTTTATAATTTTGTAGGGTTCACCTCACATTATATTCCAACAATTTAACCATTTATTTTTTAGATCTTTCTTCAAAGATCATCTAAAAAAATGAACATATTGGAAACTATATGTCGGTTCAATTAAATGGTGGTCATTTAGTGTTTCTTTGAAGCATTGTCTTCGTCCAATTTTTATCATTACAATTTGATGTCTTAATGATTTTAAATTTATCTAACTTTTTTTTTGTAAAAATGATCTATAAATAATTAATTATAATATAGACAATTTGAATAGTTGAATAAAAGTACCAAGTGAGCTCAAAAGTGTTCTTCAAATAAGGCTATTTAAGGGAACCCTCAATAGAAAGGACTGATTAACGGGCTCTTAAGAGCAGTTCCACCCGTGTGGAAAAGGCAAGAAGCTTGTCTTTCAAGCCCAAAAACCTCCTCCACCGGTCCAAAATGAGGAGGACAAGTGGTGGGCCATCTGAAGCCCAACCAAGCGCCCCAACGAGAGATCAAACGATGTAAATTTTATGAATTTAAAAATTAAAATTAAAAAGAAAAAATAACTAAAAAGAGTTAGAAAAATAGCCAAATTAATTTAAAAAATCAGAAAAAAAAAGAAAACCATAATTTTTAAAAATAAAAAAATAATATCTCAATTTTATGTTTTATTTGACATTCGTTTGAATAGTGTTCACAAAGATTATTTAAACAATTTTTACAGTCATATTTCATTTTAATATGCATTTAAGAAAATAAAAAAATATATATTTGTCCTTACCCTTGCCTTTGCCCTTGCTCAACGGGTGGAAATGCTCTAAACTAGAGACAAGGATGGGTTTCTTCTGTGCAGTTTAGGCCCTTCTTGGTTTTCCGATACAAACATAATTAGGGGAGGGAATGAATCAAACTCGAGACCTTTAGTGCAGATAGTAAATGCCTTGACTAACTGAACTACAAATTGCTTGAAACTATGAGGTTATTATGTGTGCTTTTAGATCAACGAGAATTGATTTCGTGATGAAACGAGTTATATTGTCACATTCCACTATTTCGGTGATGTCTAGTGAATGGTGATTGCCTTTGTATGTATACTGAAACTATGCACAATAGAATATTACGTAAATTGTTATGACTGAGAAATTTTTGTGTATTTGAAACATTTTTGTGTGGTGTTCTTATTTGTTATAATATTAGTGAACGACATAGTTGATATATCCTATTATTAAAATATATTAATAAAAAACCAAATATATATGTTATAATTTGAGTAAAATAGTAATACCATGTATGTCACATCCCGGACCGACTCCGCTGTAGAATGATATTGTCCGCTTTGGGCCACGCCCTCACGGTTTTGCTTCTGGGAACTCACGAGCAACTTCCCAGTGGGTCATCCATCTTGGGATTGCTCTAGCCCAAACTCGCTTAACTTCGGAGTTCCAATGGAATCCGAAACCAGTGAGCTCTCAAAAGGCCACGTGCTAAATGGAGGTGGACATGTACATATAAGGCACATCACCGCCTCTCCGTTGATCGATATGGGATATCACAATGTAGTAATATTTTGAATGCACTTCAAAAATTATTCGTAATAACTAAGACTAAAGCATGAAACGCCAGAGAAATACATCTAGATTTTTTTATCTTTTGGGTAACACGCCCAGCCCAAGGTTGGTTTAAGTACTTACGAAGTTTACAGTTTGGGTTTTAAGCTTCTTTTTCTCGTTAGGATTTGGTTTCTTCTTTTTTTATTGTTCAAAAAATAAAAAACATAAAATAAAAAATCTGTTTTCTTGCCCGTTATTTTTATGCGGAACCACTCGATCATCTCGACCAGCGTGACTTCCTAGAGATGATGGTGCTTGATGGTTTGTTTGTGATAGAATTCTGTAGGAATTATCTTGGAGAGGACGGTAGGGTTAGTGATGATGATGGCAACCTTATTTTAAACATGGACTGCATGTCTAAATATATATGCCATGACCTCTTGTTGCTTGAGAATCAGTTGCCTTGGTTTATTCTCAAGCACTTATTTGACCTTCTCGGCTGCGATAAACCCTCCCTTAGTATGCTGGTGCTCTACGCCTTAAGTACAATTATGCAAACTATCCTTCTGACGAATGTCTTCAAGATAATGACGGTGAAGTTTTGCATATACTCGATCTGGTTAGAACCTCAATGATTTTTCCTGTCAAGGATGAACATCTAACTTGGCCTTCTCCTTGAACATCTAACTTGGCCTTCATAGACTCAGATACTGTACCATTGATGCATTCTGCAATGGCTCTTTCAGATGCCGGTATCATATTCAAAAGTGGCGGTGATGGAAATGGCGGCATTATGAAGATAGAATTCGACAGTGGGGTTCTTACAGTTCCAAAACTGGAAATTGACGACTCGACTAAATCTTTGTTTAGAAACATCATTGTCTTTGAGCAATGTTACCGCGGGCGTTCGTCGTTAATTACATCATATGCTACTTTCATGGCACATCTCATTGATACTGCCAAGGATGCTAGACTTCTTGGTGAGAAGAAGATATTCGATTGTTGGCTGAGCAATGTAAAATGTTGGGAAGTCTTTGACAAACTTTGCAATGACACTTGGTTCGACGAGTTTTACTACAGTGACCTTTGTGCTCAACTGAACAGGCATTGTGAGGTTAAAGGGAACACGTTGGTACAAAAACTGAAGCGCTTAGTATTCTTCTAACACCATGGAAATTTATTTTTCTGACAGCATGCAGCAGCCACTTTCCTCTTGGTTCTAACATTGGTGCAGATCATATAGGGCGCGACGGAACAAATGACGTCCGGTAGGGTTTTGTCAAGTTTGAAGTTGTTTTATGAGTACTCCTAGAAATACTTCTGTATCCTTTAAGGCCCATGTGTTAACTATTTCGTTTTAGTTTTTGGTTTTTACATTCCCATATGATCCTGGAGTTCTCTTGGATGGATTTGAGGATATTTTGTGCAGAGTTTCTTGCCTATAAATGAAAATTTTGTTTAATTCTTCTTCCTTTTGAAAATACTTAAGTTTTATTTCATGGTTTGTGCTATTTCATGATCAATTAAAACTTCCAAGTTTCCAACAAACAGAAAATTGTTTCATTTTCCTGAAAATGCATACAATTGAACCTATCTACTTCCTATCTATCAAAGACAACGACGACGAGTACCCAAATGAACAGAAACACCGACAGGTTCAACACAAAGACAAAGATGAAAAGAGTACCCGAAAGAAATTTTGTTACCTAATTTCCCAAAACCGACCGTTCCAAAATGCGCCTTCGTCCATTTCTGCGAGGCCTTTACGAGGTTATATACATATATATATATATATATATATATATGTATATATATATATATATTATGCGTGCTTTAGATTAACAGAAATTGTTTTTGTCAAAATTTATAAATATAACCGCTCGAACCTCTCTCGAGTAATATTTGAATCTAACTAAATAATACTCGGTCGCCCTCGGGTGGTTAAACTACTAAACTTAATTGAATATATAGATCAATCAAATAATTTTCATAATTTTCGTTTGGTTATCTGATTGGCCTAGTTTGATCTATTCAAACTATATGAACGGGATTATTAGGTCAATCAAATTGAGGTTTGAATTGAAACGTTGTATATGAACTCTTAATCTAAACTTATCTTGATGTAGATCGGATACAATACTAAGTTCAAAAACGTGGTCCCCAAAATTGAGAGATGGGAGCATGGAAAAATGATCGAAATCTTAATTTGTAGGTAGGACCATGAGTAATATTTGAGTTCTTTAATTACACGATGAAACGAAAAACCAACAATTCTGAGGTTATATTGCCAACTTTTTCATAGCTAACTTTTTAACATGTCAAAGAGTACCATAAATGATTCAATTTATAGAGTATAACACAATTGACAAAGTGCATATGCATACCACATTACCGGACAATTTTCTTAATTTTTTCTCAAAGATCAACTGGTCGGCACAACGTCGTCCATCAGAGCTAAGGTCTGAAAGATAGATGGACTATGATCAGTCTCAAAACTCCGTGAGCATAGATGGCATTGGATTTCTGAGGTTTTTATGTAGATATAGATTTATAGCCTCTCTTTTTAGAGCACAAGTTTTAACGCTCGTTTGATACACATGACTTGATTAAAATAAATAACCTACTAAATTAATGACATGTTGAAGGGATAAATTATAAAATTATGATCACCTAGAGGATAGAAGATGGATTGCTCATGAAGAAAACTTAAAATCCAATCCTCTTAAAATGGTAGGATTAGAGGGGATGGATTTCCTTCATAACTAATCCTCTTCTAATCCCCTCCAAAAGAAAAACCATTCACTTCCACATTCAATATATATCTTGAATTTAGAGAATTATCCATTCTAATCCAATCATGTGTATCAAACGATATATTCACACAAAGGGGTGGAGGAATAAATTGGCATGAACTCGTCATTTATAAGATTCGAACGTAAGACATCTCACATACAAGTGAAGAAACATCCAAAATTTGATATATTTATTATTATTATTATTTTAACCTCTCAATCTAAACTTATCTCGATTTGGATCGCATCGATTGAACAATTTATGTTTTAGCTGAAGCTGAAATCTATTCAATATGTCCGCCGGAGTTAAGACGACGAGATAAAAAACGTGGTCCCCGAAATTGAGAGATGGGAGCATACAAAAAATGGATGGAGCTTAGGAACCATACCTTTCATGATCATCTTGTACGTATGACTATGTGACAATTGAATTATGTTACATATAAATGTTCAAACAAAAATCAATAATTTAGAGGTTATAGTGTCACATCCCAATTGTGTCTAGTGAAAAAGTAACCTTTAATTTGTAAGTATATGAATATAGTAAGCCCATGCTAGGGCTGGTTTCGGTTCGAAAATCGAACCGAAACAAGGGATCCAATTACCGAACCGAAATTATAGCATGCCCTACTAATTTCTCTAAAATTAAAACCTACAATAAAAAATTAATCCCCAATTTGACAAATTGAATTAAAACTCTAACCTAATTTGAAATTTTAGGATTTGACATTTGTAGACAATAGAGACTTACCAATCCAGTGATTCCAATCTGAGAGGACTAGAGAGAAGACGTGGACCCGTAGGGGTGGTGGCTGGGTGATGGAGTCAGTGTGAAGGTGGTGGAAGGAAAAAGAAAGATCGAGTCATGGTGGTGGTGGGTGTGCGACATAGATCAAGATCGAGTCGTGGTGGTTGTGGTTGTGCAATGAGTCATCTGTTGGTGGTGCGGTGACTAGGTGACAGAGAAAGCAGAGAGAAGAAGAAGTATAACTGGTTCGAAACTTCAAAGTCGGTCATATAATATATTAATAGGATTTATATATATATATGTAACATACCGTAAAAAGATTGTTATAAAATAATTTCCGGGGGGATATTTTGGACATGTGCGTGATTATTTTGTACAAGGAGTCGTGTAATTTTACTGTTTTAGTGGGTGCAAAATACCCCCAAAACCCAAAATATCTTTTTCCTTCTCTTCTTCCCCGTCACTTTCCCTTATTTTTCCTTATTTTCCTTTTCTCTCTTTTTTTTTTTCTCTCTCTCTCTCTCTCTCTCATTCTCACCGTTTGTGCACAGTGCATGTCGACGAAAACCCGTCGAACCGAGGCGAACTAAAATCACCACCATCTTCGTCTCAACGCCCTGGACTCAACGGTGCAAACCGTTCATCCAAACTCCCGACCGTTTGACAGGAAAAGCTCATGGAAGAACCGGACCTTCCCGGCGATTTTCTCGCCATTCTAGACAGAGGTGAGGTTTCTAACTACCACCAATGGGTTCCTCTCGTTGAGTAGATGAATTTTCATATGTGGTTTGCTTGATTTGGTTGAGTTTTGACGTAGATCGACGAAGCTACAGTAGCCGCGACCTTTCGAGGCAATTACACGCCATTTCCCGAGCTTGTACGGCCAAACCAAAGGTACACCGTCATATTACTCCTCTCTAGCTTCATTTTGGTATAAAGAACGTGAAATTTGGCCAAGAAATGAAGAAGTTATGGAGATTTGAAAATTCTCCAGAAAACGTGCCAAAATTCCAGCGACGGCGGCGACTGGCAGGTGACGTTAGCAACCGGTCCAAACCGACCAGTGACGTCAGTGATGACATCAGCAACCGGTCCAGACCAGCCAGTGACGTCAACGATGATGTCAGCAACCAATCCAATCCGGCTGGTGACGTCAGCGATGACATTAGCAAACCGAGAATATTCCTTTTAATGTCGTTAGGAGTATTCCGTTAGATTTAACGGAGATGCTGGAATATTCCGTTAGATCTACCGCCGTCAACTAACGCCATCAGTTGACCGGCGCGTGAGCTGCGCCTAAGCCGCGCGTGGGACTTTATTTTTGAATTCCGTCAACGCGAGGCAACTCGTGACGACATGTACTACTTAGGGGCAGTACGTATGGTATTTTATGGAGTGTTTTAGACCTCCGTGTTGAGCAAACAACGGATAGGTTTAATTAATTAGTAACCTTTATGAGTTTAATCATTACTATAGTGATATCTCATATAAGTGAAACTTATCTATAGGACTACTGGGGCTACCCAGAACAGGGGGGCTACGACCCGGCTACTTATAAGTGAGTGAGTGGGTCTTTGTTTTGATAAATGTAATATTACATATGGTTTTTCACTGCTTTCTTTAAATTGTTAGCATGACTTATATCATATGCGATTGTTGGAGGTAGAACATTCGAATTATTTTGCAATACATGTTTCTATACTGTTGCTCATCAGTAGATGTATAACACCTCGGGTATCAGTACTCAGTCTTGTGACCAGGACTAGCCTTGACGTTCAGAGATGTCACTGCTAGTACCGCTACGCAACTTTGGATCCATTGTAGGTACTAGCCTGTTCTAGGTTACACTAGGCAACTTGAACTTGTGTGACGCACTTTGTGCACAGCGATTAGCGTTACACTCGCGTCATTGTAGTACTCAGCGTATTACTCGTATACCTAGTCTGTTCCTCGTAGCTTATCTACTTGGGCTTGTGTGTTTACATATGGATGAGCAGTCATTTTGATTTCTGGGGAGTACCCATGTTTTGAACATTCAGTTTGATTATCAGGGAGTACCAGTATTACTATTATAGTATTTTAAGGATCATACCGGAGAGTATGACGTATTTTCAAAAACTATACTTGTTTTCCAACGAGGGGATAGTATACTCTTGAAAACAAAGGTTTTATCAAACTTTGCTTTTTGACCCACTCACCTTTTTATGTTTTGCGCCCTTCCAGGACTTAGTGGCAGATTCGATTTCCAGTGAGACGTGGGCTCGCTTTGGCTGTGGTTGGTGGTTTTGACAGTCTCTCCAGATTATGTAGGATTTGCTCCTACTTTTAGTTAACTTTTACTTATCCATCTTCACGAGGATGTGAATGTTTTTATTCTATGCACTATTTACTATGCTCTGACTGTTATGCACCTGTAATTATGGGTTTTTACCCATCACCGCACTCTGACTTCCGCTTCCAACTCTAAATTTATTCACTTTTTCTCATTTACATGCATAATTGGCTTTCGTCACTTAACACTTGTCGGCCAGCACTTCCCGACACCTGGTGTGTCAGGATCAGAATGTGTCATATATATATATATATACTTTCGGTTCGGTTCGGTATTACCGAATATATGGTAATACCATCCCGATTTCCATACCGAAATTTCGATATTTTTTCGGTATCGGTTACCGAACTGTTCAAGAGTTTTCAATTTCGAAAACTTAGGTATTCGGTTCGATTTTGGTATGTCGGTACAAAAATCATAGCCCTAGCCCATGCACAGTTGAGCACGTAAACTGTAGCATCGGATGCCTTTAATTAGAGTTTACATGCTGTGTCTCATCACACTAATTTGTAATTACTTTGAAACACTTGGCGTGCAAATGTACTCTAATGATGGGGACTCACTTTCCCTGAGACCACCACTACCACAATACGATGCACGCCTTTAACCTTCAATAATTTTCTTCCCCCTTTAAATATATGGCCGATAATTATCTCAATGAAAAAGGTAATTTCTGAAAAATAACATTTAAACTAAATTGAAGGATCAAAACGTTAACACCTTAACTTATGAACTCTTACGCTTGTTTAAATGGTGAACTTTTGTGTAGATTCTGAGACAACACATATACATCACATAAGTGAAATTAACATGAACTAACATAAAGGTAAAAGTTGCAATGTGTTGCTAACGTTAGGGTTCAATATTTTGACATTATGATACTTATTACTTATACGGTGTCAAGTGAAATGACCCCTATAATTCGGCGGGAGGTGAAACCTAACTTATGTAAAAAGCTACACAAGTTGTCATTTGACACAACATAAGATTTTGGTTTTATACATCATGAGAAGGAAACAAAATTTGACTTCACATAAAGCAATAAAGCATGCATATTCAAACCTTAGAATTCACTCATAAAATCGACCACCAATCCTTAACTTTAGGACCCTGCTCTCCATGCATTCATATATTTTGTATATATTGTTGAATATAAGTCCACATTGGGGATTTAAGAAAATAAAATAATATATATATATATATATAAGTGTATGATTTCACTTTTAATAATATCGAGATCTATTGTGATAAAACTCAACACCTATTAATATGTGCTTAAATTAGGACAATATCAGTATGGTTAGATGAGTCAGTGACCCGTCTCTCTGAATATCTGACATACATACATATATATATATATATGTGTGTGTGTGACAATACATGCCATTGTCACGCATGGGTCGATGACTTTGACTTGAACCGATTAAGTTTTTGTTTGCATCGACATTCTACGCACATCAAAAGAATGATAGTGTAGAACAACTTACATGGCACGACACTATGTAGCGTTTTGTGCCATATAAATTATTCTCGGTGGTAGTGGAAGATCAAATGATATCATAGCAAATGTAATAATATTGGTCGGATACACTTGTGACTTGCCTTACATTAAAAAACTCTAAACATATATGACCCACCGCAGGTGGAGGTGGTGGTGGGTAATAATCATAAATCAAAATCATAGAATTATCAAAAGTGGTCACACCACTCTCTCCCTATCCAAAATTTGATTGTTTCTTTCTTTCTTCTTTTTGACCTTTTCTTTGTTTGCTCTTCCTCACGTGGATTGTGCAAAATTTTCCCTAAAGGGGAATGACTTACTTTACTTTTCACCCGTTAATACTTTAAATTACACTAATTTTAAAAGCATAGATTCGAATTTGTATGCAAAATGAATAAAAATTTGGCCTGACTAACTGTCATAAACTCTTGGCCGCATGAAGGGAAATTCCTCCCTTATTAGACCTTAATTTCCAAAGTTTGTTATGATGCTAATTGTTTCTATATTCCTTGCAATTTGTAATTGATCTGAAATGGTCTCATAATTTCATAGGGCAATGTGGGGTATTTCTTGGATGAAACTTAAGTTGGTTCATGACTCATTTCTTACCTTATGGCTACAAGATCTTAACTTAGTTAAATGGTTTGCCAAAGTAAGTTCATAACTTAGTGAAATGATTCACTAAAATATATGGGTTTTCTTTTGGTAATGAGCAAAAACCCCACCATTTAATACCTTGTTGCCATAATATCTAAAGATCAGTTCAAGCCTTAATGTGTTAAAATGATAAACGCTTAATTACGTGCAATTACGTGCAAATCACATGCATCAAATTTTTTGCACGTATGAGAGTTCGTATCCCATTACTTTATTCACCATTTTACCACTGTCACTTCCCTTATTTTAGGCAGAGGATATTTGTCACTCAAGGAATCTTTCACTTTTTACAGCCTTTTACAGGGACAAAAAGTAAAGTAAAACATGTCAAAGTTGTCAAACCAAAATAACTACTTTTTTATTTTTCCCGCTTTTTTGCCTGTTGGTGAACAAAGTAGCAAACCCCTCCTTTCTGTGCTTCCTCATCATCTCCTTTAATTTAAAAAAATTGAATTAAATTGAATCCCAGCACTGCAGAGAGCAACAAAAACAGGAAGGGATTATGCAAGATTTTGAGTGTGATTACTAAACCCCCCAAAAGATTAAAGGCAGAAAAGCATGACCCACCAAAGAGGCCCATTGCTTTGGACAATTGCAGTCTGTGTTTTGCACACCACCTGTTTGACAAAAAGAAAAAAAAAATGGCCAAAGAAGTTCACCACCAACACCAACATCTCCAACTGGGTTGTTGTTTCTGTCTCTCTTCCCAGTACTTTACTCCTTCAACCCCACCATTACCATTTTTCCATCTTTGCCTTGACATTCCAATTTTCTCTCCTGGGTTCCCTTTTCTCGCCCCATGGACCGCGGCGGCGACAAGCATCAGCAGCAGCAACCGCAGCTATCCTTGGCTAAGAGTTCGCGGCAGCAGCGATACAATGAATGGTTTGTTTCTTGATTTTCATGTGTTTTTTTATTTTTATTTTTTTTATGTTTGTAATTCAACTTGAGTACTTTTCATTTTATTTTGTAAGCGTTGCCTAGTGATTCTATCTGTGGTTTTTGATATATATTTATGTGCTTTGTATTGCTGAATCTGCTGATTGTTCTCTTGATAAGTATTCTATAAAGAAACTTTTTTTTTTGTCATTGATTAGTGTCATGTTCAAATATCTGCAACCGGTTTCTTGTATGAATGTTTACTTGTTGATATTTTGCAGGATTTTTCGGGACGTTCCAAGCGATATTACAATACAAGTGAATGGAGGGGCTTTCTCGCTACATAAGGTAACTATATCTATGCTGTTTTATTTACTTTTCAGTTCTTCAAAATGATTCTTTAAATTCACTGTCTTGATGGAATTTTTTATATATTATGGTGTTTCTGAATGCAGTTCCCTCTTGTCTCTCGAAGTGGGAGAATCCGGAAGTTGGTTGCTGAACACAGGGATTCTGATATCTCAAGAGTGGAGCTTCTTAATCTACCGGGAGGTGCGGAATCATTTGAGTTGGCAGCAAAGTTCTGTTATGGTATTAACTTCGAAATCACATCTTCAAACGTTGCTCAGCTGTGTTGTGCTTCTGATTACCTTGAAATGACTGAAGAGTACTCAAAAGATAATCTTGGTTCACGCGCCGAAGAATATCTTGAAAGCGTTGTTTGCAAGAATCTTGAAATGTGTGTTGAGGTTTTGCAACAATGTGAGAGTTTACTCCCTCTGGCTGATGAGCTGAGAATAGTTTGCCGTTGCATAGATGCAATAGCCTCAAAGGCTTGTGTGGAGCAAATTGCTTCGAGCTTTTCACGCTTGGAATATAGCAGCTCGGGGAGGCTTCACATGAACAGGCAAGCCAAATCTGATGGGGACTGGTGGATAGAAGATCTTTCGGTTCTTCGAGTTGACTTGTACCAAAGAGTCATAACAGCCATGAAGTGCCGCGGAGTTCGCCCTGAGAGTATTGGTGCATCTCTTGTGAACTATGCGCAGAAGGAGTTGACAAAAAAGTCCAGCTTATGGAATCCGTCTGGCCAGACAAAAGTTGACCCAATTTCAGCTTCAACCGGGCATGAAAAACTCGTGGTTGAAACAATTGTCAGCCTTCTGCCCGTTGAGAAACTTGTTATTCCAATCAATTTCCTATTCGGGCTTTTGCGAAGCGCTGTAATGCTTGATTGCACAATTGCTTGCAGACTTGATCTGGAGAGGAGGATAGGGTCCCAGCTGGATATTGCTACTCTTGATGATCTTCTGATTCCTTCTTTCAAGCACGCAGGCGATACTTTATTTGATGTGGATACAGTGCATAGGATTTTAGTTAACTTTTCTCAGCAAGATGATAGCGAAGAAGATATGGAAGATGCATCTGTTTTCGAATCTGATAGTCCTCATTCGCCTTCCCAAACCGCTTTGTTTAAAGTTTCAAAGTTGGTTGACAATTACCTTGCTGAAATAGCCCCTGATGCAAACCTCAAGCTTGCTAAGTTCATAGTCATTGCTGATGCTTTACCTGAGCACGCACGAACAGTTCATGATGGGCTATATCGAGCCATTGATATTTACTTAAAAGTATGACTTTCTTATCTTTCTCTGCCATTAGTCTCAATTAAGATGCTTTTCTATTTACCATTCTTTCATTAGTTTCAATCGATTTACATATGTTCTGCCTGTGACAGGCTCATCAAGGTTTAACCGATACAGACAAGAAGAGACTCTGCAAAATGATTGATTTCCAAAAGCTCTCACAAGAAGCTGGTGCACACGCTGCACAGAACGAGCGCCTCCCTCTCCAGTCAATAGTACAAGTGCTTTATTTTGAGCAAATAAGGCTCAGAAATTCCTTGGGCTGCTCTAATGAAGATGAACCCAAGCCAATGCACCAGTCATGGCGGATCAGTAGTGGTGCGCTCAGTGCAGCAATGTCTCCACGAGACAACTACGCATCATTGAGGAGAGAAAACCGTGAGCTAAAACTTGAGCTAGCTCGGTTAAGAATGAGACTAAATGATCTTGAGAGAGAACATGTCTGTATGAAGAGGGATATGCAAAAGTCCAACTCTCGTAAATTTATGAGTTCTTTCTCCAAGAAGATTGGCAAGCTGAGTTTCTTTGCAAATAGTTCTTCAAGGGCATCCACTTCTCCGTCAAGGCATTCTTATAGAACCGATTCTAAAGTGATCGAGAGAACGTGTGCAAGCACAGATTAGGTAAATTCACATTGTCAGGAACTTTTTATGTGTTGCTGAGTAAGTGCAAGCCTTATGAAACTTTCACTTTTGTATGCCTCTTTTGGCCTCCTTGTAAAAAAAATTGTGCTTTGAGTTAGCGATATCGGGCAAAGATCTTGATTGTAAGTGATGCTTTTGGTTGAGTACAGTTTTTACATTTGTTTAAATTTCAACTTAATTGCAAAATGTAGCAGGTTAAATAATAGACTTATATAGCTGTTCTAATAAGGTAACAAAACATTGGTGCGCATAATCAACGTACAAAAACACGGTTTAAGAAATTCCTTGCAGGACTAATCTACTCGAGAAGCCTTGGAATTGCACCCGAGAATCAGTAGCCTCGCTTTGTAGCTCCTCTTCCTTGTTTGGCAAGATAAAAGTTACCTTAAGGCGAAGCGACTTACGAGCACTTTCAGGTTTTCTTATACAAGATTTCAACAAGGGGACCTGCTTGCTCTCCCTAACATTAAGATCAGCAAATTTGGCAGTAATGTCGTTGTTGCCATCATCATATTTTCTACGACGTCTAGTTTCATTTTTTGAATGTATTGAAGGTTTCTGCTTAGATTCTCCGCGAGTTTTCTTGTTTGTGGATGACAAGTCTACTTGGATATCTGTTTGGAGTCTTCTGCCAGAGTCTGCATCTTCATCGCTCGGGCTAGGGCTTACAGTAGCACAAGCAAAAAACTGAAGCTTAAGCCTTCGCCTCTGCTCATGGTGCTTCGGCGTCATACCAGCATATGCCTTAGGAGGAGAACTATGTTCAGATACATGATGGTGGCCTCGATCCTTAGCAGTAGCAGATTGTTTCTGTTCAAGCGAAGAAGAAGAAGAAGGAGGAGGAGGCTGATTGCCGTGCCCTCTGGCTTTAAGCAACTGGTAAATTGTGCGGTTAGGAACTATAAAAAACACTTTCCCGGGAATCAAAACTGCTTCTGGCTTAACCACAATCCATGGGAACTCAAAGATGTCTGGCCTAGTTATGCTGTGCCGGGGGTACCTTCTCATCACCTCTTCAGCTGTCACCGGTTTCTTGTGAACCTCCAAACGCCTTCCCGGACACACCAATTTCAGCACGCCTTCCTCGCTCGCTATGCTTCCCATCGCCAAATCAAATGCCGGTAATATATATATCTGATCAAATATTTTTCTAAGCAACTAGGAGTTAATGGAGAATAACTCAAGGAAGAGGAACTACCAGGCTGCTCAAAGTTTGCTTCTTATGGTGGCAATAAGCTCACTAGAAGATGAAGTTTTGGTGGAAAAACTTATGAGGACTCTTTGGAGGGGAATGCATATATTAGCTGGAGGAATGTGATTTTTTTGTTTGTCCATATAGATTCTGTACCCATCTGAGTAGATTCTCTGTTTGTTCTACCACGCTTTGTTTGGTGTTTGTGGAGGGCCTTACCCTGTAATCTTAACACTTTGTGTTGGCTGCTCAAAGTCCCAAAGGACTCAATAGTTGTGCAATGTGACAACATGGCCGCCTATATGGTGGTGCAAGAGACACTAGTCTGAAAGGCACCAACTTATTGCACAAACTTTTTTACATCCCAACTGATGCAAACGATACAATGACAAAGCGACAACAGAGTTGTGCTATTGTACAATAGAGTCATCTACGAATATGTATCAAACTCATCACAAATATATATCGTTATCACATTGGTGTGAGTCGAGTTTGAAACCTTGCACTATCCCAAATGCGAGTTGGTAATGAGGCAATGTGCACCCTCGACTTTACTTATTCACTTAAAATAACAAATTTTAAAATCCCAATATAATTTTAGAGTTTTAACAATTTAATCTCCTTATTAAGACACTCTTCCAAAACTACTCCTCAAAAATACACTTTAACTTTATCTTCTATTTTCCCTCTTCTCACCAAACAAAGAACAAGTGTGTCACACCTACCTACCCGAACCTCCATCTAAGCAACATCCAGGAATTTAACCCCAAATCAGTTCGGCTGTAACCATTGAATATGTAAGTCTTGCGATTGGGTTGTGTCTAAATTTATTAATTAGATTGTTATGTAACGTTTGGGAGTAAAAAAATAGGCCCTTGTAACTCTTGTTTTTCAAACTTAAACACATTTATCTTTAAACATTCAAATAAAACCCAAAATTCAAACTTGTTGACATGTGGGAAAATAAGTAACCTATTATTACAAATTATTTACAACTTATGCCACAATACCCTAATTATGTTAATGAAGCAATTTAACATTTTAAAATTCAAATAGTAGGTGCACTATTTGTGGGAGTGAAAAACTGTATTCTTTTAAGAGTTGACTTCACAATTATAAATTTATGGTATGCAAATAATTTACCTATACTTTTTATGTAAAATATAGTTAAATTAATTTTTAATCAAATAACATATCTCTATTTTTGTACTAATTACTTTACCTATATATAAATTTATTTATAATTAGAACGTTATTTATTTTTGTAGGTAAATTATTTTGCATTTATTATTATTTTATATGCAAATAATTGACCTGTATTTTTATGTAAAATACATGTAAATTAATTTTGAACCAAATAACATTTCTTTATTTTGTAGGTAAATTATATTGCATGAATTTTTACATATATTAGGCATGTTTTTTTTAATTATATATGTGTGTGTAAAATAATTTACCTACATTTATATGTAAAATATAATTTTCGTGACATTAATTAAGCATGTATTATTACATATATTAGGCATGTTTTATTGTTATTATATATAAGGCAATGAATTTGTAACATTAATATTTTTTTTCTTTTTTTCTTTTTGGAAAGTCATTAATTCTCCCTTACTACCCGTATGGAATTAATTGTGTACATCAAACATTCAAATATGTGTATTTTAGGCATCCAAAAAATTTAAAATGTGTAAAGTCAAACATAATTAATGAATTTGCTTATGTGGAGTCTAGTCAATGGGTTATATTCGAGTAAAAAACTTATGTCGGGTTTTATATAAAGAAAATTAAATTTCAAGGGTTAAAGTCTTATTTTTAGAAGAAAAAAAAAAGTGAAAAGTTTCGAGTTTTGACAAGAAATTAGTGTTATAAAGGGTGCTCAACTGGTCACTACTGAACGTGCTATAGGATGTTCGTATCGTCTCTACCAAACGTGCTAAAATGTGTCATTTATTATCAATTCAAAGGATTTCATAAATGAAAAAATATGTTTCACTTATTTTCTTATAAGAATGGATAATAATAGAGTATATATTTTGTTAATTTGATGATAAGAAATTGTCGCATCGATTGGCACACAAAATAAATTAAGTGCTCAAAATATCTAGTGGTGAGCCGTTAAAGTAGCCTCTCAATAACGGAGTAGGCTACAATGCTCGCAAGTATTGAATGCTTACACCGATCTCACCATTAAAATGAGGGAGGAGAGAGGAGAGAGAGGGGAAAGGAGGGTGAGATTGGTGTGAGCATTTAATGATTGCGAGCACTGTAGCCAGTCCCCTCAATACCATTGGATTGGACGAATTTAAGAGCGTGTGTCAAAATTATGATCACCTGTAATTGCACAATTGACAAATAATTAAGAAAAATAATTAGCTGTATGATCCAATGGAGGTGCCTCGAGATCATCGCCAGCCGATCACACTGAGGTAAATGTGATTCATACACATCGTACTATGGATTATTTTAATTTAATTAACTTTCCTCTTCCATACTTCTTTTTTTGTCAATCCTCTTCCATAGTTCCACACTTCCACTTAAATCAAAGTTGTCTTGTTTTGCCTTCTGGCTTTTGTCACTTATTTTCTCGTTTTTGAATGTTGGGTGTAGTGATGGAATCGTTGGGTGTAAATAGTAGCCCTGTAAAACTTATGTGGGCCCCTGAATCAAGTCCCAACAACTAGTGACAGTTTTGCGTCCCCGTAAAACTTATGTGGGCCTTGATCGGTCCCACGACATGTCGTATCAACAACCACAACACAATTTAAAAAAGCGAAGGCATAAACTCATTCCCAGAAAGAAGTCAAATATCCTAACATCCCTTCATCAACAACATTTCCAAACGCAAAAACTAACAAAGGGTCTTTGCGACCCCGTCATAAACTTATTGGAAAGCGTTCTTACTTCTCTTTCGGCTTCGACATTTATGCTGTTGACGATTTGGTGTAGAAGCGCACGCCAAAGGCCAAGCCCAAAATTAGCAGGGGAACAAGGAACTGGAGAAGTTTGATGACGAAATCAGTTGTCTTGTCCTGGTTGTAGTGAGGCTGCTTGGGAGGGGTGTACATCCTCTTTGCGGGGATGGATGATGAATCTATGTCTCCAACGTAAAACTCGTCCATCATTGCTCTAGCAGTGGAACTGTGGCCAACATCCTCGAAATCATTACTTGCATCCTTTCCTGCAAACCATGGATCATATTAGGACCAAAAATCACATCAGCGGCATCAACAGGATTCTGACAATATTTTGTGTTGTGTGCATACATAAAAAGAAACAATGAACAAGTGTTCTCGAGAGACAGTGTCACTGTGTCGAACCTGTGGCTGCCAATAAGACCTCATCACCACCAGGATGGTCCTCCAAGAATTTTGTTACATCATATACCTGTTCCGACACATTTATCACAATATAAATAATCTGCCTTCACTCGACTGCAAATTTCTTCCATATTTTTCCCTAAAGGATTGGTCAGTGAACACACACAAAGAGCAATATATTTTTCCCTTTGAGATACAAATAAATGACAAATGGAAACATTATTACACTCAAATTTTGTAATATGAAACTGAGAGCACATCAGTTGGCAATGAACGTGAACACAGTGGACCGAACAGATAATCTATGCTTACTAAGAAAGGAACCTGAACTATGCCAAGTCAATTCAGCTACACTACTACTACTTCAATGAGGAATCGATAGAGGACTAGGAATCGGCTTTGAAAAGCCTTCTGGTGTTCTGTTGGAATCAGGTTTTTGGATACGAGTGCACAAGTCTCGGAGGAAAAATAAGTCCATCTTCCCCATTTTTTATTTGCTGTGCCTTCCAGCAATAATTTCACTTAACTTAACCAATCATTGCACCACCATCAACTAAAATCTTATTAATTAGCTATTCTCCATAAAGTATCACCTATTTTAGAAGAAACCAATGCGCAGTACAAGCACAATCTATTGGCTTTCGGGGCGATAAATTCACTAAAAACACAAAAGAAATGTACATCCATCAGCAGCTGAAGCTCCTATAAGTTCAACTCAACCAATGTCCATCAATCTGACTAATACCAATCTATAAACTTCTAATTTTCCTCTGTTTTTTATAGCAATCTCGAACACATTTCATCCAGATCTAACTATTCCAACATGTAGTCAAAATCTAAACAAAAATTCAACAATACCATTAAAAATCCACCAACGAACACTTCACCCAGATCCAGTCAGAGCAAAACCCAGATTCAATCACACACAAAAACCCCAAATTAACACAACCCATGATGCAAAATCCCCAAATTTAACAGAAAATTGGAGCTCACAAGAAGCTAGAACATTACCTTGCCATCGATGACGAGCCAGCAGTCCTTGCGATCACTGTGAGCGGAGACCTCAGCCAAAGTATAAACCTTTTTGTCTCCAGCCATTGTTGGAGGAAGAGGAGAGTCAGAGGCCGGTCTGCTTCTTCTCCTCTAAGACTTCGAAATGCAGAGATTTTGAAGATTTCAGAGTTTGATTTGAATAAGAAGAGAAGGGAAAGGTGGGTTGGTGGCGAGTGAGGGGGGTGTGGAGAGAAATTTAATTCGGAATGGGGTGGTGGTGGGTTGGGCAAGTAAAAGGGTGGGATGGCCTAGTCGTCCACCAACCACAAAATCCCCTATTGTGTTTGGTAGTTTTTTAATTTTTGACGTAATTGCTTTGTGGAAAATTTTCGTAACTTTTTTTTTCTTTTCTCCAAACGTGGAAAATGTTCATATTCCACATCATAAAGCTTGTTTGTTGGCCTTTTATTTTCCTCCCTCTTGTTTTTCAATCAACTTGAAAAACAACGCCTAGGCTTGTAGCTTGAGTAGTAAATAACTTGTGCACATACTTATAGTCGGTGTTTGGTTGCGAGCTTTAATTACGTGAATTTATTCTACGATCATATTAAGATAAATACTTTGAAAACATATCGTTTTATAGCTAATTGAGAATCAAACGCTTGTGGCTGCACTTTCAAATTGCCAACTAAATACCTCCTTGGGGTTCAAAGTTTGACTCTTTCATCGCGACAATTAGACCATTAAACCTGAAACGTGGGTATGATCATAACTTGAGATAGCGTATTTTACAATTGTCATCCATGATTCTCCCTAACTTGTTTTGTTTATTTCAAAGACTTTCTAACACATCTTTTCTATTGCTTATTCGTGATCCTCTTTAGTCTAGAAAAATTCTTCTACACAGTTGTTCGTATGCATAAAATTTTACATCGATGGGATCACAAGGTATTTTGGATGCTAAGAAAACATAATGACTTTCTAATTTGGAAGTAGCTGCGCAAACACGTGATCTGTTAGTCGCACACTAAAATTTCTCCTCAGTCCGAGATGCATCTCAACTTTACACTACGCTAAAAACACATCATATCACTAGATCTTTGTTAAGGAAATGCTTTGGTAACTTATCATCTAACACTCACTTTCACAGCCAAATCACTCCAAATAAATTGTTGTGAGGAAATACGGTTTGGTTCCATCCAATTCAATCAAAAGGCCAATTACTGAGCCAATACAAAACCTTATTAAAAATGTTCTAAGCCCAATAGTCGGCCCAAAAACGGATGCGGGACCCGCGGTTGACAAAAACCCTAGCTATGAACTCCCCTCTTATATACTCGCACAGAGTGAGAGAGAGAGAGACAGAGAGTGAGAGAGAATCCGAGAGAGCGAAAATGGTGTCCGGCTCAGGAATCTGCGCGAAGCGAGTGGTGGTGGACGGGCGCCACCACATGCTCGGTCGTCTGGCGGCGGTCGTGGCCAAGGACCTTCTGAACGGCCAGCCGATCGCCGTCGTGCGCGCCGAGCAGATCGCCATATCGGGAGGTCTGGTGAGGCAGAAGATGAAGTACATGAGGTTCCTCAGGAAGCGCATGAACACCCAGCCCTCTCACGGCCCCATCCACTACCGCTCTCCCGCCAAAATCTTCTGGCGCACCGTCCGAGGGTAATGCCGTAATTTCACTATTCACACATCTGTTCCCTTCCGTGTCTCTGTTTCTCTGCTCCAAAACTTACCGTTTTAATGGCGATTGGTTTGTGTTTTTGCAGGATGATCCCGCACAAGACTAAGCGCGGAGCCGCGGCTCTGGCGAGGCTGAAGGTTTACGAGGGCATCCCGCCGCCGTATGACAAGACGAAGAGGATGGTGGTTCCTGATGCTCTCAAGTGAGTACGGTGCCGGTGTGACATTTTGTTTTTGTTTTTTAAGTGTTTGATGAATTGCTTCACTGAATTGGGGTTTTTGATCAATTGTGAAATTAGGGTTTTGAGGCTTCAGAAGGGCCACAAATACTGCTTGTTGGGTCAACTTTCGTCTGAGGTCGGATGGAACCATTATGACACAATCAAGGTAAGATGAAATTCAACTCAAAAGTTTTATGCTTTTTACAAGTCTTGTTGAATGTTGTCGAAAATTTGTTAGACATTGCCTTTTATTTGTTGTATGTAATTTGAATGTAGTTTGTATTTTCTTGTAATTTGAATGTATTTTGGATGTTAGCAACAGGAGAGTTGATACATTTGTTGCCTTGCGGAGTTATCTCCATCTTTTGCATTTTTCGCTCATTTCACTTTTCGGTTTATGATTTTTATGTGTTTATTCATCGATGGATATGGTTTTCATGATCATACATGGCTCTATATGTTTTTAAAATTTCTTGGGATGTGCTTGAATTCGGAAACTGCCTTTAAGCTTGGCCATAGGTTTGCATTATACATGTCTTTGCATCCATGACATGGTGTTCTTGGATTTTCTATGAATGCAAAGTTACATTTGTTGGTAAAGTTATATGCCGAGTATATTGAACATCTTTTTATTTCATGTTCACAGGAGCTAGAGAACAAGAGAAAGGAGAGGGCTCAGTTGGCATACGAGAGGAAGAAGCAGCTAACCAAACTTAGGTTGAAGGCTGAAAAATCTGCAGAGGAGAAGCTTGGTTCCCAGCTTGAACTCCTTTCTTCGGTGACATATTAAAAGTTTAGGGCTGTGAAGTGGTGTCGTTGCCTTTTTAACCCTGCCAGTCATACATATTTTTGTTGAGGATTACATCTCGGTGAATTTCTTGCCGTTTTTATTGTGGATTACATCTAAGTGAACTTCTTGTCGGGCATCTCGTTTTGAGGAATTGGATCCTTTATTCTGATAACTTTCAATGAGGAACTTGTTTACCTTTTTTGAATCATATGGTTCTAGTTTGCTTTATGATGGGTGCAATAATTTTTTTTTTTTTAGAAAAATTTGTGGGTTGAAGTCTTGGTTTCTTTGTCGCCACGTACTGCCACCAAAAGCCATGGCGGCTTCCATTGTGCTCATATTGTGTTATGCCTAGTTGTGGTTTATTTAACATGGATAGAGTTTTGTGCTTGGCCTCACGTTTTCACTTGATGTTTTCCGGCCTATCGGAGAACAGTAAGTCTTTTTTTGAACTGAATCTCCATTCGGGTATGATATGTAAAATCTCCATTCGGGTATGATATGTAAAATCTCCATTCGGGTATGATATGTAAAATCTCCATTCGGAGATGGCCTTAGTAGAGCTACAAAGAGGAGACTCGTGCGCTGTATGCACGTGAGACAAACTCCGAAATACTTCAGTATTAAACTTGACTAGAGAACGTACGTTCTTAGATGATCTTTCCACTCGTACAAATAGAGGAAACCGCAGGATAACAAATATCTATATACACAGCCTTGAGGAGAGACGTTTGATTTACACAAGGAGGGAACTCGAACAATGTCCCCATTTCCGACTCGTGCTGATAAATGCAGACCTCCTCATGTTCCGAAAAACCTTGGAAATGTCGAGTGTTGAATTTGTTGAGGCAGAGGCTTGGAGCTTACGGCACCCTGAAATCATTAACGTCATCAGTAAGAAATTAAACCACAGGAAGTAGTAAGTACATAGAGATGGAGAAGAGTAGAATTAATGCATGGGAAAATGGGTTATAAATATAATCGAAGCTACCTTGCATTGCTAATGCTACTGCGAACACATCCCCATCCACCAAGAAGGCTGCATTAAACTCCTCCATGCATGCATGCTACTCGATCGATTAGGTTTGCAGAAGAGAAGAGAGGATGTTGAAAAGCTTTTACGTTGTTTGTTGTGGTTGCAGCAGTTGCACTGGCTTGAATGCCAAACTTGAAGCGAGAGAGGGAAGGGGAGTCGGAACTGATGAAGACGGTAATTATTTCATTTGAGAGAGAAGAAATTACCTATGTGTTGGAGCGAAATTTCTTACAAGAAGAAATACCTCCATAGGTTCGTTGAACGTAATCCGCACGATGATCGAATCCTTAGTCGTGATGTGTCTCCGAACGTCACTCCTAAGCTTGGGTTGAGCAAGGGGTGTACCTGCAAAAGACACTCCGATGCTCAAGTCAATTACGCAGTGGATTGATGTTTCTCTCCCCAGTCATTCCTTTTTTTCTCCTCCCTCTCGTCACCCGTGTTGCCCCCGGTGTTTCGATTATTCTCTACTGTTGGATGAGCGCGAGATTTTGAAGGGATACCTTCAACGCACCGAACACCAAGTGAATCGTCTTACAGGGGAGTTGATGGCTGCTGATCGTGCCGTGTCCGCTGCTCACTCAGATGGTATACACGATGGTTTCAAACAAGGCATTGGTTACTTCCGTTCCAAGGACAAAGCAGCATTTCCATTCGTGGATTGGGAGTCTCCCTATTCCATTAGATTAAATTTAATTTGCTTGTAATGAGTTAGACCTCCAAGCATGACCAATGTTAGGATGTTATTGCTTTTGTTTTCGACTTCTACTGCATTATGTAGCGAACTTTAGGGGTTCTCCCTTTATTAATAAAGAGTAAAGCCTTGTTTACTTTACTATTCTCATGGCCAATAGCCCTCGGTAATTTTGTTTTGGAAACGTTGGTTAAGTCTTTACTTTTGCACTCATAATGCCTCCTTTTTCCTCTGCAAACACATGGTGGTTGTAGCGTAAAAATTATTCTTTGCAAAAATTCATTCGGCTCAAAATCTCATTGCGAACTTGGCCTTAAGCCATAGTCACTTGGTCTTCGGTCACAAGTTTCTATCTTCAACCCCCATTTCGACCTCTGGGTTTTATGGTCTAAATTTTCATTCGATCTTAAATCTTTCGATCTTATTCAATCTGGAGTTCGCGATCTTAGTTCGGTCCTTTTTCGATCTTTGGATTTTGCGGCCTAAGATTTCATTTGATCTTAACTCTTTCGATCTTATTCGATCTTGGGTCTTTGACCCAAACTTGTTTTTAGGCTTTTGGCCCTCGATCACGATCAATGTTCTAAAATGATTTTCTCGCGATATACAAAGGTATAAGCGGACAAAATACAATACGAATTTTACTTATCACATCATAAAGGAATGACAGTGGACAACTAGAGATACATCCTTTTAACATGCAATGAAAATAAAAGAGGGACTTAACGTGCGATGGAAACAAAAATTTAAACATGCAAAATGTAAACGTGCAAAGTCAAATGTGGTTCTTTAAACATGCTAAATGTAAACGTGCAAAGTCAAATGTGGTACTTTCTCAAGTGAATTGCGTTCCAAAGGCGTGGCACATACTGACCAGTTTTGATATGCCTGAGCTTGTAAGCTCCCTTCCTAAAGGCTTCACTTACCTCGCATGGTCCTTCCCATATACGCCCAAGCTTTCCTGCGTTCAGGTCTTTTGTGTTTTCCATGACCTTCCTTAATACCTATTCTCCTACCCTAAACCTGCGTGATTTGACCCGCTTGTTGAAGTAACTAGCAATTTGGTTCTAGTAGTTTGCAAGTCTTAGTGCGGCAATCTCTCTTTGCTCTTCGACTAAATTGAGGTTGTGGGCCAACTGTTGGTCATTCTTGTCACTCTCCACCACTAAGGTTCTAACTGTGGGTAGCCCAACTTCGGTCGGGATAACTGCTTCAGTCCTGTAAGCGAGGGAGAATGGACTCTCTCCTGTTGGCTTCTGTTTCGTGGTTCGATATGCCCATAGTACATTGGGTAGCTCCTCGTGCCATTTTTCCTTGCGCTGTTCGAGCTTTTTCTTCAAACAATCAAAGATCGTTCGATTCGTCTTCTCGGCTTGGCCGTTACCCTGAGGATAACTTCTGGAAGAGAATTGTTGTATGATCCTTTTCCCGGCATAGTAACTTCTAAGTTTCCGATTGTCAAATTGGGTTCCATTGTCTATCACTATCGCTTTTGGTATTCCGAACCGACATATAATATTTCGCCACACGAATTTTATCACGTCATCTTGCATAACGGACCCATATGCTTCTACTTCTACCCACTTAGTGAAATAGTCCGTGGCAAGAAAGACAAACCTTTTGCCCCCGGGCGCCTTCGATAATGGACCTACAATATCCATGCCCCATTTTGCAAATGGCCAAGTCCCCACGATTGGATTGCGTTCCTCAGTAGGTTGTCTGGTGATTGGAGCGTACTTCTGGCATTTATCACACTTTCTTGCGTATTTTTCTGCTTCCCGGGTCATGTACGACCAAAAGTAACCCTGAGTTAACGCTCTATGTGCTAAGCTTCTTCCTCCGTCATGGTTTTCACACATTCCCCCATGTAATTCTCTGAGGACCCATTCAGACTGCTTCAGACTTAAACACCTAAGGTAAGGTCCTGAGAAAGACCTTCGATATATCACGCCATCAATGATTGCATATCCCGTTACTTTCATTCGAAGCTTTCTTGCTTTGATAGAATCCTCTGGTTGGACTCTTTTCATCAGGTAATCCACAATAGGCGTCATCCAACTTTCCTCTTCATTAACTCAAATTTCCTCTGGCACCTCGTCATTAAGTCTCGGTTTCCATTCATTTATCTGCATTACCTCGAGTTCCATGGTTTTGATACTTGGAGTGGATAAACATTCCACAACGGCCACCCTTGTTGAATCCATTTGCGCTGCAGAAGCGGCACACGCCAGCTGATCAACTGGCTCGTTCATCTCCCTTAGTATCCGCTTCAGTTCGAAATGCTTGAACCCACTCGCCAGGTTCTTAGCCAGATGCTGGTATGCTTTTATCTTATCATCTTTGGTCATGTATTCTTCGGTCATCTGGCTAACGACGAGTTGCAAATCGCTATGTGCGGTGATACGTCTTACTTTCAGAAGCTTCGTGAGTTCAAGACCCAGTACTAGGGCTTCGTACTTTGCCACATTATTTGATGCGGGGAAATCCAACCGAACTGAATACTCTAAATTTATCCCTTCTGGTGAAATTAAAATAATTCCTGCCCCCGATCTCGCTTGATTAGACGACCCATCAACGTATAACTCCCATTTAGCTTCACTAAGATCAGCTTCCGCAATTTCTTCGTGTCTTCCTTGCGAATTCTCACTAGGGTAACATTCTACAAAGAAGTCAGCAATTACCTGACCTTTGGTTGCATTTCGAGGCTGATACTTTATGTCAAAAGAACTGAGCTCGATAGCCCATTTTGTGATTCTTCTTGATAGGTCTGGCTTGCACAAGACAACCTTGATTGGTTAGTTGGTTAGCACAACGATGGTATGCGCCTCAAAGTACTGACGAAGCTTTTTCTTGGCGGTTACTAAAGCCAACACCAATTTCTCAGTAAGCGAATATCTTTTCTCTGCATCAATTAAGCTTTTGCTCACGTAAAATATGGGTCGCTGAATCGCGTCCTCCTCTTTAAATAATGCACCGCTGACTGCTCCCTCGCTTATAGCAAGGTACAAATATAGTGATTCCTTTTGCCTAGGAATCATCAATATCAATGGGCTCGTAAGATACTTCTTCAATTTTTCGAAAGCTTCCCTTTGCTCTTGCCCTCACACGTTTTCTTTCTTGTTCCGAATGGCTTGAAAGAAAGGTTTGCATTGGTCTAATAATCGTGAGAGGAAACGACTAAGGGCTGCGATTCGCACAGTTAGCACTTGCACGTCTCTAGGCGTTTTTGGATCTGGCATGTTGCATAAGGCTTCAACTTTTGAGGGATTTGGTTCGATCCCCCCGCTTGTTCACTATATGTCCTAAGAATTGCACACTTTGTTGGGTTGAGCCGCATACGATACCTTTGCAATATGCTGAAGGTTTCCTGAAAATGGTTGTTATGTTGAGATCTTTCGCGGCTCTTGACAACCATATCATCATGTTCACTAACCTCTGATAAGTTGAGCCAACATTCTTAAGCCTAAACGGCATTACCGTGTAACAATACAACCCGCGCTTAGTTATGAAAGCCATTTTTTCTTGGTCTTCAGCCGCCATCGAAATTTGATTATAACCGGAATAGGCATCTAAGAAAGATAAGAATGCATACCTGATTGTGGCGTCCACTGTCTGGTCGATTTTTGGGATTGGAAAACATTTTTTCAAGCACACCTTGCTCAAATTGGTGTAATCCACACACACTAGCCATTTCCCTTTCTCTTTCTTGCCTACCACAACAACATTTGAAACCCAAGTCGGGCACCAAATGTCACAGATGAATCTTACCTCGAGGAGTCTGTCGACATCGGCGCTGATAATTTGGTTTCGTTCGGGTGCAAATCTCCTTTGCCTTTACTGGTGTGGGGGATACTTTGGATCGACATTAAGCCGGTGACATGCCACCTCTGGATCAATCCCTGACATGTCCTTGTGAGACCATGCAAAAACATCCGAGTTGCTCTTCAATAATTCCATTAATTCTCTAACTTCTGCATTTGATAGAAGGGAGCCCACCTATATTCGCTTTTCAGGATTGGCTGAATCCAATACCTCTGCCATCAGCGATTTTATAGTGAGAGGTTCTAGGTCGCCTTTTTCCTATTGTGATGGGTCCTCCGTTAATTGCTATAATGACTCATCTTTTTGCTGGTCCGAACTTTGACCCACCTTCGTTGCTGCTTTCATGCTTGTCGCGATGTTGTAACACTTCCTAGCCTCCAGTTGATCCCCTTTGATGTTAATCGTCGTTTGCACGTCTGCCGACAAACACCTCATTACCTGACATCTGGTTGACGCTTCCCCATCCATTCGGTAGATCCAATCCCTCCCCATAATAACATTGTACGCACTTGGTGCGTCGATAACAACGAAGGTAACGAAAAGAGTTTTACCTGCAGCGGTGACAAGAAGAGTCACGTCCCCAATCGGTCGAGCTTTGGTCCCTTCAAACGCATAGACAGGGGTTGGATTAGGCCTTATCTTTTTCTCGTCTAAACACAACTTCTTGAAGGTGCTCCAAAATAGTACATCCACGCTGCTCCCTCTGTCAATCATTATCCTTTTCACTCTTGAATTCGCAACGCGCAAGGTTACGACCAATGCGTCATTGTGAGAGAATTGAATCCCTTCAAGGTCCTTTTGGCTAAAAGAGATGACTCTGACCATTTCTAATGCCTTGGATGACTCAGGGGCCGAAGTTATGTTGTGCACTCGTCTAGACTTCTCGGCCTCTTGCCTTTGTGATTGAGAGCGTGCTTCATGTCTTTCTGGGGGTTGGGGCCCACCGTGAATAGCATTGATGTCTAATAGCTTATCATCCATCCCAATGTTTCCTGTTATTTCCCTGGGCTCTTCATTTCCCTTCTGTTCATTTTCAGGTTCTGCGTGGTATTGGGATAACATCCTTTTCCTTAACATAGCCTCTACTTGGTTTCTAAGGCTCCGACAATCATTGGTGGTATGACCGTAATCGTTATAGCGAGCGCACATCTTGTTCCTATCTCGCTTTTTTGGTGGTGCTCGGACTGGTGCTGGTGTCCGAAAAATTCCTTTGCCTTTATTCTCATGAAAGATCTTGGCCAAACTTACTGTAAGCTTGGTGTGTGGGCGATCAGATTTGGGTTTATCACCATATTCATCCCTCGGGTTGCATAAAAATCTTCCTTCATGCTTTGGTTGAGTCAAGGGTTTCGCGATGGGCATTGTGGTATGCGCCAACGGTGCAGGGGGTGCGGCAATAGTGGCAATAACTCGCTTCTATTGGACAAGTTCTTCTTATTCTAACCTGATGATTCCATCCGCCCGAGCCATCACCCCCCTCATGTCCAAAGGTGGAGTTTCGATTAATGACCTGCGCATCTTCGTTTCGGGCAATACTCATTCCCGGAATGCCAAAGATGCGGTGTGAGAATCACATTCCTCAAGAGTGGACATTTCTTCAGTGAATCTTTTCAAATAATTCTTAAGGCTTTCGCCGATCTTCTGTTTGGTGCCAAACATAATCGTGACATCCTTTTTTGGTCTTTGATTGCAAACATATTGAGATATGAACGCCTCATAAAGCTTCGTGAAACTGCGAATGGACCTCGGTTTCAACTGCCAAAACCAAGTTAAAGATGATCCCGAGAGACTTGAGGGGAACAACTTGCAGATGAGCTCCTCGTCGTCCCTTTCAAGCACCATTTGTTGTTAGAAGTGGTAAATGTGCTCGACAGGGTCAGTCATACCTTCGAACAACCTAAACTTTGGTTGAGCGAACTTGGTGGGTTTCTTAGCTTTCAGAATGTCTTCTGTGAATGGGGACTTACAAATTCCCCTCGCAGCTTCCAAGGCGAGTTCTGTTGGGGTTTGTGGCTTGTTCCCCTTCACGATATTTTCAATTTGCTCTCGCAAGTCGATTTCCTTTGCCTTTTTTGGCCCTTTCTCTTTGTTGTCGTTCTCGTCTCGATCTTTCATGGCCCTGCCACAGCCACTGGAAGGTGCGCTGCTCGAGCTACCTTCCTCATCTTCTTCGTCTGTATACTTCCTCTTGCTTCTTGTCACGTCTTCAACACTTTTCGCTTCTGCCTTCTTCAAGGCCTCCTCTGCCTTCTTCTTCGTTTCACGCAATTCCTTTGTCAGCTTCTTGAATTGTTCCATGGCAAGGCTGGGTTCACCACTTTGAGACTGAGACCTTATGTTTCCTGATCGGGTTCTCGCCTCACCAGAGGGATTCAGAACTTCTTGTGCGGATCCAGTCATTTTGTAACTTAATTTTGCGTGGTTCCCGCAGATGATGCCAACTGTTGAAGTGAAATTTCTTACAAGAAGAAATACCTCCACAGGTTCGTTGACCGTAATCCGCACGATGATCGAATCCTTAGTCGTGATGTGTTTTCGAACGTCCTCTCCTAAGCTTGGTTTGAGTAAGGAGTGTCTTTTGCAGGTACACCCCTTGCTCAAACCAAGCTTAGGAGAGGACGTTCGAAGACACATTACGACTAAGGATTCGATCATCGTGCGGGTTACGGTCAACGAACCTGTGGAGGTATTTCTTCTTGTAAGAAATTTCGCCCCAACAGTATGAAATATGAGAATTCTTGGCCACTTTGGGCCGGTATCCCTGGCGCATCTTTCCTTTAGGACGAGACATCGATAAGTCACTAGCTTTTCTAATTTGGTGAGGTGTTGCATAGCTTGGGGGGAAGGAAGAGACTTGAGATTCTTGTTATGTGAGTGCAGCAGAAGCCACAACTCAAGCAATATTGGTTGAGGTTTGTGTTAGTGGATTTTGGCGAGATGTAAACTGATGTAACACGTTATTCTATGTGACAACACCTCTGCAATTGCCACGACAAAAAATTCAGTATTTCACCAGAAGACCAAGCATATCAACAACAGAAAGTTTCATTTCATCAAGGAAGCTTTGCCGGAGAATGTGGTGAATTTGGTGTACTGCAGGTCAGAAGAGCAAGTAGCAAACATTTTCACCAAGGCACTTCCTAAAGATCAGTTCAACTACCTTAGAGGGTTGCTTAGAGTAAAACAAACAACCAATTTAGAAGGGAACGTTGAAGGTTTAATTGTTTTACTGTTTTACCATCTTACAATTTTCAGTCTGTTAGCTTAGTGGACAAGTGTAGTGTCTAGATTCAATTTAGTTTTGTGGTTCAAATGCTCTTTGGCCTTGCCGTGTGTCACATTCACATAGGCTCTAGATATTGAAAGGCTGTTATATATTGAATCTCTTTGAGATTGGCATAACTCCTCAGTTTGGTCCCTAACAATAAAAAATCGATAGAATTGGTCTCTGAGTTTGTCCACCACACATCAATGTGATTCTTTCGTTAGAAATCCATTAAGTTTTCGGTTAATGTGCTGATGTAGAACACTAGTGGTTCCACCAACTCAATCATTTTGTGCCATGCAGATTATGAAGAACAAAACCAATTTTTTAAATGATTTTAAAAAAAACAAAGAAAGAAAATTTCATCTTCTTCACGTTCTACCCATACCCAGCCGCCAGCACTCCCACATGCTATTTTTTATTTATAAATTTATAAGCTAATAAAAAAAAATTATGGTTAATCCATGTGGAGCTATGTGTATTTGTGGGACTCACATGATGCTACATCAACACACTAATTAAAAACTTAACGAATTTCTAACGAAATGACCACATTGATGTGTGGTGGACAAACTCAGAGACCAATTCTATTAATTTTGATTGTTAGAATAAAGTAAAGTAATTAAGTGTTTGATAAATTGTAACTTATTAATTACTTGCAAATCACCTCATTTCTATTGCTTTCTAGCTTTTTTAATTCGATTATTAGTTCATTAAATTCCTCCACATGTAAGGTGTTTGACCATATATTCCTTTCAAGTCAAGTATAGGTCATAGAGAGAAAATGACTAAGCAAATCATATGATAACATCTAAGTATGTCCCATTAATGTCCAAGATATACTTGCCAAAAAGGTTTGGAGGAAAAGAAAAATAGATAAATGTATTGAAGAAACCAGTGGGAAATGATTTCGGCACTTTCTTTTGCCTCTTTGCACTATTTTTTCCCTTCTAGCCTGTAGTTTAAATAAATAAACAAAAGAATTAATAAACAAAAACAAAGGATGAGTGAGAAGCATAAAACAAGAGTGGAAAAATCATTTCCTGAAACCGAATCCCGCACACAGATTTAGGTCCACAGTTTATTTTCAAAATTGCCGTTCTAGATCCTTCCACTTCATGTATTAAAGAGACCCCAAGACTGAGTTTGTTTGTGCACAACTACAAACAAGTCAGATCTTGATATTTTTTTTGCCTTAAGCAAAGTTTTCATTGAGAAAAAGATTATGGATTTAGAGGCTTTTGAACGCCAAGATGAAGCAGAAGATGATTATAGCTTTCCATTGCCTGATGTGAAATCTTTAAACATCGAATCGATGATTTACCAGAGGTACATATTATATAACTATAAGAATATTGTCACTATTTCATGTTATTTTTCAATTTTATAGATTCATATTTTAATCACATGCAGTGTAATGGTTTGTATTTTATTTCCTACAATTGCTTCATGAGGGAGAAATAAAGGAAAATGTATGAATAAAAAATTTAGAACCTGTTCAATGTTCATTTTGTGTTTAATTCTTCATTTTTGTGTCAGAATTAGAGGAAAAATACAAGAGAGAAATGAAGGTTATAGAAGAGTGGAAGAAGAATGGTGAGGGAGATGCATAAGAAATTGACATATTAAACAAATATATTGATATTAATTACTTGGTTGATTGTAATTTATTAGATTGTTTCAAAGACACTCTACCAAGGATATAGTACTAGTCATGATATAATTGAATTAAGCTAGATAAAAGTCTGGCAATAAAGAAAAACTAGTTGAAACATAAACACAATTTAGACTAGCAACGACTGATGCTTTTCAATTTTATTATAGCTATTGTAATCCTTCCTCTGTCCGGAGACCGAACAAGAGTTTTCTACCTATGAAGACCTGATGCGATATGTTCACTATGCTAGAGCTGCAAAAGTTTTGATATTCGCACCGGTACCGGTGAGTTTGAGCTCCTATCTTCTTTATTTTAGTCTATATATGTTTTTCCTATTAATTTTTCGTTTTCCTGATATATAATTAAATTGCATTTACCTACCGTGTTCAGGATTTCAAAAGCTCCATGCCGAAGAAAGTAGCTAGCTTTAAAGCTGGGAAGAAATCCTCTTCCGGCCCGAGCTCAAGTTCATCAGTGACTGAACAGGGTAAGGTTCGAACTTCTTTATTGTAATGGGGAGAGGGAAGGAGGGATCAATTACTCTTTTATAATTTATGATACTTGATGATAAGTAACTATACGAGTTCCCTAATTATTCTGTTATAGGTGACGAAAGCACCGATCCTGCAGCGTGTACCGGCTCAACTGAAAAGCCAGGTCGAAATTTGGGTCCTCTTGGCCGAAAACAAAAGCGAAGAAGGACACTCTAAGCTTCCAGTACAAAGATTGAATAGTCTTGACATGAGTTCAAAGACTAGTCTTGAGTTGTATTGCGAAGCTAGGAATTTCAATTTTTGTAAACCTTTCGGTTGTGTTTTTTTGGTTGATATGAACTTGGGATATGTCCACCGTGTCATGGGATCTAATCTACCATCATTTTGTGGTGGTTATTAAAATCTTCAAATCCTTGCCATTTAGTACTATGGTATAGTGATATTCCTATTTACTTGTAAGCGAGAGATCTTAGGTTCAAATCTTGTGAATAACGAGTTCGATTCCAATTTATTTTTCCCTTACCCCTTAGTGTAAATATATCGTTGTATTGAAAAAAAAAACCTTGAAATCCTTTAATAGTAGTGGTCTTTCTTTTTTGTTGTGTTTTATACATGTCCCGGAGAACTGATTGTGAAGTTGACATTTAAACACCTAAACTAGCTAGGACAGAGATCTACCTACATCGGATGCGTCATTCTGATATATTCAAAATGTACAACACATGTGATATTGCATTATTTGTTTTGGATATGTACCGCCATTTTACCCATGCTTGCTTAAGTAAGTCCTTATGAGTCATGAGATTAATAAGGAAGAAATTGAAATATTAAACAAAAATATGAATAAAATAACAAGTAAACAACATTACTGATGCATGAGAAATAATACTTAGGAATCGAATCTACACCAGAGTGCATAAACATGATTGCTTTCCATGGCTCTAAGATTTGTTGTTTAGTAGCTTTCATGACTTTTTTTTTATATAAAGAAATTATGTTGCTTTTTTGCAATTATACAACTCCACAATTATTAGTCAAGTGTTGGCCTACACAAACAGAATAACGAACTTATTTAGCAGTCAAACCAATCATAGACTTCATTACGTAATGAGACATAAACCACATTTCATTGTAATGGAGGCCAACAAATTAAGATTGTAATACTGCTCAAAATCAAATACACAAATTGTTTGAATCAATTGATAGCATAAATTTTCATCTAAATCAATTACACAAACTGTCTAAATACTATTCAGAATGCATTATCATACCAAAAACAGTAGGCAATAACAAAATGTTTAAATTTTCAACTAATTTCCTTCATAATTCTACAGTTGAGAAGTTCGAAATAGCCCTGAATACAAGTCACTTGTAAGGCACATGCATTATTTTGGATGGAAAGTTTACAGAATTAGTGTGAGATGACAAATTAGAAATTTGAGGTGACAATTTGTTTAAAATTTTAGTTCATATGAAAAATTAAAAAATGTGTATAAAATTGTCATTCGAATCTACTCAATGCAATCTACTCGCCTCCCAATTTCTATCTGTGATAAAATGGATAAATTGAACAGAAACTTCTTATGGGGGCACAGTGAGGAAAAATCCAAGGTTCACCTTGTTAAGTGGGAGAAGGTCCGCACACCCAAGTTCATGGGTGGTTTGGGATTGAAACAAAACCATGTTATGAACCAAGCACTCCTTGCTAAAACTGGTTGGAAACTTGTGCAAAGGGACTCAGGCCTATGGGCTCAAGTTTTACAGGGAAAGTATCTCAAACACCACGACATGGTAAGTGCTTGCTCCGCCAAGTTCCCTAACTATTCTCATACTTGGCGTGGTATCCTCTTCGGTCCAAATCCTCCCTAATGGTATGAGACGGAGAGTCGGATCTGGAAACCAAATTAATTTTTGGAAAGATAATTGGCTTGAGTGTGGTAGCTTGAAGAGTTTGCAGACCTTTGATGACATGTTCGAATGGACCGTTGAGGACTTCCTTATTGATGTTTGGAATATGGATTTGTTGTACTTTTGCCTCTCTCGTGATATTGTGGAACAAATTTTTAGTTGACATGTTGGTATGGAGAATGACAGGGAAGATAAGTTAATTTGGAGCCTCACCAACTCTGAAACTTTCTCCGTGAAAACAGCTTACCTCTCTCTCTTTGGCGATGATGATATCATTCACTGGAAATGGGATTTCATTTGGAAACTTAACCTCCTGCCCAAGTTGGTGACTTTCCTCTGGACTATTGGTCATGTGAAAATTCTGACTAATGTGCAGAAAGCTAGAAGAGGTTTTCCTAATAACTCTTGCTGTTCAATCTGCCCTACTATAGAGGAATCAATGGATCACATTTTCAGGTTTTGTAGACACTCACTTTCTTTTTGGGATGGTGTTGGAATCCTTCCTGAAGTTTACATGTTGATTTTCAGAGCTGGATCGCTGTGAACCTTAGAACTCATTGTACCTCCATACATAGCTTACCCTGGAGCCCTCAACTCTTTGGTTTTGTTGGAAATGGACGAATAATTTTGTTCTCAATGATGGTCAACATCCTCCTCTCTGGCCCCAAAATTCCAGTTTTCAATTTGCAAGGGATTGGTATGATGACAACAAGTGTTCTTCTAGTAAGCCTCCTAGACAAATCATCTCAATCCATTGGATCCGTCCGCCAATTGGTAGATACAAAATTAATACTGATGGGAGCTGTAAAGAACCTTTTAGCCACATAAATGCTGGAGGATTGCTCCGTAACTCCGGAGGGGAATGGATTAACGGCTTTGCTGCTAACTTGGGCAGAGGAACCATCATGGAAGTTGAGCTTTGGGGTGTTTACATGGGTCTCTCTATGGCTTGGGATGAGAGATGCAGGGATGTAATTTTTGAATGTGACTCTTGTGCTGCTGGTACTTTGATCCAACAACCTATTTTATATGACATTTTAAATCCAAATAAAAGTAAACTAGATGTAAGTTCACTTTTGTGAGCAATTATTAGGTATAGTCCAGTAGTTCAGTTTAGGTCTGATAACTCACTGTCCACATCAACTTATTTTTATTTCATACCAAATTTAACCCTTAATTCTAGGTTTAATTGCATTCTAAAATTAATCATAATTGAATATTTATCTTTAAAATAATCCCTTTTGTAGGATTAGTTTTAAAGCAATATTATCTCTTCTTCCTCATATAAAATCTTTTTCTTTCTTCTTTTTTCCCCACTCGTGGTTCTTCCTCTTTTTTGTTCCATCAATTTTTTTCTCATCCTTCTTCACAAAAATCTTCTTCTTTCCTCTTCCACGAATTGCATGCTTCATATTAAGTTATCGTTCCTATGATATGTACTCATCATATATTTTTCAAAATACTTTTGTATGTACTCATCATATCTTTTTCAAAATACTTTTGTATTTTATTCTACCTGTATTATAGATAAATTGTATTTTATCTACCTACATATCACAATTTTTTTGATAGGCTTTTTTGATAACCTATCTCTTGTGTTATCTACCTATATGATAGGTTTCTTTTCATAGTCTACCTATAATACAGATTATTTTGTATTATCTATCAATATCACATGTTTTTTATAATTTACATCTATCACAGATTAATTATAATATCTACCTAAGTTACAAGTTTTTATTTTATTTTTTATCTACCTCTCACAATATTTCTTTTTAATTTTTGATAAGCTCATAAGATTTGTTGTATTTGAGTTTTTAAAATGTTTTTTTTTTTAAGATTTGTTGTAGATTAAGGCATTTAAAGATTCAAATTTAAAAAATTCAAATATATTTTTATTTCAAGGGGCAAAATAAATGTGATGAAAAATCAAATGAATTACAATCTGAAAGCAGCTAAATTTTTTGGACCTAAATCAAAATATCGAATCAAACTCAATGATACGTATTATTCAATGACCCACCACAAATTCACCCAAGATTTTTCCCAAAATACTCCATAATTTATTTACTATTCTCTTCACTCTCCCATGGCCCACCCACACAAAGGCATGGTCGACGTTCAGCCAAACGCAGTCGTTTAGAGAGTATTCGGCGGGCGAGCCAATTCAAAAACTAGTAACGGCTGCTGCCAGAAAGAAAACCTAATTTTGGCTCGCTCTGGTTCTCTCTCTAATCTCCCACACACAAAAAACGCAGCTACACTGTATATGCAAATACACAAAAATCCAACTCAGAACACACAATTCTCGCTTGTCCCGTCTGCATGAAATGAACCCTCATTCAAGAACCAGCTGAGCCAGCAAAGATTCTTCTTCATCATCTTTATTGTCATACCAATCCTAAACGTTGTTCATCCTCTCTCCAAAAATGTCCCCACGTGTTTTCCAACCAAGCTCTCTCCCCTTCTCGCCTTGCATTCCATGTTTTCGTCCTCGTTCATATCGAAATATCGGTTATAAAAAGCCCCAAGCTTTGATTGTGAGCTCCTCAGAGAGAGCACAATTTTGTTGGGTTATTCTTTTACTGAGCAAATGGCACCGAAGAAGAACAAGTCGCTTGACATTCCCGATGGCTGGATCCTGCACACGAGGGTTGAGAGCGACGGGACTGAGGTCCAGGTAGTTCAAATTCTATACCCTTTTGCTTGAGTCTGATATAATTCTGCCATCTTTGTAAATTTTGAAAAGCTTTGGGTTCAACTTTGATTATGTTTTGATGGGGTTCTTTTTTTAATGTGTAGTGCTGTTACTATGAGCATCTTTATGTTCTTTGAGTAATATAAGTGAACTTTGAAATAGGTAAATGGAAGATTTTATCAGAAAATAAAATTTGACTTGTTTTTATGAGAAGAAGAACCACTGTTTTGATGATTTGATGTGCAGATTGAAGCTTTCAGTGATATCCTTTTTTCTTGGAAAAATGATTTTTTTTTTTAGTTTTGTTAAATTGTTTAATTTTCTTAGATCAAAATGTTTTGACTGTTGATGCTCAAATTAGGATGGAAAAGTTTGATTATTTTGGACTGCACTGAATTGTTTTGATCCGGTAAAGCATAAGTACAATATTGTGTCCTTACTTGTTGATATAAGTTGAAATTGAGTTGCTTATGATTGTGTTGTTCATTAGTTAGAATACGTTGACTTTCACAGATCCTAGCAATCTATGAGATATGTGCACAGATGCTAGATCTTGTGAGATCTGTTGGTGTTGAAAAGATATATTTGGCAGTACATACTAGATCATTTGGTCTTCAGTTCAGCTTCGTTGTGAAATCTGTTAGATGAGTCTACGTAAAATTGTTTTCATTTAGCTACGGCGCGTGTTGAATTACATGCAGCTATTATAAATTTAGTCTGCAGTACATGATTATTGAACATCCAGTTTAATTTTGTTGTAACGTGTTTAAAATGAATCTAAAGAATGTCGTTTTCCAAATAGTTACACGTGTTGAATTGTTTTGACCATCACATTGGAGGAGGTTAATTAATGAATGTTGAATGCCTATCAGCGACACAAGATTTTTGGTTGTTATAGAGAATAGCTCAGTATAAACTGAAACTTATTTTTCCTTATGCGTTTGTAACGTATAAGTAACTTTGTAACTTTACCAATTATGTGCATGTAATCATGACGCTTGTTTGTTGATTTCATATTGCCTCATTATTATGCACAAACTTAACTGTTCCTGATTGAGCGAAATCCTAGATCTGTTATTGGCATCATGCATGCATGCATTCTTCTTCTTCTTCTTTTTCTCTCTGGCACCAGGAAACCCTAAACCCTAATGGCGAATTTGATTTACATAGAAGACTTGCTAAAATGAGAAACTATGAGAATATTGTAGCAGTTCAAAATACTTTTCCGAAACTAATGGTAGACATTTATAAACTATGAACAAAAACTGCTAGCAGGCCAGGTATATTATACTCTACTTTCCCTTTTCACAGAATCTTAAGCCTTTAAATGTTAGATCAACTTCCTTGGCTAGTGATATTTGCTTAACCCTTCTATCTTTCTGTTTTGATCTGAATATTTGGTTGATTTGTAACCATATTTTTAGATTGTTTCAAAGGCATGCTACTAAGAATATTGTACTAGTTTGTAAGAAATTAAATTAAGTAAAGCTAGCAAGTCTTGATATTAAAGAAAAACTAGTTGAAACATAAAAACAATTTGGACTTGCAAGGACTGATGCTTTTCAATTTAATTATGGCTATGCATGGTAGTCCTTCCTCTGTCCGGAGACCGAACAAGAGTTTTCTACCTATGAAGACTTGATGCGATATGTTCGGTATGCTAAAGCGGCAAAAGTTTCAATATATGGACCAGTGAGTTTGAGCTCCCATCTTCTTTATTTTAGTCTATGTTTTTTCTACCAATTGTCATGCATATACGTATGTAGCTGAAATGTGGATTTCGAAGCCTAGAATCTTATTTCAACATGAGAAAAATGATGGAACTTCAGACTTTATCTAGTTGTTTGTGTCCCCTTAGATACAAATACATTTTCATTGTCTACCATTTAAAGTAGGTTACTTAGTATGAATCTCTTGATATATAAAAGAGAAGTTTCGTTAATAATTTGAGACATATAAGTGCGTTCAAACAATAAGGTCTGAGTTTACTGTGTATCATTTGCTCATAGTATGGTAAGTGTGAATTTTGTTTAACGGATAATAATCCACAACTCCAGTAAAAACTTACATCTTTTAGTTTTTTGAAGATCTAATAATCAGCTTGCTAATCAGGAACAGTTTTGTCCATATTTAGGCGCATTTCAGTTGAAAGGGGCAGCTAACGAATTTGATCTTGTATGAGACTTGTTTCAGTTATGTATTCGCATTAAAGTAGGGCAACTCCTATAAGTTTGTACTTTCAGGTTAACTATAGACTTCCTTTTAGCCTTATCTTATATTTCTGGGTTTTTGGTGCCTGGCTGCCAACAAGGTATAGGTCGGGGCTTCTATAAGAACTTGATTGTTGTTTCCGTGGTCGGATATTACGTCAGTTAATGTGCCCAACTGGAAGAAGGGTTTCATCGTACTGTACTATTAAATGGCTAAGTTTCCCAGTAGGGCTATAAGCTACTTTCGTTTTAGTCATCTAGATTTGAAAGCAATTTAATTACCATGGAAATCTTTTATTTTTTCTTTTTCCTGATATATAATGAAATACACATTTGCCCATCATTTGTAGGATTTCCAAAGCCCCATTCTGAATAAAGTAGCTAGTTCGAAAGCTGGGAAGAAACGTTCATCAGGCCAGAGCTCAAAGTCATCTGTCACTAAACAAGGTAAAGTTGTGAACTTCTTCGTTTAATGGGGGAGAGGGAGGGAGGGATGAATTACTATGTTATAATTAATGATAATTAATGATTGGAGTTCCCTAATTTTTGAGTTATAGGTGAGGAAAGCACCGAGCCTGCAGCATGCACCAGCTCAACTGAAGGTCGAAGGTTGCGTTCTCATGGAAAAAAGCAAAAGTGAAGGACTCTAAGATTCCAGAATGTCAAATTTGTAAAACTTTCGGTTGTGTTCTGGCAAGTTTTGTTGTAGTGTGTCCATCATCATATACTTGGAACTAATCTACCATCATTTGTGATGGTTGAACTTGAAGTCGGCTTTCCTTTTTTTATACTTTGTTCGCTTTCCATTTCTGATGCATGAGTAGTGTTTTGGCTGGGGATTAACATGTCCTGGAGAACTGACATTTGAGCCCCTAAACTAGCTAGTTGTTGGTTTAAGATGTCCTAGGCGAGAGACCTACCTATAGGGTTTAAGATGTCTACACTGGTACACTATTGTGATGTATGTGATACTCTATTATTGGTTTAAGATGCCGTTACAGTTTTGTAGTCAGTGTAGATAAGTCCTCAGAGGAGTCATGAGATAAAATGGGCTGGGCATTTTTTCATAAAAACCGACTGAACCGGCCAAACCGAACCGACAGCTCGGGTTGATTTGGTTTTTTTAATAAAAAAAATTCTGTGGTTAAACCGAACCGCACTGACCAAAATCAGTCTGGTGAGCGGTTCACAGATTTCTCCCCCGACGGTTAACCGAACCGACCGATGTATATTTAATTTTATTATCTTTTAATCAGAATTAATATGTGTAGTCATATGAAGAGTTTTTAATCAGACTTACTGTATACCCACCACAAGAAAACAAAACCTAGAAACCTAAAAGCTAAAAAGTAAAAAGAGTCTCGTATGTGTAATAATCAAATGTGTCATTGAGATTAGTGCTTTTGTTTGGGATATTTTGAATTGGGATGGCTCAATTGGTTATTCCATGCAAAAGTTCTGCTTTTGTGAGGACGAGTCTTTTGGGTTTGATCTCATATGCTTAGTTACATGGGCAGGTTGTTGGAGTGTAGGAAGTGCTGGGAAAGTTGATGGAGGCCTGGAAGTGTTGTTTTGTTTATTTATATTTGCTACTAAACATTAATTTTAAACTATGTTTGGAGACTTTGGAGTTTGGACTTCAATTTTTAATTATGGAATGTCTTCTCCAGTAGACTTTGGGACTTTTGAACTTTAAGCATGAAACTTTTGGATAATCTGGAAACATTGGAGCTGTGATGAATTTCTTTTTTGGAACTTTTAAAAATGTCTGAATGTTTGAACTTTGAACTTTTATGAATTGTAATTGTATTAAATTAATAGTATTGATTTAACTAGTGTTGACCAAAACCGAAAACTGACCCAAACCAACCCGCCATCGTCGGTTAACCGACCTGATCATTTTAGAACCAGCTTGGTCGGTTTCGGTTTGCAATTTTGGCCCAACCAACTAGGTTGGTCTGGGTTCGGTTTTGGCTCAAAACCGAACCAAACCAACCCGCGTCCGTCCAGCCCTAAATAAATTGAAATATTTAACAAATATACGAATGAGCAAATAAGTAGTATACATTATCAAACGTAAGAAGATATATAAATCAATTTAAACTCCATATTAGACAATTATTTTTCCGAGGTGCTAATATAAGATGCTAACATTGTCTTAAGGCAAATTAAAATATTAATACGAGAAATGTAATGAGTTTTAAAATTGTTATGGGCCATTTTGCTATAATTTTTCGTTGTCAAACTTGAATGTAATAGAACAAGCACATTATACTATCTAATTGCCATAACTCACATCTGCTTCATTTTATGAGAGAGTAGTGCAACATAACTTTTCCAAGTGCAAGTAACAATCCCATAAAATAGATAAAGGTATATAAAAAAAAAAATTATGTTAGGGTGACTGAGGCATTTAGATTGAGATGCCTCATTCCTTTGTTGTAATCTCTAACTCTTGAGAAATTCTGGAATTGGACAACCGGACGACGTGTCTCAGACACAAAAAAAAAACTCTCTACCCTACCCCTGATTTGTCATGCCCCCACCCCACACACACACCCCACAAGCCCTAGTCTCCCCATGGCCCAACAACGAAACACAGTCGTTTAGCAGATACTCCGCGAACCAATTCAAAACCAGTAACGGCAGCTTCTCAATTTCTGAACCCTGTAAAAACTTAATTTTGGCGCTCTCTCTCTCTCTCCTCCCTTTTCTCTCTCTCTCTTTCTCTCTCCAAATATGCAAAAACCCAACGCAGAACACACAATTCTCGTCTGTCCGCATGAAACCAGCTAAGAACCCAGATAAGATTCTTCTTCATCGTCTTTATTACCATACCATCTTAAACATTCTTCGTCCTCATCATCCCTCACCAGAAAATGGCACCACGTGTTTTCCAACCTATCTCTCTCTTCCTCCTTCCATGTTTGCTACCTCGTTCTTAACGAAAACCCAGCAATAAAAAGCCCCTCGCTTTGCTCTCAAGCTGCGCAGAGAGTTCAGTTTTGTGGGTTGGTCTTTTTCTGAGCAATGGCAGCGAGGAATAGGTGGCTTCCGATTCCTGAAGGTTGGGAGTTGGATAAAAGAGAAGGGAATCATGTAAAGGTAGTCTAAAATCCATACCCCTTTAGTTTGAATGGTATTTGGTAAAGCTTTCTTTGTAAATTTTGAAGCTTTGGTTTCGGTTTTGATTGCAGTGTGATGGGTCTTTTTTTTTATATGATTTGTGCAGTGATTGTTATCGATTTTTTTTTGTTCATTTAATTAAAAATATAAGGGAACATGTGAGGTATGTGTTGTTTGAGAAAACTGGGAACCGTGTGCTCTCATTTGCTTACATGGAAGATATTCTAAAATAAATTCGTTGCTCATTTTATGAGTAGCAGAACCACTGTTTTGATCATTCGATGTGCAGATTTGAAGCTTTCAGTTGTTGTCTGGTGTTGTTAAATTGTTTAATTAGCTTAGATGCACAACTTCTTTTTTATACAAGCTGCTGGGAGGGGGATTCAAACTTAGCTGCATAGGCGGGAGGACATCCACCTAGCCAATTTGTGGCTATACCCACACCTGTGGGTTAAAGGCTTAAAGCTCAAACTTACTACAGCATTTTTTTAATGTTTGCACTGCACATGAATTTGTGTTGATCTTATATCGATAAAACACAAAAGTGTCATACTCTGTTTAGTTAGAATGTTTGATACCACACAACAATGTATTCCTTATTAGATGATACCAGTTATCTTTTAAGATCACTCAATGTTAAAAAGATATAATTGGCAGTACGTGGTTGGTACAAGATTATTGAACATTCAGTTCAGCTTTGTCATGACATGTTTTAGATGAATCTAAGTAAAATTGTTTCCACGTAGCTGTACATTTTGAATTTCATGCAGCCAATATATATTTAGTGCATGGCACACGATCATTGAACATTCAATTCAGCTTTGTCATAACATGTTTAATTAAGAGGAATCTTGGTAATGTCATTTTCCAAATAGTTGCACGTGTTGAATTACTTTAACGATCACATTATAGGAGCTTATTATTTAATGTTTCATGCATGCTATCATCAAGCGACACAAGATTTTTGGTGGTTATAGCGAACGCGCGTCATGGTTTTAATAAAAAAGAATATCTTTGTAACATTAAATAGCTCAATATATAAGAAACTTGTTTTACCAATTACGTGCATTTAATCATATGATCTTTGTTTGTCGATTTCAGATTCCCATGGACTTAACTGTGCCGGATTTAGCAAAATCCTGGATCTGTCATTGCTATACCGTATTTCTTGACTTTATGCTTTCCTTTTTTACATAATCATATAAGCCTTATACATTAGATCAACTTCCTTGAGTGATATTTGCTTCACTATTTTCTTCTATCTGCATATTTGGTTCTCTTGTAACCAGATTCATTAAATATATGGGCTTTTAGCGTGCTCAAAGTCACGCCTAATATTATAGTACTAGTTATAATACCATCAAATGAAACGATGCTAAAAGTCTTGATGAAGAAGATAAAATAGTTGAAACATAAAAAGTTTAAGAGTTGCAAGGACTGATATTTTTTTATCCATGGCAATTGTAGGGCTTCTTCTGTCCCAAAACAGGCCAGTCATTTCTGACGTATGAACATCTTATGCGCTATATCAGATGGGTCAACTATTATGCAGTGAGTTTGAGTTTCTCTAACCTTATTTATTTTTTAGTTTATATTTTTTTAATAATTAGTGTGCATATATCCTGATGAACTGTGGAAATGATGAAACAGAATTTGATTAATTTTATCTAGTTTGTTTTTATTTGTGATTTCCTTTAGTTTCATTGTCTACCTTATTCTTGTGCTACGATAGTTTCCAATTCTTTAAGTTAAGTTACTTGGGAGCCTTTTGATGTATTAGAAAGCAGTTTTGATCTTGATATAACTAAAAATCGTAAGCACTAAATCCACAATGATACTGTGTATGATTTGCACGTAGCATTAGTTAATAAATGATAAGTAAGTACCTTTAAGATTCCATTCATTGGTAAGTGTCTTTTAGGTCTGTTATGTTCATTCTGTGAATTTTGTTTCACAGAAAATAATCCACGATAGTAAATTGTAATTTTTTTTTTCTCTTAAGATCTGATAGTCAGACTTCCTGATCCGGAACAAATTTGTCGTATCTAGGCGCTTTTAGGTTGAAAAGGATGGCTATGGAAATTGATCGTTTGCAAATGTGAGATTAGTAACTGGCTTCAACAATGTATTTGCATTAAAGTAGGGTAACTCGTTTAGTTTTGTACTTTCCTCCTCCCCGGCTCGGCGTGGCAACTTAACTATTGAGAGAATCCAATTCAGATGCCTCTCCTTTTTTTCGATTGAACTCAGATGACTTCTTATTTTCCTGGTTTTTGGTTTTTGTGGCAACTTAAGGAATAGGTATGCTTCTGTGAACAATATGAAGTGCCGAAGCAAGGAAACTTAATTGCTGTTTAAGTGGGAGGATAATACTTCATTAGTGGGGAGAAGGGTTTTATCCTACTCTACTGTTACAATGGCTAAGTCAATTAATAAGTCTCTTGGGATTCTAGAGTAGGCTATTCGAGCTCCTTTCGTTATATATTTTGAAAGCAATGTACGATGGAAAATCTTCTATGGTTTTTCTTTTCTTATACATAAAGATCCCTAATTCACGCACATGGTCACACTGATCTGAATCTGCTTATTTATATAAAAGTGTGTATGCATTTACCCTCATTTGTAGGATTCCAATGCCAACAAGCCGAAGAAAGGAGCGATCTTTAAATTTGGGGAAGAATCTTCATCACGCCAGAGCCCAAAACCATTGATGATTGAACAAGGTAACGTTGTCAAATTCTTTATTATAACCGGGAGAGGAAGGGAGGGATCAATTATAATTGATGATACTTTCCATTATAGGTTGGAAAAGCACTGATTGTGCAGGGCGCACTGCCTTGACTCAAAAGTCAGATCCGAATTTTCAATTTGTTGCCAAGCCGAGCACTGCAAGGGCCAATAAGCAACAGCAAAGACGGAAGTGAAGGACACCGATATAGATTGGATCATCTCAACATGAGTCTTAAATTGTACTGCTGCTAAACCACAAACTTGGCCAATTTCGTAACGCTATCGGTTGTGCTTTATGTTTGAACCTGGATATGTCCACCTTATCCTGTGATGATTAAACCTTGAAATCCTTTTACAATAGTGGGCTTTCATATCTATGGTTATACTTGGTTGTCTCACCATTTTTGATACATGAAGTTGACATCTGCAGGTGCATGGATGCATACAGGGCTATCGATTAGAGAGAGCTTTGCCTGGCATCAGAATGACTGCCTAAGCACAATGACTTACATGAAACTGGAACGCCAAGGTAGTGGTGTCCCAATCCAATCATGCAACGCTACATGAGAAAGTTAAAGCACATGTGACACATGACAGATTCAGGTCAATGCTACCTTAGTCTTTGACGTTCTTGTTTCATGTTAGTCTCTCTCCAAAACTGGAGCTCTTTGTGACTCTAAGGCTCCATTTGGTATTGCTTTTTTAATTAAAAACGGTTTCACTTTAAAGTTAAGTAGATAAAAAGTGTTTGATAAAATTAAAATATACTGTTTATTTTAAAAGTTATGACATTAAAACAATAACTTTTAAAAGTAACACGGAGGTTGTTTTTAAAAGCTGCTTTTATAAACTTTTTTTTTTAAAAGCACAACTACTCCAAACTGGCCCTAAATCATGGGATACACAAGGAAGAAGTTGAAATATTAATTCAATAAATATATGAATAAACTTAGAAATAAATAGCATATAATATTGATGCATGAGAAATATATGGTATTGGTTCATCTTTTGTCTTCCTTTATAGTCCCAAAATGATTGATTTGGTTAGGACAAAGTACCTTTCCTTCCCATAAAAGATAGCATTTGGATCAAGAATGAAATTACAAGCAAAGCTATACAAAAAGGGAACCACAAAAATCATTGTTTTGTTGCACCCTGCATTAAGCATCCTATGCATCATCATCTTCCACTAATCCACATTAAACAGTACTGAAACTTGCATTTCAAGCCTTGACTAATGTAATGCAAGTGTTGCTTGTTTCTGAAAAAAGCAAGACCTTCCCTCTTTCTTTCTTCTTTTTTACTGGATTTTTTAAAAAATAACAAAGAAAAAAAAATTCCCAATTTTATAGCACGATGAGTTGGAACGTTGTATGCATGCAAAAATAATATATTAGTCGAATTGTTAAATCATGATATATATTTTCATATGAGTATTTTGTTCACCACATGTCCACCAGAGATGTATTCTCATGTGAGTATCTCACTCAAGACATGACTAGGCCACATAATAAGTGAGATACTGAAATGAGAATATATCATCGGTAATAAAGCAGAATCTCTCTGTTCAAAGACTTAAAATTAACAATATGTTACATGATCTTAATAACTTCTTTATTCATAACCGAAAGTGGCTTTCTAATTCAAGAGCTGTTTTATCAACACCGACTACTATAATATTAGTATCAGCACTGTGCATGGCTCATAATTATAATTATTTGCTACTCCATCATCATCACCATGGTGCCTTTTTTATCCCCAGTCACAGCCGTCTTTATCTCCTTTTTACAGCTTCAATATTAAATAGAATCGCTCATTTCCCGTACACTCTGAGTAGTCCACACTACAGAAGAAAAATTGCTTAATATAATGCAATTTTTGAAAATTTTATTCATAACTAACTCATCAATTTCTCACCCCACCAAAAGAAACAATCATTTTCTTGGATCCCATTATCTTTCTCACTTCTTTCTTTTGAAATCTTCACTCTATTCACTCCCTTTTGTTTCGTGGATAAATATTTTGGGCTTCTCTGGTTTCTGAAGATAGCAAACTTTCGTGGTTCCGAAATTATGGACCTCCATCGTTTCTGGGTTGGCTTCTTTCTGTTCTTCGGCTTTTCGGTAGTTGTTTTATGTGACCAAGATGGTATGCAAATCTTTCATCAAATTTTCTGGTTTATCCTCCTAATTCCTCCATTTTTTTTTTTAAGTGTTGGTTATTCATGCATATGATGGACAGGTTTCTTGAGCTTAACTTGTGGTGGAACTGCCGATTACACTGATTCATCTAGCATCTCATGGATTCCGGACAGTGTATACATAACCACAGGCAACACAACCACTGTTGATTACATTGAGGGAATCTCCTCATCTAGTGTCCCAGTTCGGTACTTCCCAATTTCCCAAGGCCGGAAATGTTATAAGCTACCAGTCGCCAATGTGTCATCTTTGGTTCTTGTGAGAGCTCAGTTTGTATACAAAAACTATGACGGGCATCGAAAGCCCCCGTCCTTCTCTGTCTCTCTTGGGACAGCCATTGTTAGTACTATAGATCTCCGAAAAAATGATCCATGGACAGAAGAGTTTGTTTGGCCAGTTGACAAGGACACAGTGTCGTTCTGTTTGCATGAAATTGCAGATAGAGGAGCTCCTGTAATTTCTACACTTGAAGTTAGGCCACTTCCTCAAGAAGCTTACACAAGTGGCATGGAAGATTTCCCTAACAAGTCACTTAGGAAAAGCTACCGGGTAAATTGCGGTTACATGAATGGATCTTTGAGGTATGAACTTTTCTGAGCTCTCTTTATATGCATATCATGAGGATGTGAAGAATTGTCTCGCATCAGAAAGTTAAGAAACCTTGCAAGAGCTTATACGGAGTTGGGTCAGTTTCCCAATAACTTTGATGTTTTATTGGAGTTTTTGTTGTTCGTTTGTCTAAAAACAGGTACCCTTTGGACCCATATGATCGGATATGGGATGCTGATCAAAGCTTTTCGCCATTTCATGCGACAGCGGGGTTCAAGACTCAGCTTAACTTCAATTTCTCTGCTTTGAAGGAGGCTCCCCCTGCTGCCATTCTCCAAAGCGCAAGAGTTTTGGCTCGAAGGGACATGTTGACATATACCTTTCCTCTCGATACCCTGGCAGACTACTACATTATCCTCTATTTTGCTGGGATTCTTCCTGTTTTTCCTTCGTTTGATGTCTTAATCAACGGTGATGTTGCACAGTCAAACTATACCGTGAGAAGCTCAGAAGTTAGAACACTCTATTTTAGACAGAGAGGAATAAAGAGCTTGAACATCACACTCAAGAGCATTAGCTTCTATCCTCAAGTGAACGCAATCGAGGTGTATGAAATTCTCGATGTTCCAGAGGAAGCCTCCTCCACTACAGGTACCTTTTCGATTTACATACTTTGATAATTAAGTTCACTTGACACGCTAGTTGTGGCGTATAACTGACTTTATTTTTGTGTGATTTTCCTGCAGTATCAGCTCTCCGGGTCATTCAACAGTCTACCGGTTTAGATCTAGGGTGGCAAGATGATCCTTGCTCTCCTGTGTCATGGGATCAAATTGGATGCGAAGGAAACATAGTCACATCACTGTATGTTCGTATTAGCTCTAGAATTAACGGTTCACTTCTATCTGTTATGCTGAACTTACCATCTTTGTTTTTTCAGGGAGCTTCCGGGAATCAATTTGAGGTCCATTAGTGCAGCCATCGGAGATTTGCTTGATCTTAAAACATTGTAAAGTCTTGAGACTGCTACTAGTTTGATAATATTTTTGGTGATGAAATATTACTAGTTTGATAATATTGGTGTTACATTTTGGTGGTATTTATGCTCAGGGATCTCCATAACACATCACTTACTGGTGAAATACAGAATTTGGGCAGCTTGACACGCCTCGAGAAATTGTAATCCCTCTTCATTCTTTAACTCAATTTCTGTTTCTTTACACATCGTGACAATCATTTACTTGACTGGAACTTCCAGGAATCTGAGCTTCAATCGGCTAACATCCTTCGGTACTGAGTTGGAGAACTTGGTTAGCCTTCAAATTCTGTAAGTTGAATTTTCTCTTCATTTATATGCTTTCGAACACAAGTTTACGCTTGTCTATGGAACTAAAATTTGATACTGACATTGCATTGTCATTTTTCTTTTCCTTATTCTATATGGAGGGACTTGCAAAATAATACTTTGCAGGGAATCGTTCCAGACACTTTGGGAGAGTTAGAAGACCTTCACTTATTGTAAGTGAAGCACCGTATGCTTTTCGATTCTTATACGATTAAAATCAATTGTTTCACTCAAGTATACATCCTCTGCATTCACCAGGAACCTGGAAAATAACAAACTACAAGGCACTCTTCCGCTGTCCTTGAACCGAGAAAGTTTGGAAATCAGGTGCCGAATTTAGCATCGTGATCGTCTGGTGCACATTATGTTTCCTCTTGCGCTAATGCACCGATTCTTTGCAGGACATCTGGAAATATTTGCCTCTCTTTTTCGACATTGTCATGCAACGATCTTTCATCCAACTCTTCAATTGAGGCACCACAAGTTACTATCTTCCCCCGAAAGAAACACACCAAACACAGCCATGTAGCAATTATACTTGGCGCAATTGGAGGAGCCTTACTTGCACTTGTGATATTTGTCTGCCTTTTAGTATTCTTGTACACGAGGAAACAGACATCTGAGATTACTTGCGCGTCAAGTATGTGAACATCCAGATTGTGATTATGTACATGGAAGATTTTTAATTCAGTCTTGCATGAACATTGTTTTTTACTGCTTAGGGGCGGTGTCGGATATGCGAAACTGGAATGCTGCAAGAATTTTTACCCACAGAGAAATCAAAGCAGCTACTAACAATTTTAAGGAGGTTCTAGGCCGGGGTAGTTTCGGTTCTGTTTACCTTGGAAGGCTTTCGGGTGGAAAAATGGTGGCTGTGAAAGTGCGACTTGATAAAAGCCAACTCGGAGCTGATTCTTTTATCAATGAGGTTCGCCATCGATCTGAAGCTCTGAACTCCTTTAGCATCTTTTAAAGCAGAGAAACTGTTGTGAAAATTCATTAGCCCCTAATAACTTCTGAGTTCCGAATCTTTTATAGGTGCGTCTCTTGTCGCGAATTCGCCATCAAAGTCTTGTAGGCTTGGAAGGATTCTGTCACGAAGCAAAGCAGCAAATACTTGTTTATGAGTATCTTCCTGGCGGATCATTGGCTGACCATCTTTATGGTATGCCAAAATTATGCATCAATAAAAGTAACTTTAATTCCTTGTTGCAAAGTTATATTTTTTAATCCAATCTTGCAATTTCAAGAGGTGTTCTGATGTTATTTTCAGGTCCAAAGAGTAAAAAAGTTTCTCTGAGCTGGGTTCGCCGGCTGAAAATTGCCGTCGATGCTGCAAAAGGTATGCTAGTTTTTCTGCTTCTGATCCAGGTCTTCCTATTCTGTTTCAACAGCTTTATCTAAACCATGAGTCTCATTTCTTTCTTTTGAAGGATTGGACTATCTACACAACGGGAATGAACCGCGAGTCATACACCGTGACGTGAAATGCAGTAACATCCTTCTGGACAAGGAGATGAATGCTAAAGTTTGTGATTTTGGCCTCTCTAAGCAAGTAATGCAGGCGGACGCAACACATGTGACCACCGTCGTTAAGGGCACTGCCGGCTATATTGATCCTGAGTATTTCTTCGAAACCCTACATAATGCTGTTGATTTCTGATGGATTTTTTTTTTCTCGTGTGTTGACGGACTCATTATACTAAACTCTATTCACAGATATTACTCGACCCAGCAGCTTACCGAGAAAAGTGACGTTTATAGCTTTGGAGTTGTTCTTCTGGAGCTCATCTGTGGGAGAGAGCCATTGAGTCACTCTGGAACTCCAGACTCCTTTAACCTGGTGTTATGGGTAAAACCGAATATCTGTCTTTTGTTGCACCTCATTCTTTGTGTGTCAGTGTTCTTCCTTCGGGCGAAAGTTCATTGTTTCTTTGTCTGTATTGACGAGTGCAGGCCAAGCCTTACTTACAGGCAGGTGCATATGAGATAGTGGATGAGAGCCTGGAAGGAACATTTGATGTCGAAAGCATGAGAAAGGCAGCCTTAGTTGCTATAAGATCTGTAGAGAGAGATGCATCACAAAGGCCAACGATAGCAGAGGTTTTGGCCGAGCTGAAAGAAGCCTTCAGCATTCAACTTTCGTATCTTGCGTCTCGTGACATGTGAACTCGAATTTTACAACTTCTGCGATCAGATTATTTCATATAAGAGAGCTACTAAGTTATTTTGTATAGTTCTACCCTATATAGTTAAATTTATCCTTAAAATGCAACTGTATTTCTTCAGTTATTTGAAGCTTTTTATGGTAAGGTGAAAGAGGGGACTGTAAAAAAAAGTCTGATATGATAATTTATATCTACGATTGTGTCAAAAATCAAAATTTTGTATTGAATATTACTCCAAAAATAATCACAGTAATTTCTCTGTATACACAAATATGTTATATCTTCTATCCTCTATTTCTGGGAATTCATTCTGACTAGGTAGAGTGGCGGCGTCTCAGGTAAAGGAATATTGCCGTTGATGCAGCCGCAGCGTAAGGGAAGATGGTCCAAATGCCCTGGAAAGCTTTCAAGTTAGATTCATGAAATTACAAAAAAAAATGATAATTTCATTCATATATTTAGAGTTTTTGCATACCATTGCTGTTGCAACAGTAGCGAGGGCAAAGACGGGGCGCTCCCTCAGGAAGAATCCTATCAACAACTGAGATCAGAAAGCAAAAGAGAATAAGTTAGGCTAGTACTTGAACGAAGGTTGGATATCAATTTCTTCTCTTGTTTTCCAGCATCGAAAATATTACTCTTCAAAAGCCAAGAAAATCTGAAACTTCTACAAAATTTCACTCCTTTGCAAGTCGAGAGACGGATTGTGCTCAAACTGGCTGCATATGAATATCATTTCCCTAGTTTTCTTTGATCTTTTATATACGACAAGATTTGAACTGAAGATCTACCAATTCTTAGTGCAACTTTAGTTACAGCCCATCATGAGACGTGTCTTCTACCTAGTTATGTATAGATTTAAGTGCAAATGTACAGAACTCCATTCGGACTTCAGAGTATCTAGAGTTGTAGGCATTGTTTTGCATGTATACAGGGCAGCATAATTTTTAACAGAACTGAACTGACCTGGAGGGGAAGGGTGATCAAACCACCACAACAAACTCCAGCAAAGAAACACTCTGAAGAAATACCCTGCACTCAGGTAAAAGCATGTCATTCCAAAGTCAATCAAAGCAAGTACCATTAAAAAGTACAATGAATTATATCAGACTAACCAAGGTCCCCGCTAGAAAAGCCGTTGGATTTCTCACTCCAAGCGAAAATCGTTCAACTGAAAGCCAAAATGCAATGAAATGTCAATATCTAATACCAGAATCCAAGCATAATGGATTGCTATAATCTTCTTATACAACACTACCTCAAAATTTGTACATATATTGGCCTATGGGAGTACGTCAACTAATGACCGAAACTTTGAATCATTCACAAACTGTGGGCATTCAAAATATAATCAAGTGCATCTAAAACAAATAAGCTTTAGAGCTTACCGAAACCAATGAGGTTGCCATATCTTTGCACTGCAGAGGTTATGCTTAAAGCTTTCTCTTTTCCAATCCCTAACTGCATCCATCATCAGGATTAAACTTCATTAAAACACACAAAATCGGTGCTTAACAATTGCATAAAATAGGCATGTGCATCATGGGAATGAGCACACTCTGAAGCAAGAAGGTAGGAGTAGGACTAACCTTTGAGAAAACATCATCGGAGGCCCTGGATTTTCTAAAAAGCTTCCCAAAATAAAATGGTATTAGATCACTAATGCATACTCCCCTGAAATATGAAGACATCAATAATATTCACATTGTCAATATTACATCACGTAGCAATATACAGACAGTGCTAAAAACTAAAATGGATGGCCAATTACCAATACACCCAAAGAGTTGTGGATATGATATATGGAGCATTTCTAGAGAAAGATTCAGCAAACGACTGCCATGTCCCATCCAAAGACAGCATCCGAGCCAAAGATATGCCAACCTAAATTGTTTTCAAAAAGATTACTCACAAGTTCAAACCGGCTTTGAAACCATGGAGATTGAAACAGTGATAAATTCAAAGTTAAAATATTTGAGCTTGTGAAATAGAATACCAGAAAAGAGGACAGACCCAAATATTTAGAGCCTCTTCACTAATGAATAGTCCACAGCCTGCAGCCATAAGCAACCAAAAGTAGATCCACCTGCAACACGGTATATCATGAATGATTCAGAAACAAATAAAAAATTAACTACTGAGTGAGGTAAAGTGAACTTCACTAGGCAGTTCCATCCTTTAACCTCTAAAATCATCTCTTTCTATTTTGCTTCAACTGATCGCGTATCACAACTTGTACTCTGAAGAATTGGAAGTAACAAAGTACTATTCCATTTGCCTCGGCTACTTTTAAACGGATATAGAAATACAATGTCTTTCAATTAACTATAAGTCTATAACCAAAAAGATTAGCACAGTTGCCATCAAACATGTTTAAGAAAAAAACTACTACTTCTAACTAAGCGAGAAGCAAAGTTAAGCACATACCCCGGTGCATATGCTGGAAGAACAATGATGTACCCAAAAGCTTTGACGGTGAAACCGACATTGGCTGCAGCCATTACTGAAGAGGAAGAACTTTCTGACAAAATCTGAATTCCATTCGATGACCCCATAGCGGGCGCACCCGTGATGCCAACCGATATCAGAGTGACTGTTGCGGCAATGCCTAGTGCAATTGCTATTTTAGCAAGAAATGAACTTTCTGTACTAATTTCAGTATTTATAACATTTCCAAGCAGCTCATCAGCAATCCCATCTTCCCCATCCAGAATGCCTTTAGATATCTCAGCCTCATTATTTCCTGCATCCTCCTCCGAAAAGCTTCTGATCCTGCTAGTACAAAACTTAAATCAACAATGAAGAAACCGACTAAATACCGAAAAACCAATCAACTAATACCATCAAATTTGAATATCTTGAACATCAAAGGTTAATTTTTGAGCTAGTAATGATAGAAAAAGTACTTGTGACAAAGAAAAAGCCTCAATCTTGCAGCTCCTAATTCAAATATTAACTTATCCACGAGTTGGGTTTTCACTTTCAATACCCTTTAAGCATGTTTTCACATCTTTCAAAGTTTCCCTCTTTTTCCCCTCAGATTTTCTCAGCAAGCAAATACCAAAACAACAACAAAAAAAGTTACCCAATAAAGTTTAAGTTACCTGAAAGTTTTTGGTCTGAAGAGTTGGGAAACTTGCACACATTTGTTCCCGTCCGTCAGCAATCTGCGTCTGACACTGAAAGAGCTTGAATACCCACCAAGTTTCCGATTTGACGATTTGCGTGTCCGTGTGGGTGAGCGCAGAGAAAACCCATGAGCCAAAACTGCCATTGGAGACGTCTGCTTTCTCCTCCTCCCTGCGTTTGTGGAGACTATCAGCTAAGTGGCATTTGGAAGAAGGATTGGCGGCTCTGGTTCCATTTGCTTGGATGTGAGTGGTCAGTGACGGACTAGAGTCTTCGAGGTATATGCTGGTTAAGAGGACTGAGATACTCGGTGAGTCGTGGGAAAAGGACGAACTTGCTGGCGGCTGACAAAATTGATCTTTTTGTCGTGGGCTAGGCTTTTGGATTTTGACCTACATTTACTAAATTGAACAAGCGTTGAATGAGTTAGTTTTGAAATTTGTGTAAAAGTAGTTTAAACAGAGTCTTTCTTGTATACCCCGGGGTACGGGGTATTCCGGATTTTTTAATTGTTAGATTTTTGTTTTAAAATATAAAAATCAAGATTCAACAGTTAAAAAATCCGGAGTACCCCGTACTCCAGAACACCCAAGAATTTTTGGTTTAAATAAGTCATTTGACAGTACGTTTCAGTGAAATTTATCTTTAATTATAAGTAAGAGGTCATCTCGTAAGTCACAAACTCGATACCAATTTATTTATCAACTATTTAGTATAAATATATCGTTGTTTAAAAAATAAATAAATTTATTTATTAAATAACACTCATCCAACTACAAGATAATGTGATGGTAATGGTCATAAGCACATACGGATGTAAGCAGAAATACACTCAATAGTCAATAGCAACCACCTTAGTTCAATTCTCAATAAACTGTAAAAGAGATAGCTCTAAGAAGCTTGTCTTGATTTAACACCCAAGTTGTGAGGCATGTTAGTAGGGGTGGGCACGGTTTGGTTCGGTGCAGTTTTGAGGTGAAAACAAAACCAAAATCGAAATTTATTTCGGTTTCGGTTCGGTGCGGTTTGACAGTGGAACCGAAATGGAACCAAACCATTCGGTTTTATTTTGTTTAGGTTTCAAATGGTTTCGGTTTCAAACGATTTCAAACCTAATTGAAACAAAGTTCAACATTTTTTTTAGATGCATCAAAGTCCTGGAAGTATGAGGTGCAACATTGCCTGCACAAATAAAATTGCAAGCTTCTCATACCAATTAATAATTATTGGCACTTGCATCCACACTCTATTCTATTTTGATTCACAAAATTATACACAAAAACACATTTGACTCTACATATTTCGCAATTGACATATTTAGCAGTTGGGGCCTTCTGAAAACAAACAAAGTTCAACATCATATTCAGTAGTGCTTACAACTCCAAAACATCATCTAAACATCAAATAAATCACAAATATCAAGGCTTCAAAGTAAAATCACATTCCAACAGAGAACCCATTAATAGGTGTTACAAATTTCTCAGTTTTTCTACCTTTTTAGGCTTTTACACCTGATTCAAATGAACCCTAACCCTAACCCTAAAATTAATCACAAACACCCAAAAATTAATCACAAATTTCTTAGAGTTCTTACCATATTGCGTGCCGGAGCTGGAAAAAAAGCGAAAGAATCAAGACTTTGGTCACAATTTGCTGTGAAAGAGAAGAGTCAAAGGACGGGAGGAGTTTGATTTTTTTGAATTGGGCCGATGACTTGACAGAGAGAAGCGAGTTGATCGAAGATTGATCGGGATTGGTCGCGATTTGAAGTTTGAGAGAACGGAAGAGACGATTGGAAGGTGGGAGCCTAGGACATGAGAGAGCTTAGAGAGGAGGTGATGTCTGTGAGTCTCGATGTGTGTCGAATGGTATCAAGTTGGGTTTAGGTCTGGACATGTTATGATGTGGTTGAGTATATACTAAATGTATGAACTCTATCAAATAATCAATTACACCCCAACACCTAATATGTTAATTAAATTAAATATATATCTTCATATTTTGTGGTTCGGTTCGATTTTGATTCGATTTCAGAGATTAAGAACCGCAACCAAATCTTTACTTTAGCTTGCTGTTTAGTTTCAAACAAAAACCATACCATTCGGTGCGATCCGGTTTGATCCGTGTTTTGATTTCGATTTTCGGTTCCAAGTGTCCACTACATGTTAGTGGCAAGATTTTGCTGTCTTGGTAATTGTCATCAGCATTTTTTATGGTGACACTGGTGAGCGGAAATATAGTCAATAACAGCCACCCTTGGTTCTATTAGCGGAGCCAAAGTGAGGCAATGGATGCAGTTGATCCCAACAATCTCATTTTCACTTACCGTTTATCACTCTTGACCCTAAATGTATTTAAAAAAAGAATAAAAAGATTCATGTTCGTTGATATTTTCTTGTAAATAATCAAAGTTTGCATCAAATATTGAAGTGCACTAGGATCAAGATAGACGTATATGTAAAATGAGCAGTTGATTAATGGAGTAAAAAAATATGGTTTAAGGTCATGTGCATATTTTGCTCAGAGAATAAAGTGCACCGCTAGAAACTTTTGCTCATAATATATTGGACTTGGGTTATGTATTATGTAATATGAAACTGAATTTATGAAAAATCATAAACTGAAGTTCTTTATCATGTCCCCGTTGAGCTAAAATCTTGCCTGGTTTGATTCTTAATGAACTCTAAAAGGATCAGCTCTAAAACATTTGTCTTGATTTAACACCATTTTGAGGCATATTTGTGCCATCAAGATTTTTCTTAATAAACTCTAAAAGAAAATGTTAGGGAGACCATCTTCTTAGATCATATTTTGTAAACTAGATGATGTGGTGTTTGATAGTTGGATTCCATTTTTAATTATTTAAAGAAGAAATATTACTATCATCCGCCACATCATATGATCTACAAAATATAATTTAAAAAAATTGTCTCTCAAACATCATCCAACTTTAAAAGGTCAGCTCTAAAACACTTGTCTTGATTTAACACCATTGCAGGCATGTTCGTGCCACCAAGATTTTTCTTAATAAACTCTAAGGGGGTTAGCTCTAAGAGCAAGTCCAGCCCTGCTGGATTGCCTGGGCAGCGTGAGCAAATCCACTGGGTGGATTGCTGGAGTGGGCTGGAGGGCGAGATCCACCGAGGGAAAGGGGCCACTCGGGGGCCAGCCTGAGCAAAAATCGACAGCCCAAGCCACCGAGGTGGCTGACGTCAGGCTGGCGTCAGCCACCCCGAATAAAAAATTTTGCGTCAGGCGCGTGCAACGCACGCGCGCGTACAGTGCGTCCCGACAACCGACTGCAGGGTGGGGCCCAGCTGTCGGCCACTATAATTCTAACCGTTGGGGGAAGCCACGTGGCTTCCCCTGGACCGTGCAATCTCAACGGCTCTTTAATTTGAGCCGTTGGATCTGCAACGGTAATAAAAAATAAAAAAAAGGATTTAATCTCAACCGTTGGATCTCAGATCAACGGTTGAGATTAATTCCTTTAAAAATAAAAAAAAATGTTTTAAAAATCAAAAAAGTTACCGTTGTGACACGTGGCACAATCTGGAGCGTTGAAATTCAAATTTTTTTAAATCCAACGGCAGTGATTAATTAAGGGAATAAAAAATTAAAAAAAATTTGTAAAAAATCTGTAAAAATCGGGAAATTTTTTTTAAAAAATTTGTAAATTTTTTTTTATTACTTTTCTATAAATACCTTGGCAATATCATCTACCTTACACCACAATTCCATAATTTCTCAACATCTTTCAAGGTTTCTCCTATCTTTCTCTCAAAGTTTCAATCCATTTTTTTTCAAACAAAATGACTACCGGTGCAGGTACGAATTGGACACTTCTTGAAGATGTTGCGTTGTGTGCTAGCTGGGTTCAAATCACTCATGATTCGATTTAGGGTAATGAGATGCAGTTGCAAGAAATGTGGAGTCTTATTCATTCCGCATATCTTGAGAAAATGGGTGGGCAAAGAACCAAAGATTCATTGTCCAGTCGTTGGAAATTACTTAGCCAATCGTTTAGTGCGTGGAGAGACGCCTTGACACAAGCTAGTACTAATCTTCGAAGTGGAGAAAATTTAGCGGATCAGGTAATACTATATTTATTTCTTTCTTTGTATTATTTAATTGTTACCTATTTTCATTATAATTATTTGTTTGTATTATTTATTTGTTACCTATTTTTAATATATTTATTTATTTCTTTGTATTATTTAATTGTTAGGTACTTTCATTATAATTAATTGTTACCTATTTATTTATTCTCCCACATTGTATAGGAACTTCAAGCACAAGCTTGGTATGGTGCTCAAACCAAAAGTAAAAATAAAACATTCACCCGCCATGAATGTTGGAATGTTGTCAAAGATTGTCCAAAATTCAAAGTTGTGCATGTCGGTCCAGAAGTTTTCATGAACAGCACCCCTCTACACTCTACACCCGATGAAGATGAAGATGATGCAGAAGATGTGCCAGAAACGCCTCCCATTGAACAAGCTTCGGGGTCGACCCGTTTTCCAATTAGGCCCCAAGGTAAGAAAGCTTCAAAGAGAAAAGGTAATGCTTCCAAGAGTGATTATGCAAAGTATATGGAAGACATTGCCCGTCAAGGTGAATTGTCTTTGGCCCGGGAATTGGCTAAATTTGAGGCTGATAAGGCTAGAGAGGATGCAAGGTCTGCAATGATTATGCAAAAATTTGAAGCTGATCAGAGAGAAAGAGAACTACTTCGGCAAGAAAGAGAGCAAGGCAGACAAGAAAGAATGGCTCAACAAGATCGTGAGATTATGAAGGAGCCTTTAGAAGGGAAGTCTCCAAACTCTAAATATTTTTGGCAATCAGAGAAAGCGGACGTGGTGTGCAGGAGGCGTGCAAGAGAAGCGAGAGCAAGAGGAGATGGTCCTAGCACCACAACACAGGATCATCCTAGCAACACAGATTGGTTAGGTGGAAAGTAGCCAATCACTTTGTTATAACCGGAGCCCATAATTTTCCAATCAATTTGGGTTGTAATTTCTTATTCATTTAATAGAGTGTTGTATGTTGTTTCCAATTTATTTATTTAAAGGTGGAGAATTGTTATTCAAAACACATTTTTATTCAAAACAACAAATAAAAATTACATCAACACACCAAACACACCAAATAAAAATTAACCGTTGTATGCACAATATTTTATAAATAAATAAATAAATACAAATATTTTATTGTTATTGGTTTTTCGGATAATGACACGTGGCGCAACGAGAACGATTAAAAATCTTATCCGAAATTACAAATAAAATTATTATGTATTATTTTATAAATATAAAAAATACTAATATTTTATTGCCAATTGCCAGGGCAATTTAATTGTAGGGGTGGAGATGTAAAAAGCAATTGACAGGGGAATACACTGTTCATTAGGGCAATTACTGTTCATTGGGGTGGATTGAATAGTGATTGCCTGGGGGAAGGTGGGCAACACTGGAACTGCTCTAAGACACTTGTTGTCTTTTAACACCCAAGTTGTGAGACATGTTCGTGCCACCAAAATTTTACTTTCTTTCTTCTTTGGTGTACACTAACTTGCTCAAGAGTATGGGATAGAAGATGTGATTTATTATCCAAAGAAGAATATTCAGAACCAATAATATTATATCCAGTGGCGGATCCACCTTGTGGCAAAGGTGGGCAGCTGCCCACCCAGAGCACAAAATTTTAGCCTACTGAATCCATTTTTGCCCACCCAGAACGCAAAAAATCTTGAAGATTTAGGGCTGGCCATGGCAGCTCGCCAGCTCCTCTGTGGTTGCTGTTGCTGGGCAGCATGGGCTTCGCGAGGAAGAAGAACAGAGAGCCCTTTTTTTTTTAACCCTGGACCAAAACGGCGTCGTTTTGGTCCCTTGTTTAAAAAAAAACGACATGCAACTTATGCTGCTTCTTTCAAGAAAACGACATGTCATTTTTTTAAATCCCCAGATCCCTAATTGTCATTTGTCATCTCGTATGCAGTGCAGCAACCAACAAGCCCCCATTTTCACTCAAACCCCTTTTTTCAACTAAAATTCATCATTCACTCAAATTTCAAACCCCCATTTTCACCTCAAATTCATCATTCACTCAAATTTCTTCATCTCCACTTCCTTCCTCAATCTCTCCGGCGCCACTATCTCTAAGACCCGCTCACCAACAAGGCAATTTAGGCAAGAACACTACACCAAGTATGTATAATTTAACCTAAATTCTTATTCCTTAATTTCAAAGTTTCATACAAAATTTCATTATTTGTTTCATATCGCTTGAGTGTTTCATTTTGAATATCTCTTATTAGTTTTTAAGGTTTTGGATAATGAATTGGTGATTATGAATTTAAGCTTATTTGAATTATAATTTTGTGGAATATGATGAATGTGTTTGTTAATTGTGATTTTGTAGTTAAGAGAGTATTTGTGATGCTTAAGATTGATTATTAATTTAAATTTGTTGATTAATTGATAGGGGGTTTGTATTTTCATTGGTTAATAGTGGTTATGGAAAGGTTTTTAGTTAAGAGACCAACGCCACCACCAAGTAGTTCGACTAATCCGGGTAGTTTCAAGAAACCAAAAATAAATGAAATCTTAGCTAATCTTCCTACAAACCCGGGACTTCGACCTCCCATGTCAGAGTATGATCCTAATTTTTGTGATGAAATTTCGAAGGGCATATATACAAAGGGAACCTTGTCGACCAAAAGATCATGACTTCCCACAAACTGATGGTCGCCGGTTTCTCCCAAAGTGGTTTGACGAGTATGATTGGTTGGAGTATAGCATAGCAAAAGATGCCGCATTTTGTTTTAATTGCTATCTATTTAAGACTAACTTTAGTAAAGGTGGGAGTGATGCATTCACTAGTAAAGGCTTTAGAGGTTGAAAGTATAAGGGTAAACTACAAGTTCATGTTGGAAAGGTTGGTAATCTTCATAATCAAGCTACACAAGCTCTCTTAGATCTTATGAATCAAAAGCAACATCTTCAAACAGCTTTCGTTAAGCAATCGGACCAAGCTCGAGACAACTATCGCATTTGCTTGAATGCATCAATTGATTGTACTAGATTTTTGTTGGGATAAGGTCTTCCTTTTCGGGGTCATGATGAATCATTAACATCAAACAATAGGGGAAATTATATTGAGCTTTTGCAATTTCTTGCCGATCATGATGAGAAAGTTAAGTCCGTGGTGTTGGATTATGCTCTCGGGAATCTCAAATTAGTGGCTCCTACAATCCAAAAAGACCTTGTCAATGCATGTGCCCATGAAACCATTAAAGTTATCACAACAGATATGGAAGGCAAATTCTTTTCTATGTTGGTTGACGAATCCCGTGATATTTCAATAAAAGAGCAAATGGCAGTAGTGTTTCGTTATGTGGATGACAATGGTCAAGTAATTGAAAGGTTTTTGGGAGTTCAACATGTTAGTGATACCACTTCGGAGTCCCTAAAAAAGGTCATTGATCAATTGTTTTCTACATCTAAATTAAGCATGTCTATGCTATGCAGGCAAGGTTATGATGGAGCTAGTAATATGAATGGTGAGTTCAATGGCCTTAAGAACATCATTTTGAGAGAACATCCTTGTGCATTTTATGTTCATTGTTTTGTACATCAATTTCAACTTGCACTTGTGGCCGTTGCAAAGGGAAATGATGAGATTGTCATATTTTTCACATGGGTCAATGGTTTAGTCAATATTATTGGAGCATCGTGTAAGCGTCGTGACGCACTTAGAGAGCAACAACAACAATAACTAGTGGATGCTCTTGAAAATGAATGTCTTATAACCAAGCGAGGCTTAAATCAAGAAACTAATCTCAAGCGACCTAGTGATACACGGTGGAGCTCACATTATGATACCTTACTTAATATCATTTCCTTGTTCAAATCCGTTGTGAATGGGCTTCAGTGGATTATAGAAGATCGTAACAATGATACTAAGGGTGAAGCATTAAGGACAAAGGAATACATCCTATCTTTTGAGTTTGTCTTCCCCCTATTTTTGATGAGATCTATATTGGGAGTCACAAATGGTTTGTCACAAGCATTACAAAGGAAATATCAAGATCTTGTCCATGCAATAGAGTTAGTCAAAGCTTGTAAGCAACAACTACAACACATGAGGGATAATGAATTTGATGATTGCTTGAGCAAGTTTCTTGTTTTTGTAAGGAATATGATATTGAGGTTCCTATGATGGATGAAGCATTTGTACTTGGAGGGAGATAACGACGTAGAGCTCAAGGTATTACAAATCTCCATCATTATCGTGTGGATTATTTTATGGCCGTCATTGATAAAGTACTTTTGGAGTTGAATCACCGCTTCAATGAGGTAAATACTGAGTTGCTTATTTGTATGGCATGTTTGAGTTCTAAAAATTCATTCCGAGCTTTTGACAAGCAAAAACTTATTCAGTTTGCCAAATTTTATCCTCAAGACTTCTCTATCAAACATATTTTGGAGCTTCAAGATCAACTTCGAATATATATTCAAGATGTGCGTATGAGTAATGAGTTTTCTCAATTGGAAGGAATTGCCAATCTTGCAAAAAAAATGGTGGAGACATAACACACATAATCATGTGTATAAGCTTATTACATTGGCTTTAGTGTTACCGGTTGCAACTGCTTCAGTGGAGAGAGCTTTTTCTGCTATGAAAATTATCAAAAGTCCCCTTCGCAACAAAATGGGAGATCAATGGTTGAGTGATAGCTTGCTTGTTTACATTGAGAAAGATGTTTTTGCTTGTATTGATAACGAAACCATTATGAAACGTTTTCATGATATGAAAACTCATTGTAGACGTTTAGTTTGAATGATAATTGTATTGTTTAACTTATAAAAAGTTTTTGTTATCTATTTGAATGCTTTTATATTTCACCCACCCAAGAAAAAATTCCTGGATCCGCCACTGACTATATCATATTCCAACTACATGATAATGACTTTAATGAATAGTCGGATCATTCATGTTCTTGTGAAACTATATGGTTGGCTCACACTTGGTTCACGATTGGTTTGATTGTTCAATTTTACTTGAAAGTATGGTTTGATGGTGCCTTGTCCTCTAAAAGATAATTTGACTCATTATGCTTTTTTTTTACTAATATTTTGTGTCGTACTTTACCTTCATCGTCAAATCAGTTAAGAATTCGTTTAAACTGTTGGGGACTGGCTACAGTGCTCGCAAGTATTGAATGCTCACACCAATCTCACCCTCCTTTCCCCCCTCTCTCCTCTCTCCTCCCTCATTTTAATGGTGAGATTGGTGCAAGCATTGAATGCTTGCAAGCATTGTAGCCTACTCCAAAATGTTGATACAGAACAAAATACTTGATATGGGCTTGTCATTTGCATTAAAAAATTATGACTTTCATCATCGTAGCGTCATATAATATTACTAATCAATGTGATAATTTATGAAACTAAGATGTGATATTAACAAATAAACACATGCATTATAACGTTTGTAGATTGACAGAATCGCACAAAAAAATTACTCATTTCGCATAGCCCAACACGCTTACGATCCCATAAACGACACAAAAAAGGATGTCGTAGTATTTCCAAGAATGGTGCCACCGTTACCCTTCAGGGGGATTTGGCGCGCAGCACGTAACAATACAGTTGCCAAAACACGTGCGAAATTTGGCGAATAGCAAAAAGTAAAGGTCCAACTTCCATACTATGTAGTATGAAATACTACAAGTATTGAATGGTTTGAATTCACAAAATCCACGAAATTCATATCATTCAAAACAATCCACGTGATCCAATGTTCGTAGTATGAAAGAATTTTCGCAAAAAGTAGTTGGCTTTTATTATACAAAAACAACAACTTATTAGATGACGACGACGACGCCGTCAATGTCAACAGCAGTCAGCTAATTGCTATACTTTCTTCTTCCCCAATTGAAAAACCCGTCTCTTTCCAAAACTCTGAGAAGTTTCTCCGACCTCGCGGCTCAAAAGTCCAAACCCATCACGACCTCCCCAAATCCTTGCTGGGTTTTCCCTCCAAGTTACCAATTTCCTGTAAAAGTTGAGATTTTTTACTTATTTCCTACTATTTTTTCAGCTTTTTTAATTCATCTTCCTTATGGACTAAGCTTTTTGTGCTTCATTGACTTGTACCTAGTTGGATTTATTAATTACTTGAAGAATTCTACTAGTGCGGGATATGATTATCTGCTCACAATTTCTAGAGAATCTTTTGGATTATTATTTTTTTTCCTTCAAGGGTTTTGTAATCATGATGTTGTAGCTTTTTCTCTTTTGATATTTTAATATTTCCCCAACTGGGTAGCTTTTGGTTTGGTGAATTCTTTACACCCATTTCTGCAAAATATTCTCAGTTGCTTTGGTTTGGTGAATTCATTGGACCCAAATCAGCAGACTTTATGATTCTTCAATTGCTTCCCACAATCCTGTGAAATCCCAGAATTTTGATTACGTTGAAAAGGGATGGCTTTTGCTTGCCAAGAAGTTCAGCCATGGACCTTTGCCGGTCTTATAGGAGCTTTTATCGACCTGGGTTTGGCTTATTTTTTGCTGTGTGTGTCTGCTTTCGTGTTTTTTGCTTCGAAGTTGTTGAGGATTTTTTGGGTTTATTTGCCATGTCCCTGTAATGGGGTTTTCGGGTATAGAAACCCTGATCTTTGCTTGCATAAGTTGCTTATTGACGGGCCTGGTGGGACGATCCACGATGTTCACAAGTTGGTGAAGAGCAGGTTCCCTTTTGATGTTCTTTGGTCTAGGGATCAAAGATGCAACTTGAATAGGGAACTGATCAGAGATGTGAATTGTGAGAATGGAGTTCATCAGTTGGAAGGTGAAGCGAATTCGAGTCCTTTTTCGAGTCCCAGATTGCAAAACATGGTTGATAGGGAAAGTGGGTATGATGATAAGGGGAAGAGGGTTATGATTCTGAAGAAAAGGACTGGTATTCGGCGCTCTAGGAGGGCGGCTCCTGAATACGGAAGGCTTCCTTCTTACTATCCAAGTGATAGTTCAAGGTTGGTTGCTCGCATATTCCCCTTTCCTTGCGATGACAGAGATACAAGAGAGATGTCGGGTGATAGTTCAAGGTTGGTTGCTCGCATATTCCCGTTTCCTTGCGATGACAGAGATACAAGAGAGATGTCGGGTGAAAGTTCAATTCCCATAGCTGGTAGAGAAGGTGAGTGAGGAATACCCTTTTTTCTCTTTAATGTGTGGCTTTACATATCTATTAGAATGTACTGTTAATCAACTTTATTGCAATTTTGTTTTCGAAAATCTTTTAAAACTAGAATTGATTGCATATGAACTTATTGTTTTACTGTATTGGTAATGATGGTTGCTCACTTTTGCGGATTTTCTTTCATTTTAGATTATGTGAAAGCGCCAACTGGAGATGATCTGGCTGAGAGTATATGCCAAAGTTCTGAATTGAGTGGATCATTTGGTGAGAGTAAGGACGTGGACATTAGTGACATGCAAGAAAAGGCTCCCATTGTCGGAAATGAAACTGATAAAATCAGGACATTGCAAGAAGCACTGGAGAAAGAGAAAGCTTCTTGTGCTGCTCTTTATCTAGAGCTAGAGAAAGAGCGAGCTGCTGCTGCAAGTGCTGCTGATGAAGCGATGGCAATGATAGCCCGTCTGCAAAAGGATAAAGCATCAATAGAAATGGAAGTGAGGCAGTACCAAAGGATGATGGAAGAAAAATTTGTTTATGATGAAGAGGAGATGGATGTTCTGAAAGAGATTCTTCTTAGGAGGGAGATGGAGAACCATTTTTTGGAGAAGGAAGTTGAATCGTATAGGCAGATGAGCTTCTTAGGGAATGAACGGTCCGATGTCAATTTGAGTGATATGTTGTGTGAGTCAGGAAAAAGACCTTCACCTTCACTTAAGTCAAATGCAGATGCACTACTGATGCTGCAGCAGACCGCTGATAGTAAATCTCACTCTACGGAATTCGGAAATATTGCAGATAGTACTCTTCAATATGAGGCTTCATTTGTTGAAAAACAAATCCATCCTAAGGAACATGATTCACTTGAGAAATGTGTCCTTTCAGCAAAGGAAGAAAAAGTACACACGGATAGTGTAATGTGCCAAGAAATGACTACTGAAGCAGCCCAAGCTAATATTGGTATGGAGGAAAACTTACATTGTGACGAAGGAGTTCTACAGCGTGATGGGGATCTTCAGAGAAATTTGCATGGTTCAATGCTTGATACAGAGCCAGCTGTTTATGATGTTCATGTCGTTGATGGTAAAACTGAACTTTGGAAAGAAGAAAGTAGATCATCATTTTATACTGCATTGGATGGATCACAAGATTTCACTCCTACATTTGGAGCTACCGGGGCCAGGAGCAGTGAGTTATTACAAGGTTTTCCAAGTACAAGCCAGGTGGATATTGAACCTAAATTCATTGCAAGTTCTTTGGATATGCATTGTGGGTTACCGATGTTGGATAGCTCCCGATGCAAAACCTTGTTGATAGACTCAATGAAGAACTCATTGTCCACGGTAAATAGTGAAAGGTTGAAGATTGACACTGAGGTTGATTTGCTAATGGAAAAGCTTCAGATTCTAGAAGAGAGAAAAGAGGAGCTGACTTCCTCTTCTGAACATGGGGAGAGGCAAAAAGCCCCATCAAAATGTTTGGAGGAGATCGGGAACCCGCTTTGCAAGATTCAGCAGATAAGAGATCCTGCACGCCTGGCTTCTTTACCTCCTTTGTCTTCTAAGGTGAATCATAGTGTTTCCTAATTGCATTTTTACATTGTTATAACTTCTTATTGCATGTTTTTGTCAAAATCATCCATGTCTTGTGCTGCTAGGATCATTGTTTGTACTGTTAACTTTGATTTCTTCATCGAGGAAGATAGAAATCAAAGTTACAGTACAAACAATGATAGAAACACCACCAATCAAAAATTGAAAGATGCAACGGTGCAGTGGAGTCATTAGGTTTGAGACAAAACCAATGAATGCTTATCACTTTAATGCCGCGGGCGGGGTGGGTGGGTGGGTGGGGAATTTTAGTTATAACACAGCGCACACAAGGAACTCACACACAGAACCATGAAAGAAGGGAAATACATAAAGGTCCATGTTATAGGCTCACATAACTATAATGCTTTCATTTCCATTGCTATGTTCTCCTAATGGCAAGTGCTGATCGCAATGTTCTCATTTTCAGGTGAGTTTGAAGAAAAGATGCTGCCAAAGTACGTCCTCGGAGGCACTCGAATCTACAAGTTCCTAAAGCATGTACGATTGTACGGTAATTCCCGGACTTGTGATTAATCGGAATGTTGTTGCTTAAAGTCCTTTTATATCTGATCTATGGCTGGAATGAATCTGTAAATGAATTGTATATTCCCACTACAAAAGCTCTGTAGTTAGATTGTAGCTCTCAGTTGCCTGCTGTAGATAACTTTTGTGTTTTTTGTATTAAATTTTGAATTTAGGAAGACAAAAAAAAAAAGCTTCACAACGATGTTCTTCAAGTGATCTGTCCCACATTGTCTTATAACTTACGGATCCAAAGGCTTGAAGCTTGCAGATGGATGTAATGATTGTCCTTTTACCTTCTCATGTTCTTCTCACTTTTCTCCCATACATTTTTGGGATAGGCTAGAATGCTTACAAACATTTCATGCTTACACAAATTTAATCATTAACTATTAATGGTTAGATTCGTGTAAGCATGAAATGCTTGTATGTGTTCTAGTCGGATCCTACATTTTCATCATCTTAATAAGAAAGATTTTGCTATAGTGTCCGACTAACGGTGAATCTTTCTTTATTTGGAGAAAATTTTCCGAGACTTGTAACTCCAGTGGTAGAGAATGCTTAGTCAGAGTTCGATTCTCGTCTTTTCCAAATTATTGAATTGAAATCTGCGGAGAGGGAATCTGTGATAGTTGGACCCGTGATAAATGGAAGTATTTATAAAGAAACGAATGTAAACAAAGTTTGACGATCCAAAAGGATAACTCTTCTAGGTAGGTGAGGGATGAAGAATGAAGATTAAGTCTTATATTTTGCCACCCTTGATTCCTTGACTTGACTCAAACTAAGGTTAAAAGAAAAAAAAATCAGAATCTTTGGAGCAATGATCCCTTTCAAAGAACCCGAGCGACAAAACTCTTAGCCACTTGAGCTACATACCTATTGTAGTTTGGAGATATTAGCTAGAGATAATTGAAGCAATAGTCTATGAACTTTAGTCTGAACTTTGGTCCCTAAACTAAAACTCCATGAGTATTGGTCATTGAACTTGTTACAATATGGAGCAACGATTTTTTTGGATAACTCCGTTAGAACTTTCATCCATTTTTTGGCTCTTTAAACCCCTTATTTTGAATGAAATTTCTAACGATTTTACTCTAAAGGACTATTGCTCCCCGTCATGACAAGTCAGGAACCGATACTCGTGAATTTTTTTAGTTCAAGGACTAAAACTCCAATTAGGTCAAAATTTAGAAACCATTGGTACAATCTTCTCTTAACAATAATAAAGAGAAAGATGAAATATAATATGACCTAATTTGGTATACAAACAAAAGATATATAAATTAGAAATATTGGCACCCTTTCATGCCACATGCATGAAAACGGCCTCCTTTGGTTTCTACCCATGAAACTTGTGTGGCCTTGTACTCCTTGTCTCCATGTACCATGTGACATCAACCTTATTAGGTCATTTAATAATAATCATCAGGTCGATGTTAAACTAGGGTCCAACTTCAGTGGTACGTACCATTGAATGGTACGTACTGTTAAATGGCTAAGATTCATTTGGGGCCCACTGCAAATTAATCTGAACCATTCAATTGTACCATTGAATGGTACGTACCACTCAAAATTTTTCCGTTAAACTAGTAAAAAGAGAGTTTCTAGATTTTCAAAAGTGGAAAGGCAATGTATATGATACTTTCTTTATTAACCCAGACAAAAAAATCCAACTTTTTTATTCAAAATATGCAATCTTTGAATTCTTAGTAAATGTCGGATTATAAGATCATGAGTGATAAATTGATAATTTCACAAATCATCAAATGCATGTATCATAATCACTCTAATGAGTTGAAATAAGTAACACTTGGGTAAAATTCTCATCTTTAATGGTTGTGAATGGTAATTGTAAAATTCTCACCTTTAAAGAGGTCAAACTTCAATGGTACGTATCATTGAATGATACCTACTGTTGAATGGTTTAAGATTCATTTGAGACCCACTGCAAATTAATCTGGACCATTCAATAGTCGTACCATTAAATGGTACGTATCACTCAAGATTTTTCCCCTTTAAAGTAGAAAGATATGGTAAAATATGGGAATAAGGGATTTTTCTTCATTTATGTCCAAATCCATCCAACTTAACAATATCCAACCATTTTTACCTTTCCCTCACATAGAAAAAGTAATTTGGCCCAGAGCTTTTCCACCTTTATGTTTACCACATGAACTAAATAGTTTTACAATTAACTACTTGGGTTGCACGATATGTTTGTAATCTATGTTCGCTTCTATTCATTTTTTCGTCATTTAATTATCACGTGACAAATACAATAGTCCTTATTCAAGGCATTTTCATCATTGCACGCGATTATGATGCTTGACACTATTAACTCCATTAACCTACACCAAAGTCGGCTTTAAGTTGGGTGTAAGCTTATTAAGTTAAAATGATGAGAACGTCATTGAAAAAAGACCGTCGGACATTGTTCAACATAAATGTAGATGAAGATGAACAAAGATGCAAATTATTGTGAAATTCAAGTTTACTAAATGTAACTCAAACTGTATGACGTAAAAGTCGAGTAGTATTTGTGCAAATTTTCGAACAAAATTTCCCTAAAAGGAGCTCTCTTACACAAATGGGTCAACAAAAAAGTTGAGACTTGAGAGGGAGCTGTGCGTTGTGGTAGGCGCACGAGGCCGACCTTGGCTTTGTTCCCCATCCCCGTCCAAAGCGTGGCATCGTATTCTCTCGAATCAGCACCCAATTTTGGAGAAACTCAGAGCACCGTCACATCACCGACGCCCCCTCCACGTGTCACCTACCATGTGGACGATGACGTGGCACCCATACAAATACTACACACCGAAACTTCGCCTCCTCCTCATGCGTAGCGTAAACTCTACAGCACCTAATCACAATCACCCCGCCTCCTCCGTCTCCAGTTAACAAACGGCGCCAACAAACAACAGATTAAAAATTAAATTAAATAAAGGTTTCTTTTTGGCAATATATAAAATAAAAAACTATTATTGGCACTCTAAAATTTTCATTTTTCACTTTTTATAAGTGTAATTTTTTTTCTAAATATAAAAAATTTAAAGTGCAAAATGAAAATTTTAAAATGTCAATAATAATTTTCATAAAATAAAGGTTAAAACACGTTTTTAGTTCTTATAATTCTACCCTACCAAATAAAAATTCTACTTCGACCCTTGCAGTTTAGTTATATTATTTGGAGCAATTTAAGAATTACCACTTAATTTTTTCTTCCAGATAAGAATTATCACTTAATTGAAGACATGAATTTATTTATGTTAAATAAAATATCACTTATATAAAAAGAGAACCAAATTTAATGGATAATACTTGGGTACTCACTAGTGAGTACCCTATATACTCACTTTCTGATTTGGCCCAATCAAAAGATGACATGTGTTCCTTATTTTTAAAAGCCCAAGAAAAATTAAATAGCATATGTTTTATTTTTTAAAACAATAAAATATGTGTTAACATATCATTGGGCCAAATTATTAAAGTGAGTATATAGGATACTCACTAGTGAGTACCCAAGTATTATCCAAATTTAATTATGTCATTTTTTATTGAAATAATTAGCTCATAAATGATACATGTGACAGTTCAGTGAATTTTCTTTTTTAAAGTTTAAAACTGCTACGCATATGCTTTTTATGTGCTAATTTCATTAGAAAAGTGATGGAATTAAATTATTCTTAAATTGACAATCTACAAAATTTAAACTTTTGAGTTGAGATTACATGTACCAAAGTAGAATTTTACGAAAAAACCGAAATCATCAATTACTAAAATCGTACTTACCTTAACAAATTACCAAAATCGACTAGTGAAATGTATTCTCACCTCTTCAGTCAATAATTCGCCTCCATATAATTTAGTTGAGATTAATGCAAATTATACTATCTTTTGTAAAAAAAAATATCACCAAAATCATATTTGGCAATAAGAAAACAGAGGAACGAACAAAAACTGAAAATTTTGAAAGAAAAAAAAAATGTAAAAAAGCAGGTGACGGAGCTAAAGCGGCCGTTGTACGCTACGTTTTGTTCTACTAACGCTTTTGACAACGACATGCCTCTCTCTCTTCCTCTCCGCTTCCGCTACGTTCCTTCTGTCGTCTCATCTCTCTCTCTCTCTCTCCTCTGCCTCTTCGTCTTCAGACTCACAGTTAGCTGCTTAGAGAGAGAAAAAATTAAGAAAAAAAATGACATCTTAATCCGAAAGCAACCTCCATTTCGCTTTCTCTTCCTCTCTCTCTCTCATCACCTGTTATTTCACAGAGAGGGAGCGAGAGAGAGAAAGAGAAGCAGCAGAAACAATTCAATTCAATATAATTCTTTCCGAAATTCTCCGCCACGCGCGCCCTCGATTCCCGCGAATGTGCTTCGCCTGCAATTTGCAGTTGCGCTTCCGATTCAATCAGCTGATCAACTTATGGTACGAATGCAAAATTCAAATCTTGATTTATTTATTTATTTCTTCGCGGCTTTGAATTTTCGTTTCTGGATTTTGTCTCGGATCCGTTTCCCGGTTTTATCGGAGATTTTGATAAAATCTTGGTAGATTTCGTCGTTTTCTTGAACTATTGAGTATTTTTCTAATAAACTTCGGATTTTATCTGTAAATTTGATGATTTATTTGTTTGATTTTCTCTATTTTTGCTGTTCTTATTCGATGCAGATGTAATCTGAGCTCGAGCTGTAATCCAATTCGGTTAGCAACAATGCCAGGTACATTAATCTGATTCCTCAATTAAATTCTCTACAAAAATCGGATCTTAATTTTTATTTTTGATCCAAAATTTTCACTTTTCTGCATTTTGATATGTAATTTTAGAAGAACTAGTTTCGTTGCAAGAAGACGAAAAGTCTAGAACTTTTGATTTAGAAACCTCCGAGGACGAGAGGCGGAGGCCTCGGAGCAGATCTTATAAGAAAAGAACTTCAAATGCTTCCTTGAGATTGTCAAACACTCTGAGAAAGCGTGGCAAACGTGTGGCCAATTGCCGCTACGCATCGATTTCAATTGAAGAAGCTCGGGATGCTGAGGAGGAAGAAGTTGTGATCACGTTTCGCGAGGCATTGGTTGCTAAAGATATGCTCCCACCTCAATTCGATGATTATCATACAATGCTGAGGTGATGGACTCGTTGCAATGATAGCGTATATATTTTTTTTGTCCTTTTAGCTTTTTGGATTTGGTTACTAATAGCTAGGCCTTTTGTTTATGCAGATTTTTGAAGGCGAGGAAGTTCGACATTGATAAATCTCTTCAAATGTGGGCAGAAATGCTCAACTGGAGGAGAGAGTTTGGAGTAGACTCTATTGTGAAGGTATAATGTTATTAAGAGTATTTCGAAGGACAACTGATTCGTGTGTAATGCTTGTATATCTTTTTATATTTCATTTTCTTTGGATAAAGAAAGAAACTTTTGTTGGTAATATGTAAAGATTACAGAATATCGAACAAGAACGACTTTTTAATGCCTGTTTTAGCGGAGATTTCATTTCATTCTCAAAATTCTAATAGAGATGTTATAATGATAAATATATAGGATTTCGTGTATAGTGAATATGAAGAGGTTCAGCGTTTTTATCCTCATGGTTATCATGGTGTAGACAAGGCGGGACGGCCTGTTTATGTTGAAAGACTTGGAAAAGTTGAACCTGGCAAGCTAATGAATGTCACCACAGTGGAACGGTTTCTAAAATATCATGTCCAGGGTTTTGAGAAAGCTTTTGCTGAGAAATTCCCGGCATGTTCTATTGCGGCCAAAAGGCATATAGATTCTACGACTACTATACTAGATGTCCAGGGGATGGTAACTTCTTAACTCACAAATTCATTTATTCAGTTCTATGCATCATATGTATTTTTTGCAATAACTATACTTTTTCCTTTTTTTTATTATCTTTATTATTATGCAGAACTGGATGAGCTTTGGCAAGGGTGCACATGACCTTGTTATGCGCATGCAGAAAATGGACGGCGATAACTATCCTGAGGTGGATTTAATATTATCTGAAACCAACTGATAACATTTTTTGAAATGGTTTTTATTCATTTCTGATACTAGTCTCCACAGACGTTACATCAAATGTTTGTGGTAAATGCTGGTAACGGATTCAAGCTACTTTGGAACACAGCAAAAGGCTTTCTTGACCCGAGGACTACTGGAAAGATACATGTATGTGGATATTTTTCATTTGTTACTTTCATTTTGAAGGTCCTATGGACTACTAATAAGTGCTTCTGCAGGTCTTAGGCAACAGATTTCAAAACAAGCTTTTGGAAATCATAGACTCAAGGTTGGGACATCTTACTATTTGATAAATTAGTTTGATTTTGTAATGGATATAGTGACTGTCGGAGCTTTTTTGGTTTGTGTTTCGAAACTTATTTCAGAAACTCTCTTTAAACAGTCAACTTCCGGATTTCCTTGGGGGAACTTGCTCATGTCCAAATGAAGGCGGGTGCCTTAGGTCTGGAAAGGGACCCTGGAATGATCCAGAAATCATGAAAGTATGATTCTAGTGGGTTAACAGTACTTTGGATCAATAGGCTGAATATTAGGTGGTTTTCTTGCCAGTTCCATACTCATTTGACTTCTGTTTGCAGCTGGTACACGTTGGAGAAGCAATGTACCTGAGGAAAATCAAAAGTTCTTCTGATGGCGATGATTTCGGAATCAAGCTGCTTACCTCTAAGGTGACTTAAGCCAAACCTTCAATGGATAATGTTCTTATTTACCTTGTACTCATGTATCATATTTCACATTACTTGGGTTTACTTTGTAGATTACAGATAGTGAAATAGTATCTGCAGCTGAGTCGGGATCAGAAATGAGGTCAAGTACTTCTGCCTTTATGCAGATATCAAAGTCTCACTCTGACGAAGTAAATTTTCTGAAGTTCTCTTTTCTTTGGGTGTCATATCCTTTAACTTAACGACTGACTGCATCTCTAATAGCTATATGTTAATAGCATCTATTTATCTTACCGAAATTAAAGATTTTACTTACGATTTTAGCTAGGGGTATATTCAGTCACATGCTTTAAGTTGCTTTACTTGAAATCCTTGACCCTTTATGTAAATTTTGAATTCCTCATAAACCAAAATGATAAATATCAATTAATTTCTAACTCTTTCGTCCTCTATATTTTGTCTGATTTGTCTCAGGAGAGGGCAACTGACTCTGCATCTCCCTGCAGCCTAGTTGAATCAGGCAGTGCTGCAGGAAGAATGGAAGTTGCTAATTCAAGTTTAACAAGTAGGTTTTATCAAGCTGCCTATATTTACTCGTGACATAGTGATTGGCAGTTTGCTTTTCATGCCTCAAACTTGGAAGTTTCTAATTCAAGTTTAACTTGTTCTTGACAGGTGATTCACCCATGAACTTCACCCCGAGAAGGTCGCTGAAGACATCCATTCCACATGTAGCGAGTTTAACCATTCACTTCATACTCAAAATATTAACAGGCATATATCTCATATTCCCAATGTTAGGGAGGAGATTTGCAGCACATTATTCCGTGAGCCGCTTAAAAACACCATGCAAACCTCTGCCACTTGAAAATCCAAGTTCCCAGGAACAACAGAATTCACAGGGAATAGACGTAGACCCGCTCTGGCAGAGGCTGCAGCAGTTAGAAGGATTGATTACCAATTTGATAAACAGACCTACTAAAATTCCTCAAGAGAAAGAAGACATGCTTCACGAATCTTTAAGTCGCATTAAATCCATAGAGTACGACTTACAAAAGACAAAGAAAGTAAGTCAACCTTCTTTCTTGTAATCATGGGTTATTCTGAAGTATGTACCAATAAGGTTCCTTGTTTCCGTCGTATGGAGTCAGCTTCTAAATCTAAGAGCTTTTCTTTCAGGCATTGTTTGCAACTGCATCAAAACAAGTGGAGCTTGCTGAGTCGCTGGAAAGTTTAAAGGAGGACAGCTTAACTGTAAGTTCCTATCACCTTTAGAAATAAAGTTGAATGTTGTTGGCTAGGAATTCATATGATTTGTTTATCTCACAAGCACAACTTGAATATGCCATTGACATCAGGCTTTCTCGATTGCAGGGATCAAACTCATGTTGGCCAAGAAGTTGCAGTTATAACCACGACCCGAGAAGATGAACGGCAGTTTCTTGGGGCAAGAGTCTACTGATATTGCCGGCCAACAATGCCTGTTGACTCACAAATGCAAATATTACCACATCTGAGTTCACTGAGCCAATTTTAGTGGGGTGTCATTTAAGGTGACTTATCTCTTCCGTAGCATGTTGATACAATATTATCGACTTTCTCACTCTCAGTGTCTACATGTTCACAAGCACACAACCATACAATCATCTCGATTTAATCTCTTTTTCCCGCGCAGGTTTTTTGGTAGTTGGCAATTGATAGTAGTTATCAAGAGAATGATGAAGAGTACAGAGAATAAAGCTGTTGATCGGGGTCACGGAACTCATCTTTACAGCAAAGAAAAGCGTGTTTATAACCTTCTTGGTGTTTATGTACAGTATGACCAATTTTCTCTCTTTCTTTCTCCCTTTTCATTGTGACTGATACACTACAATGTCTATTGATTCTGTATCGGTTTCTATTGATTCTGAATTTTATACCAATAGAAAATTTACAAAAGCAGATTTTACATCTACAATGTCTATTGATTCTGTACATTATTTGCTAACTATCTAGGGGCGGGTACTTTAGTGGGTTTACCTGACCAACCCAACCGAAATTGGTTGGGTTGGATTGAGTTGAAGTATTATTAACCTGATTGAAACCAACCCACCCAAATATCAAACAATTCTTAAACATACATATTACATAGACACATACATAAAATCTAATAGTTGTTAAACACACTTGTTTATTTATACTTTAGTCAAAATAACGAAATTTAAATATTAAATAACAAATAATGATCATACAACACAAAATTCACATAATTTAAGCCATATGACATGTATTCTGGATTATTTGTTGCTCATACACACTTTAGAAATAATAAACAAAGTAAATAATCTCAACTCATGGAATCCGCCCAATCCAACCCACCTTATAATGGTTTGGGTGGGTTGGTTTGCCTATTTTCTTGGGTGGAAATGAGTTCCAATAATGCCAATCCGAGCCTATTGGGTTGGCCAACGGGTTGATGTCCAACCCGACCAACCCCCAATACCCACCCCTATAACTATCAAGAGCACTCAATTGTGAGTTTTCCCCGTCGTTGAAGCTCGTAAAGTAGGGCTCCTACTGCAGAGTCATACGAACTCTTCTTATCAGCTCTAGGCTCTCCTCCGCATAAAATAGTCCCAAAGTTTGGTATCTGCAAACTTATTTCCGATGCGAAGCTGTTGAAACCGATCCTCTTTTCAGAGCCCTCGCCAAATTTGATTGGAATTCTGCATGAGGAAGACACTAGTTAGTTTAGCTCCTAGGAAAAGAGAACAATTATGTGCAGTTTGGTTGTTTCGAATCACCTCGATTTCTGCTCTGTTGTTTTGAATGTAGGCATTGGCCACTGCATTCTCTTGCACAGCTCAAAGAGAGAAGTCCGAGCTTCTCCTTTCCTCGTGCTGATCGGAGCTATAACTGCAGACGAGAATGAATAGCGTGTAAATGAAAATGAGAGAAAAGAAGGGTAATCGCGGGCAGCGGTATAGGTTGATTCAATTGTTCACTAACCAGGCAAACTTGGGGTTGCAATGTTGCGACTGTAGACTTGGTTAGAACCAAAATTGGTCAGGGTAGGACCTGTTCTCGACTCTGCAGATGATGATTCGATTTGATTGATTGGCTCTGAGGAATGAACATCAGTCAGTTGGCTGCAGGGTTCAATCTCCATGCCTTCGGAAGATAGCTCATCTACATGGTCGGGATCAAGTTTTCTTCTTTTAGACCAGGAATGGCAACCCTGGAGCTCCTTCAACAGTTGACGAGCTGCTCTCTGTTTAGCAGCTTTCTTGCTCCGATCGTACCCGTTCCCAACCAAAAGAACATCTTCCAGCTGCAAAGTCATTTCCACATGCACCATTGAATCCTCTTTAGTACAAGTTTCTTTCACAAAGTACCCGAGAGAATCACATGACTCGTTCAATTTACGCAGCGGATGTAATTGGAGAGTGGAAGGGGTCACGATCGGAGATAATAGCGGTTTAAACACCCTCCATACTTTGTTAAGATCGAGATTGCTGTCCATGTATATAGCCCCTGCTATGCTTTCCACCATGTCCGCAAGAGCCTGCATTAAACAATTCGTAGTTATTCACGTAACTTCACATTAACGCAGAGCAGCTAACTGTTTAGAAGTTTAACTTTAAGTCGAATAAGAACTAAGAGGCTTACTTTCGGGCCTTTTACGTCTTCGAGTAGGCTGGTTTTGTTGAGAGCGTCAGCAGTACACAACTTCTCATACTCTCTGATATGACTCAGAAGTAGCCCGGAGCAATGTTGAAGATGCCGGTGAAGGTCCTTTCTCACAGCAGCTCGGGCAAAGCTTTCGTTACTGACAGCAGATGATCGCAAGTCTGTCAACTGTCCCGGATCAATAGTTGTGTGGCGATGATAGAGATGTTGTGTGATCAGCACATCCAACACAGAGTCGCCAAGAAACTCGAGCCTCTGTCAAATCATTCAAGAAGTAAAAAATGAGCTGTTATATGAATTTCTGTTTACTAGAAAAAAAATTGGGAACAAATAAAAGGACTGAAATCTGCAGAAAATATCAAGTGCAAACCTGGTAGCAATAGCTAGCACCTAGTTTTTGCTCAGAGGCATGTGTTACGGCCTCCTGTAACAAACCCTTAACCGAAAATTGGTAGCCAAGCTTCAACTCCAAGGCAGCGATGTCATCATTTTTCGGGTAGTAGGATCGGATGGATGCCCTCGTAATGGCTTCAATGGCTAATGTGGGTTCAAATTCAGAATCAATACCAAGCCACTTCATCACATGAAGTGCAGCAAACAGTCCTTCACCGACGTAGTAGGCTCCTATGAGGGCCTCAACACAATCCGCTATGGTTTTCGAGTTCATCCATCTGTGACCTCTGTCACAGCATTTTCCGACCTTTACAGGTTCTTGAGTTTGAAATCTGCTGTCCAAAGGCACTTCCAAGGTATCCACTCCGCATTTACACGGATCAGGGAATCTAGACCGCTGCCCTGGAGCTGCCCAACGGCGTGGTTCAAATGCGCTGTCACGAATGTATCCCTGTCAAACACGCATAAAAATGATTGTTTTTGGTTGAGCACCTTGATGCCTAAGTTACAGACTTCAGTGCAAGTTCATGTATTTTAGGATCTTCCAACATTTTGATATATTAAGTACTATGAAAACAATTTATAGCGTGAAATATCGAAGGCATCTGATACCTGTATCTTCCGTTCGATTCCTAGTTTATGTAGGTTGGAGTTACAAATCACCCTTGTACGCCGAGCTGTTAGTTGCCCTTCATGTTTCTCAGGATATCTGAGGAAAAGGTGGGAGCTCACAGCGTACTTGAGAACTGAATCTCCGAGCAACTCCAAACGTTCCAACGAGAAATCTTCACAACACCTAAGTGTTGTGAGTGCTTCCAGAATCTAAACACGAAATATTTGTGTTAGATATGGTTATAGTACTGAATGATTCAATTGAAATTGGACAAAGAACGAAATACATCGATATTGGAGTGTAGTAGTAGAAACTAACCAATGAACTTGAAATTTTAATGTTCTTAGTTTGGCCATTGATCTCTTCTCTGAGCTGGCTAGCTAGCATTAGCGACTCCAGCCGGTGCATTACTGACGGTAGCAAGTAACATGATCGTAGAACATCCACCCGAAATTCAATACTGACTAAGATCTCGGGTGGCATACGAACATGAACCTGTGCCTTGATAACTTGACCGTCTTGTGATGAAGCACCTGCTGATTTAGGAATGTGCTTATACTGTACATGAGGAAAGCTGTAGAACAAAGCTCCGAACATACAAAACATACCTTCGGCACCAAGCAAGTTATGCGGATTATGACTTTGCTTTAGTTGCAACAAAGGCTGTCCGGGATAAACAAGCGAAATCCCATACCTGAACATGCTCGTGTTATGAGAAAGTTGTGAAGAAAAAATTAATAAATCTAACACATAGCATGGGGATTGCATATCGCTTACTTTGCTTCGAAGTACTGAGCATAACTGTATGCCGATGATGCGTCATCAACATTTTCCTCTAAAGAACTTGCAGCAGATTCGCCACTGACAACTTCAACGATAGAATAGACACGTCCCGTGTGAATAGCCAATACTAACATATCTTGGAGATCATTGGCATCAATTGAACTATTAGCGAAATGGATAAGATTCGCAGCCTTCGGCTCTGCCATGGATGAACCAGTCCTAGAAAGTGGTAACTTTCTGTGATCGCCATTAAAACACTCGGGATGCGTGGAGTATTGTTTCTTCAAAAACTCTACCACATCAACAGAAGAACTGATCCCTCTCCAGTTCACTCTGGAAGTGTCCAATGTGTCAATGGGTAAAAGCAAATACATGTATGCTGAGCTCCAGAGTGATTTTGTTTCTGTCCGAAGTAAAAATTCTCGCGTTGTTCCTTCTGATTCGGACCCAGAAAACAATCTCCCAAACACGCCGTTGAAGAAAAATTCTTGGAAGCGCTTGGCTTGCGTTACCTGGTTAGAAAATAGGCAGCATAGAATTACAGAAAGTGGTTTCAAAAACTACTTCAAATTTAAATAGGGAAGAAGAAACTAAGGAATTGTAATAGCAATCTTACCTGTTCTGCACTCAGATACCATTTTCCACATGAAGAGACAGAAGATTTAACCATCCTTGAGACGAGTTGAAGATCCATGTCGATATTTCCCACATCATCATCGAGTTTTGACTCGATCAGTAGAACAAATCCCGAATATGTCTCATCAATGATACTACAGGAGAAGTCAAACTTATAGGCCTCAAAAACAGCATGATGTTTTTCTCCCCAAGTTCCACATAATGCGCGAATGCAAGTTGTGCCGTGTAATTCTTTTCTTTTCGTTGTTCCTTACAAAGGTAAAACTAAAATCAGAAATGTTGGTGCTTCAAAGGGAACATACTCAAAGAAAGATTCGGAAGGAGATGCCGATACCAAAAACGCCATTGGTTACTAATATTAATCAAATATCGGAAAGAAATTAGAATCATAACATAGCTGATTAGTCTAGGTTCAACTAGCAACAACGCTAAATGGTTACGCTTTCGGAAAACTAGGTTTATACATACACAATACGCATACCTGCACCAGCAGATGATTCTCTTCTTTCTGCAATGAGATCATCTTCTAAAGGCTCTTCAACAAGCGGGAGAAGATGATCATCCAAGGCTCCCATTTCATGGAGCTTTTTACAAGCTTCCAAGCACACTAGCTGCTTGGACAAATGCGTGCTGCTGCTCAGAGGACCGACCGTTGTTACAAAAGCTGCATTGGGGGGTAATGTAATTCGACACTGGTATAACCCTTCAGAAATTCCGAAGTCAAAAGTTGGCTTCGGAATAAAGTACCTACATTTTGCAACAACCAGTTAGGAAATCCAGAAAAACTGCTTAACAGAACTTGTGAGTTGTGACGAGGGAAAATATCCATACCTATCTCCCGGGAGCTTTTCACAGTATCGGTGTATAAGACTGACACTCGAATCCGTTGTAACTGATGCTCCAGTAGCTTCTACACGATACAATTTTGTTTCCTCAAAACAAGAAGCTTTTAAGGTGCATACTTCAGGATCTCTGTTTCTAGATGTATCCGTCATCGAATGCTCGCTCCTGATGATGTCAAACATTTGATCTATATGCTTCTTGTTACTCCTGTAAAATATGTGTCAAAACTCGAACTCCAAATTTTTTTTGCAGACGTGCAATCACTTTTATATGAAACTACAAAAAGAAGCCTTCACCTTTCAAGCATTAGGATAAATTGGGAGTCATTTTTTCGACCTCTTCCCCGGGACTGGATATAACTACGAACTGTCTTGGGCAGATCAAAACGAATCACACAGGAACAATTTGCAACATGTATGCCCTCCTCAACTACATCCGTAGCGAATAAAAGATTGACCTGATCATAGAAATGTTTCTTCACTGATTATGTAACACCAAAGCTTCGTATAAATTGAAATCTATGATGTGAAAGATTAGGTACCTTCCCGGAGCAAAAGGATTCCAAAGTTTCCTTTTGCAGCTTCGGTGATAGCGCATCAGCTGATCCGTTACTTCCAGTCACGTATGAAACCGTCAAGTGAGATAAGCACTGCACTTTCTGAACATATATTTCAATCACTTTAGCTGTAATAATTCGCTCTACGAAAATGAGGCATAGAACTTGGCTACCGGTTCTGCAATGGCAAAGCACTCCATTAAATTAACTTAAAAGAAAATTAATTAACAAGGACTTGGCCTTTAGTAGTTCTACTTACCCAAATGACTGGAAAATTTGAAGAAGTTCGTATAACTTTGGAGATATGAAACCCATATCGCACGCCTTTGTATAGTCAGACTCAAAGTCTGCATGAAGTTCGCAGCCTCATCAGTGTGAAGGAAGTAATATCAATTAGAAATAAGTAAAAATCCAATGCAACCAATCGAAAAGTGAGAAAAAAACTTACCGAGTGGCATACCAGGTTGAAGAAATCCGGCAATCATAAGCAAGACTTCGTCGAGAAAACTTTTCAACCGCGAAGAACATTCTCTATAGAATTGGCACTCTTCTTTGGCATCAGGGACATTCTCTAGACAAACTTTGACAGCCTATAAAAAGTGGTAACACCAAACAGATCACATTCCTCTTTTCATTTTTCTACCACATTTTAGTTTTCTTCTCTTTTTCTCTTTTGTTTCAACTTGGAGAACAAGGTTACCTCATATGCGCATACGATGCCAAGGTCATCGAGGCAGTACAAGATCTTCATGTGGTCGTTGTGTAACCGCTTTCGCAGCATCTTTATCTTGTCGTTGATGTCCTGGTACTGACTTGGCAGTTGCTCATGCAACTCCAACTCAGAAGCATACTGTCCATGAAATTAAATACCTCTTAGTGTTTCCCATAAGTACAGTAAGTAAGTAGAAGCTAAGACATAAGTCTAACATATTTTGTGAACGAAAGATACGATACAGCGCAGGACTACCTTCGACAGCAAAGCATCCATCTTTTCTTTCAGATCCGAATTGGTGGACGGTGCTTGCTCGTAAAACCTACAGTTGTGGACTGCTGAGGGAACAAATGTTTCGATTTCAGTCCTGTCTTCTACAGTGTAAACCTGGACCAGCACGCCTCAAGGTATTTAGACATCAAAATCGTGACTAATTCTAATAATAAATGGAGAATAATCATGATATGAAAACTCAAAATACCTGAGCATCCAAGATGCTTTCAAGTGCAGAAATTTGAGCCTCGCAATCCATGGCGGACGAGACACCTGAAATTTGAAAGGATCTCTTGAATATTTTGCATAACAGATTGTAAAAAATTCACTAGCTATGAAGCACCAATATCTGACCTTTTCTTATAACAGGGGATGCTGTCATCCCAAAAATCTGTGGCCGATTTGCAGATTGGTGATAAAAATCCTTCTCGAAAACAAGGCATTAGTCACTTAGATGTTCTTGAACAAAATTTTTGTACATACAAATTACTTTGTGAACTCATGATCTCCTATTCACTAGTGAGCAAATGATCAACATTGTGTATGTATGTGTGTGTGTGTATGCGTATAGTTGCATCTATGGCATTTCACTGCACAATGCAGATGCTCGAAGCCCCTTACGGTTGTGGAGTCAACGTGATAGACAATCCGTAAACTCTCAAAATCGAAGATTATACGTAGGAAACCATTACTAAAGAAGGAAAAAAAAAGTAGGAGTTGCTTGAGAACTACCTTCATTATTTTCGTATAGGGATGATTGCCGGTAGCGCGATGACATTCGTCAAAGATTATCAAGCTGAACATGTCTAAGTTCACGAATGCATTCCTCATGGCATCCAAGAGAACCTGTGGTGTCATGACCAGTATCTACAGCATAAGAAGAAAATAAATCAGTGATTAGTTCTAAATCTCGGAAATGGTTTGTACAAAAAAAGCTGATTAAGCATCAATTACTCGAAAACCGAAGCAAATTAAACTTACATCATGTGTATTAACTTCTGTTTCCCAACAGCTCCGGGTCCATTCGTCCACTCCCTTGGCTCCATAGTACTCTTCCACTTCAAGAGTTGTGGAATTTTTGATAACCTTATATTGCTGTCAAACAAAATTAAACTGGTTCAGCATTTGAATGATAAGTACAATTGTGCTACAAGTAACAATTGTGATATTAACAAAAATGCACTAGTTAGTCCGTAAAACTTGCTGATTCCAAAAAAGTCCACAAACACTATTTTGTCCTCGGATCCATTTGGGACTGCTTAAGAAGCATTTACGTTGGTAAGCACTTATATTGTAACACTTCAAAAAACTTACTGAAAATTATAGTGTTTTTTGAAAAAGCACTTGAAGTACTTTTAGAAAAGCATTACAGAAATGATTTTAAATTTTTCTACCAAATTTAGTTAGAAGCGCTTTTAGCCCATCCTAAAACAGTCCCAACATGCTGACCCGTCTGAGACTACTTGTGTAAGAAGCCCTTATGACCATAAGCACTTTATTAATAAGGAAAAAATTAATTTATTAAACAGTTAAGTTCTCCTTTTTTCTGTACAATATTAGGAAAAAACGTTTTTGTCTCCAGCAATTCCAAACAAGCCTTATCGTGAAAACCGATGAACCAAATATAGGAAACTACAAAAGTGAGGAATAATGTTGGGACAAATCTCTACTCAACAAACAAACAAACAAAAACACAAAATAGCTGAAAAATAAGAAGTGAATCCAAGTATTTACCTGAGTGACAAGATAAACTGTCGGAGCCAAGAAAATGATCAACTTTTTATCTGCAGGGGAGGACTTGATCCTCATCATCCCCTTAGCAACGTGCTTGATGAGCATCACAGCTATCAACGTCTTCCCAGCTCCCGTTTCCAACACCGCAATCGTGTTCTTCTGCTTTGCAACCTCAAACACTTTCACTTGGTACCTACACAACACAAAAGATTCAAAAGTTGCAAACTTTACAAACAAAAAGAAGGAAAATATCGAAACAAAAAAACTCCTGAAAGAAAACCTTCTGGGGATGAACTGATCAAGAACAGTGGGACCCACGACGCCATTAGACTCCATGTTCTTAAAGCTTGAAGCTTTTTTTTCTTCTCCCTCTCTTCTGGAGATTTTCTGAGGAGAGAGAAAGTGAGAGCTCTGGTTTGAAGGTTGTGAAACAGATAGAGAGAGAGAGAGATGGATTCTTTCTTTTGGTTTTGGAATGGCTTTGAACTAAATGAAGAGTGCTACTTCTGCTGTATATTTCTGGGACTTGCTCCGGAAGCTGTACTATCTCTCTGTGGCTAGTGTGCAGAATGCATGCTTAAATGCAACCAGTGACCAGTGTCAGTGGTCCCCACACTGTACCCCCAAGAAAAGGAAGAAAGAACCCACAAATACACGTTTTAATTTTTGCATGTTTTTTGTATGTATGCATGTAATTCCAACTGTATTGTGTTTGGGGAGAAAACTGAAGGGATTAACATATTAAGACAACATGGGCTGTGATCTTTCTTTGGGCTCTACCATGTGCCGTTAACCCAATCCGTCAAATGAGTCAAAGTTCTTTCGAAGTTGGGTATTCAAATAAGGAAGATGTGAAAAAAAATAGACGGAAAAATCAACTTAGTTGACGAATTGGAGTAAAGCGAAAGCAAAACAAACTCGCTTGACGAATTAGACTAAAGTGAAAGCAAAACAAAACTATAAGGACGAAAATGCTAAAAAAGGGTTATGGGGGGGATTGAAAATCAGATAAACTACGGGACTACATATATATCACCCAAAAAAGAAATTCATTTATTCTTGTTATGTTTCGTCGAGTAAACAGGATGCAATCGAAAAAGGGACATAAATGTCTTACTCTTGAAAGTTTGATACACATACGAGTATCGATTTTGATACTCTTACTCTAGTTGCACTCCAAATTGAATTGTTTTCATTTTTTCTGCAATATATAAAGGGTGCAGAGACAAAAATAGAAGTGTGAAAATCACTCATCGCAATATTAAAACACCTTATTTTACAATATAATAACATAGGGACAACGACTTTGACACTCCTATTTTACCTAGTTAGTCTCTATATTGAATATGTTTCACGACTCCACATAAGAGAGATTCTCTCATGTTACTAAGTCACCATGTAGTGATCGTTTATTGAACGAAAAGTGTAATTTTTAAACACATAAAAAGCAGTTATCGTACAATAACTTTACTGAAACTAAAACTTATTTGCATGAGAATATCTCTCCCACCATAGAGCTTGGAGTCATAATACACTATCCATTATCCAATCATTGAAGTAACATTGCAACTCCTTTCACTTCCAACCCGTACTGTACAAACTATTAAAGCTTTTAAAATAAAACATTAAAGAGTGGTTCTGTGTACATTCAGGTTGTATGTCTGGACACTCTTGTTTTGTTGGACACCCAATTTACTTTCACGCATTTATTTGGACACCCAAAATAATTTACTAAATTTCCAATAATACTCTTTTTAACTTTTTATGAATTTTTTTTCTTTGGACACTTATTTTTCATTTTAAAGTTTATCAGTTGTTTGGTTACCACGTTGTTTGTTTCAAAACCTATGGGTATCTAAAGAAAATAATTGTTTTTATAAAAAAAGTCACTAAACCCGTTGTGGTTATTTTATATATAGATATAAGAGTAATTTTCTTTTAAATAAAATTAATGTATATCTATAAACGAAATTTGAGTGTACAAGAACCACAACATTAAATAACACAAACAAAAGCCCAACTAGTTTCCTCCTTCCTACTCTTTTAAACTCCAAAAACGGGTTCGGATCCATTTGACTTTAACTTTAAACTCCTCCAACCCACCACTGGACCCCACCCACAAATCAACCCCCACAAGTCCCCCCAACCCCAACAATCACCACCACCGCCACCGCCACCACCAACGTCCACAAATCTCAAACAAAAAACCCCCAATTCTCCCCAAACCCTAGCCCTAAAATTCCAAACTCTTAGCCCTAACCACCCCCCACAGCAATGTCCACCCCACCCCCGCCCTCGCCCACGACCTCCCCCACGGCCTCCGCCTCCGCCTCCCCAATGGCCTCCGCCAAGAAGCCCCAGCCTCTGCCGTGGACCCATGAGGAGACGGTGCAGCTGATCCGGGCCTACCAGGAGAAGTGGTACGCTCTGAGAAGGGGCCAGCTCAAGTCGAGCCAGTGGGAGGAGGTGGCGGTGACCGTGGCGGCCCGGTGCGGCTACGAGTACGGCGAGCCGTCGAAATCCGCCACGCAGTGCCGCCACAAGATGGAGAAGCTCCGTCAGCGACACCGAGCCGTGAAGAAGCGGCTCGGCCAGCGGACCAAGTCCGGCTGGCCCTTCTTTGAGCTCATGGAGCAGATGGAGCGCGGGCCCATGCCTATCTCCGCCATGCCCATGGCGGAGATGCCACATCAGCAAGAAGAAGAAGAAGAGCGTGATTATCTCGATCGCAATCATTACGGCGGCGGTGGCGGTGGCGATGACAACGACGATGAGGAGAATTCCAACAAGGTCCGGAGCATTGACTTCATCCTGCGGAGGCCGACGTTTGTGAACAGATTTTCCGGAAAAGGCTCGTTTTTGCAGGGACCTGCGGCGGCGGCAGCGGCGTTAAAGAGGGGGAGAGAGGCGGTGGACGACGGAGACGTGGTGGAGCCGCCGCAGCAGAGGGGGAGGGAGATGGTGGTGGAATTGGCGGACGAGGTCAGGGCATTCGCCCAGCAGTTCATTGGGGTTGAGAACATGAGGATGGAGATGATGAAGGAAACAGAGAGGTGTAGAGTGGAGATGGAGAAGAGAAGGCTCAGCATGATCCTGCAGTCACAGCAGAAGATTGTTGACTCCATTAACACCGCTTTCGGGTCTCTCAACAAGCTGGGCAGCAGCTGATCGATCATGAGTTCATCAACCTAATTCGTTTCGAAGGTCGATTTGAGTATAATGTTATGTTTTTTTTGTGTTTCTTGTTGAATTGGATTTGTATAGTTGACAGTTGAAGCCCAGAATTTATGCGTAGTGTCATAGAGTTCTAGCTTTCATTTGTTGAAGATTCAATCCCCCTCTCTCTCTCTCTCTCTCTCTCTCTACGCGCAATTGTAATCTTTTAGTTGGGAGTAGGTTACACTGCTAGCAAGAATTGAATGTTCACAGCGATCTCACCATTAAAAGGAAAGGAGGGATGAGGGAGGGGGGAAGGAGGGTGAGATCGGTGTGAGCATTTGCGAGCACTGTTGTCAGTCTTTTAATTGTTCTAATGTTAGTTTTCATGGTACCTTTTGTGTTTTGTTGGGATGAAGCTTGTGGATTATGCTTAATGTTTGGTAATAAGCTGATGTTCTGTGCTTGGGGTGTCGTTACAACGTAAGGAATTAATGGAATTAATGAAGCTCATAAAAGTAAAGAATTTCTTTCTTTAATTCATCCATGCTTAACCGCATTCTCTTGTTTTTCTGTATTTGGTATTATTTTGTTATGTTCGGGCGATGAGATGTTACTCTGTCTTGAATTACGAAAACGTGGATCCAAACTTGAGTCGCAGAGTTAGGATTTGAGGACAAAACTTAACTACGTCCTTTCCTCTGCTTTAATAGAGTACTAGTACTTGCTCAGCGTGGGGTCCTCTGAAAACAGTTAATGTTAGGGTGAAGTACTTGATTTGTACTTGCTCATCATCTTCAACACTGCTTAATGGATGAAGATTGTTAAACTGAACTTGCATTGAGAAACTTGGCAACATTTTCCAACTCATTTTCCTCCTGGTATCAATTCTTCACCATTTTCCAACTCATGGACCTTCCGCCCCTTCGCGTGGCGATTGTGACACATTGCTTTGGCCCCTCGACACTTCCTCTACGACACCCTGGGGCTCGGATCAGATTGAATATGAACCCCAGCCATTGTAGTGGATCTGAGATTTGAACACACAGGCATTGAATTTGGAACGATGAGTAGTATATTGAATGTTCAACCACCATGTTTTAATTTCATGTTTTACAGGTCAACCATCCAACGGTCGCCCGTAGAAGGAAAGTTACAATTCGAATCCCAAACGTTCCTTGTTCATTCTTCGTTTTTTCACTACGAACATGATCTCCAAAAATTAGGAATTATGGTCGATGCTTCACAACATGAGATTTCGTCCATCTTTAAATCATGCCAAACAAAGAACAGTAAGATTTTCTTGGTGAAGCCCTTCCACTCCCATTGACGTTTGCGGCACGGCCGGGAGTGGAACTATCAAAGGCTAATCTCCAAGGTAAAGAATCTAATGATCCGAGTTACACATTCCAGAGATCATCACAATAATCAAGGACAGGAAACAACAGTGCAAAATTGTAACTGCAGATCAAACACGAGGACATAACGGCACCCGAGGCCCCCCAACATTACTATTCTTTAACAAACACGAGATGTGGATGAACAGCTATCAGGACTCTTTGCATTATAAACTGCGAACCGTTACAAGTTACAATAGTTGGAGGGGCAGACATGGCATTGACAGATGATTGTTCTAATCCCATTGACCAATGCATACACCAGACAGACATCTCTAATATTCACAAGATTTGCAAAAGGCTTTTTTGCCCATAAAAATGATTGCAACACCCTTTGATCTGAAAAGGGTAATAATACATGCACTAATCTACTGGGCCAAAAAGAAATAAGGTCCCTCGACAAATATGCTGGGAGACCAAGAAAAACAAAGAAAAAATTGGGAGAAAAAAAAAAAGACAGGTACTAGAAATGGAAAGATAAAACCCCTGTACACGTACCTCTATATCGGTCTCTGTCTTCCCAGAACTCTAGCCCAGTGGTAATTTACATGGTTTCCAAAAACAAAAGCAAAACGCCTTGCAACATCACTTTGGTAGTCCAGCTACATTTTTCACAAAACCTGCAAATACGATGACCAACTCTCTTCCTGTCAATGCCCTTGTCGAATAATCAGCTTCATCTGGCATCAAACCCCAAACTCAAATCAGATACGTTTTACGATTGAAATAGCTCCTCTGACTCCCAGAAAGAAAAAATAAAAAATTAGACAACTCAGACAACTCAGACAGTATTTGCAGGAAAAAGAAAATATGAACTAGCAGTCGAGCACCAAAGCAATACTCAGCAATAGTTAAGTGCAAGACAAATCCTACTCTGGCAAAAGACAATAAGAAGACAACAAAAAGGGTAAACCAACGCAATTTTATATTTAAGAGAGTAGAAGTAATGGACGCTTCATCAATATAATTCACTTCATACACAATAGAAACTACCTGTACACCGCTGTACCAAGGGCATGGGAAGAATAGCTTTTATATTTAGACAGATCCTACTTCGTACAGAATAGGTTTGGAAGTAATCGAGAACTAAAAAGCCGAAGAATAGCTTTTTGATAATGTTGGTGACACATTCAAGTTTATGCAAAGCCCTATCATGTTGTATCCATCTTATGGAATTAAAGAATAGCAACTACCTGTACACCGCTGTACCAAGGGCATGCAGACCCAACCCTGGCAGGACCGGTTGCTGCAGCTGCTCAATTCCTTAGAATCATTCATTCTGGTTTTGAACTACCAGACATCATATACAAACTTCCTTGTCCTGCTTGCAGATGCTGCATTTGCTGCTGAGACTGCTGTTGCAGAGGCAGTTGATGTTGGGGGGCCTCTTGTTCCTGCTGCTGCTGTTGTTCTTGTTGCTGGTAATGTTGTTGAGATGGGGATGGCAGTGAAGGAGACCGTTGCAGTAGCTGCTGCTGCTGCCACTGTGCTCCAACATTATGTCCATGAGAGAGCAAGTTACCAGATAACTTTCTTGGGCCTAACCCTTGACTGATAGGTGGTCCAGGCTCATTCCCAGACGAATTTGTTTGTGGGGGGCTCCCAACGGGACCCACTTGAGAGGTTGAATTCGGCATGTTAGCATCATAAACTGTTTCTGATGATTTCCACTGAGGAATGGCAGAAGGAACTGGCACTACACTAGATGAATCAATACAGGACTGAGGATTCGTCATGCTCACACCCACCTGCGAAGCACCATTTACAGGCTGCTCATCAGCTTGAGTTAGATCATTTTGAGACTTATTTGGAATCTCCGAATTCACTTGGCGATTCTGCTGCAGCACTCTCTGAACATAAGGCTGAGTTTGATTAGCTTGCTTTTGTTGTTGCTGTGGCTGTGACTGCAGCTGCACTTGCTGGTGGTTGGAAGCCATACCTGATGGAGACCCAGTTTGATGTGAAGCAGACATCATATGACTGGAAGAAACTGGTGGAACCTGGCCTTGAGTGATGTTATCAGAATGAGAAGGCATTTGCTGGAGTTGCTTTGATGAAGGGGTCGGTGCACTAGAAAGTAGCTTTTGCTGCAACTGAGAATGGTTTGCTGATTGGGGGACCAATGGTTTCGATGTTACTGGATTAAGGCCAGACCCAGAATATGCACCTTGACCTTGCATCAACTGCATAATCTGTTCTCCTTTCTCAAGAGCTTGGCTTCCTGGAGGCATAAGCCCATTAAGTTGAGAAGGATCAATGGAGAGGTTTGCAGGATCAATGGAGAGGTTCTGATGCACCATTGAATTGCCTCTTCCCATTCCCTTCGAAAGTTTAGCCTGCTGCTGAGACTGAGTAAGTTGCCGCTGTTGAGGGTGGTGCCTACCAGATTGTTGAAGATGGTGCTGCTGTGGTTGTCTTTGTCGTTGCTTCCCCATCTGATTGGCCATCCCACTAGCACCAGGATTCCGGTTAAGGCCGTGGGATGGCAGATGATGTTTCTGCTGGTGCTGGGATGACATGGGAGTCCTTGGGGAAGATGGTGTCATAGGGGACATAGATACCGGGTGAGGTGAAGTTTGCGACTTAAGTTGGGAACTATTTGGCAAAGTTGATGACATGGGAAGTTGGGCCTGCGTCTGGACGTGTGGCACCAAAGAATTAGATGCAGAAAACTGCTGCTGCTGTTGCTGCTGCTGTTGCTGCAAAAACCGCTGTTGGAACTGCCTTTCTTTCGCAACACGGATGGCATAGGCTTGCGGCTGTGACCCTGTAGCATGATTCTGGCCTTGAAGATGAGGGTGATGAGGGTTGCTGAGTGCATGGGACTGTTGTGGGGATATCTGATGCTGCTGGTGGGTATGGCCTGGATATGTTTGAGCAGATGGCGGAGTTGTCTGATTAGGAAAACCAGAACTCAACCCATTGAATGGAGCAACACCTTGGCCATTCCCTTGCGTGACCTGCATTTGAAGTTCTGGAACCATAAGTTGCCTTTGATGCTCCAGATTATGGCCAGGCTATGACAAAAAAACTCAATAGTCAAGTACACATAAAACCTTGGTGGATTTGGACAATTACAAGTGAAAAACAGTGACTATTGAGAAAGGAAAGGAGAAAATCAAATCTTCTCATCAAATGTGTCTGCCAAGAACGGCAACCTAGAAAAGCAGTGAAATGATAAGTGATTGTTCTAAGTGTAACACTAGATAATCAAATTTAGTGTGAAAAGAAGTACCATTTCGAACCCTGCCAATAGAAGCTTAATAAGAGTGAAGTGAGGTCTGAGGTTTTAACTTTTGATCCATCAAACTAAAAACCTAAAGAATTAAATATACACACGCCACAATTTCAAACTTCAGGACGCACTTTGATGCAAAAGAAAAGCCTGACAAGAGGGAGGAAACCAACAGATCGAAAGTAACCAACATTAAATACCCCAAGGACATACCTCCCCCTTCCCCCTCTTTCCACCCCCAAAGTAGTGGAAGGAAAAAACAAAATAAAACAATAAGATAAAACTAATGAAGATGGTTGACACTATGCAACTAGGCACATTCAACTTTAGCCTTTCTTCTTCCACTTCGCACTCCCAGAGTGGCAGGAGAAACTGGAAAAATATAATCAAACTAAAAAAAATGAATGTGGTTAACAAACACTATTGCAACTTGCAAGTTGGGGACATTTGACACCAACCTGCAAAAAATCAATCCTTGAGGACGAAGGAATCATACGCTATGAACCATTTGATATTATCTTTGGAATTTAAATTAGGAATCACACAGAGCAACACTCTAAAAGCTACCATCACAGAATTAAATCTTAAGTCTAAAACAATGGAGGTGCGTCAACAACTCACCCGCGTCATATGAAAAGCATCACGAGGTCTTAACATCAAGTTTCCCTGACCAGAACCAGCTCCAGAGTGCATATTTACAGGGCTTGGTATCCCCACCATACTGGATGAAAGCATACTCCCAGAATTTAGCATAGATGGTGAAGTCATTCCCTGAAACCCTGGCCTTGACATCGGCATGCCTCTGTTCATCCCACACATCATGCCCATACCATTTCCACCAGGAACCATACGAACTCCACGATCAGTTCCTGGAAGAGCTCCAGGCACAGACAAGCCAGACTGCTGAATGTTTCTACCAGACAACATTTGATTGTAATGCTGCATTCTTTGCTGCTCGTCGACTGGCAAAGAAGATGTTCTTGGACTACTGTATCTACCATCTCTGTACCATGAATAATGAGATACATAGGATTAATAAATAAATCAAAAGCATGTATGAAGAATTTTATAAAGATAATGTACACCAAAAAGACAATAACATCTCAACCAATAGAAACACAGTACCTGACGTTGGCACTAAGTGAACCAGACGGGGATGGCAAGTTGCTTCCAAGAACCATACCAGAAGATCCCTGTATTGAGGCATTTGCCCCAGAAGGAAGTAGTGACGCCATGGCACCCTGATTTGGCATTGCTAAACCACTAGCATGAGAGCCTTGATACCCAAGGACATCTGAGCTTGATGAAGTGGTATCACACAGATCAAGGGGCCTTCACACATAAATTCCAATACTTATATTATGCAGAATAATAGAAGGAAAACAAGTACACGATAACGGAAAATGCAAAAAGAATATGATAACACTGACAAAGATGGACAGATGATTAACATGGAATAGCAGACAATATCGTTGACATGCAAGAACAAGAACTTACGTTAGAACACCTCCATTCAAGTTATTTGGACAGACTTGGGAAAGGGCCATAACATGAGAATTGTGGACAGTCGCTACTTGTTTCGGATCCTGGTTATCATTCTTCACAAATACACAATCACAATATTGTCAGGATTCAGGAAGGAGTTCCAGTAATACACACTAGTAACTTCCAAAAATGAAATGCGTGTGCTTAGGAGGATTTTTTTTTATTAATTTTTTTTAATGGAATTTAGAGAGAGTTATTGTAGTAAATAATAAAGAGAAAAAGTAGGGAATGGGAGAGAGAAAACGGGGTAAAATTAAAATGAAATAACTATAATACCCATGACTATTGAAACAAATATTAAAACCCTTTAGCATATAAAGGGTATAATTGTCTTTGGCTGACAAAGAGGGTTCTCTTAATATATAATATACGAGAATAACAGGGTAGTTAAATTGCTTCCAGATCCCAACCATGTATTGCCCATTCTCGTGAGCATCTAAACAATAATTTATTTCAGTTGAACTCAACTACCTTTATCTCACATATATTTGGAGTTTGACAATCCATTTAATTCAAACAATTAAATTAACAGAAAATTGACAACACTCACTGTTTTGGGTTTAAGATGTTAAGGTACTGCTCAATATTACAATTTATAATCCTATGGATCAAAATCATCAGTTTTACAGGGTGACAATATTAAAAAACGCCCCATCAGATCACAGAACTAAAAGGATTGGCATCTTAAGTGTAGCATGTAATCCAACCATAAGGTCCAGCATTAATCACTGCAAAATGATTTTTCCCAAGTGGAAAGGTCTAATATTTGTGATCATAAGGATGGTCCAGCTACAGAAGCATTGACAACAATATCAATTAAAATCAGGCCACTGCAAGATCTGCACTGATTCAGCAAATCTATGCTTATTTTCACTAACCTGACTCCTCCGATAATGATGCTTCTGACCAATCTTAATTATTTTCTCAAAATGAGACTTGAGAACATCCTCTTCCATTGGCTCTTGCAAGCGTTGAAATAATTGTCTGGCACTGCCCTGCATGAAATGCAGAAACACCAACCAACAGAAGTAAGTAGAATTACACTAATAGATGTAGGTCTCCCATGGTGAAGATGAAACAATGTGAGGTCAACTTAATAGTTTTAAAAAAAACACTTCAAAAGGAACAACTCTTGCCTTCGGAATGCCCGGTATTGTAGATGGATAAGGCTGAGAAGATCCCGAATCTTCAGCACTATCAGCCCCATCACCAGAATTCATATCCATTAATATTTTGTGACGCTCCTTGCACTCTTTAGGCTTGCGAAAAATACACTGCATGGTACAAAGTCATAAGAGCAACACCCAAGACATAAACTATAAAAACCAACATTTCAAATGCACCTAGGTCATCCTCACAATAGACAATAAGCATAAGAAGGTGCTCCAGCAATAACACTAACCTTCAAGTGCAGTGTGCTGTTGATTGCATCACTTATGAGTTCCCAATTTGGGCCCATATCATGTACAAGAACAACAAGTGCCTAAGGTAACAAAAACAGTAAATTTTGTTCAGTTATTGGCAACTCTACAACAGCTGAAGAGAGAGAAATTTGATAAAATTAATAATGACATATTAACCTGATCTTCAAAAAGGGACCATGGACCTCCAGAACCTGGCTGCCCAGCAGACATCTGCAAAAAGGTTAAATTCACATTCACAGTAGAAGACGCAAGTAAAAGGTTTTAAAAAAAAAACACAGTAAAGGGGGGGTCAAGTGTTAGCACACTGTCAAACAGGGTATCACCAAAGAGTTACCTTTAGTGATTTAGTTTTCCGTCCCCTGTCTCGACCACCAATCAACTTAATAAATTTACTGGTATTGGACATATTACTCATTTGGGATGCCACTGGAGAAGGATTGGACCCAGGCATTGGAGTAATACTGTCATAAGTATTATCTAGAGATTGCTTTATTATCTTTGGCTTCTTGGCTGTATGTTGCCCATATAAACCTGCAGAGTACACAGTTTAATACATAAATGAGAGTTCCATAGCATTTCAAATCAAAGGCTAAAACAAATATCCAAGTGAAGACAGGTACCAATTGTTCCATTGGACTCAAAATGATGACCCTCCAATCTCTGTTTGGAATGATCCCTCTGCTAATTTAAGACACCGTCAGTTATTTGATTACCACTTCAGAATACAGTTCATAGGATTCAATGCAACACTTAATTGAGGGAAAATGAAATTTAAACTACATGAATTGAAGATCAATCTTGCAAAATAAGAAATTGCATAGAAATAGAAAACACAATCCAAAAGAATAATGTACAATTGTAAAAAAATAAAAATAAAAAAGAGAAAAATTATTAAGCATGGCAGATCCAGATCATATCTAACAATGCTACTAATTACCTGTTCGTTAAGGATAGCAGAATCCAGCTGCCATCCTTGATCATAGGTAGAACCCTGCAACCATAAAGAATGCAATAAACTTAGCCAGTGATCAAGGTAAGAGAACTAAAGAACCTTTTATATTATTCCATGGATAAGTCAGTTCAGTTGAAATACGAGTACTTCATGTACCAGATGTTTGGCCTTCTTCTTCTTTTTAGGCTTCATTGATGTTTCTGCATAGTCATATGGTAACTGCTTTTCGAAGTCCCCAGCAGACTCAACCTCCACACTTTTCTGGAACTGAGATCCGCCATGTAAAGTACTCTGATCATCCTGAAAAGAATTAGTATCACCACTTGAAGCATCTGTCTTATTCGGAGCCTGAACATTCCCAGTAGCTCCGGCACCAAATGGACTAACGACCCTCTGCCTGGAAGCAGTGCGCATGCGTTTTGTTGGAATTGAACCAACATTGAGACTAGCAGGCCTTTTCCCCATCAACATGGACTGGTGAGTTGCAGTCGTGAAGTTCCCATAAGGCAAATCAGCTCGTTCATATGACATAGAAGCATATAACTTCCAGTCCTTTCGTTTCTTCTGGTTAGATTTTAATGACCTGCTACCTTCAAATGCTCCAGGCAAATAATAGGTGCTTGTTTCTCCTTCATCCTCATCATATGCAGTCTCTTGAAAACCAAACTCTGAAATTGAATATAACAACTTAATAAGCACAGGATTTGCTAAAGAAATAAAACAAACATGAACTCAACTTAGTTATACAAAAATAGTCTTGAGTTTGTACCTGCTCCTGCATCATACATAGATGTATCAACCTCCTCTTGCATGCTACTGCCAGTTCTCTGAAATTTTGCAGGTCGCTAAATCAGCAAGGATAAACTAAATTGAATTCAAAGAGTTATCAAATCAATTATGTACGAAACCATCTGCAAGAGGCACAATATAAACAAGAAATTCCTTCCTATGATAACTAATATATATACGAGTAACCAATTCACATTGGAATTTGTTTCCCCAGATTCTCCTTTTAAAATGTGATGAATCCTTGGAGAAACCAGAAACAGGAAGCACCTAATCAATAGCACTGGTGCGCGTTGCATTTACCTCAAACTGAACCAAATGAGATTCGATTGATTTTCTATAGGTTTCCATTGCACCAGAGGGAACTGCATAAAAGAGATTTTCCTGCAAAAACAAAAACTCGGTTTTTAAGAAACGAACAATAAAAAGCCATAAATAGAATTCAGGTTGCCCTAGTGATTTGGATAGTTAGCTTGCCTCTACCATGTTCAAGGTATAAGTCCCTATGGTTGCAAATGTATAAATTTTATATATACATATATATAAATATATATTAAAAGGAAAATAAAGCATAAAGGCATGCGAGAGTTAACCCTTAAAGATACAACACATGGGATTCTGAAGGGGGGTCCACCTAATAATTTATATCTTATAATAGTTAATAATCACCTTTGTGCGAGTGTGTGTGTATGTGAGATAGATAGATAATAGAGAGAGAGAGGGGTTGGGTAGGATGGAGAGATGGGTGGCCAATGTCAACATAGATGGCTTCACCAACAAAAATAATCATCAAGAACTTGACCATACCTCTGTAAGATGATCCTCCCACGACATTTCTGTAATGCCTAAATCAGAAATTCTCTCAGGAGTAGCAGGTGCTTGTGCTTGAAGGTCAGCACCCAGAGAATTGTTGTACTTCAAAAATCTCACTGCATATCCCTGCATTGAAAGTGCAAGATCTTTTCGGGGATGCTGTGGCTCCAAATCTTTGCTTGGCTCCTGACCATGACCATTATTTAGAACAGCATATACCCCATGCGTGTTAGACAAAAGTTATGGCATCTTCTGGCTATAAGCACAATATCGATGGATACAAACAACGAACACATGGAACAAGTTTTTCAGCAAATGAAAGCAACTTTAAGCAAACAACCAGAAGGTGCATCTCAAAATTTAGAGAATTCATTCCCTCCTAAATAGGCAAAAGAATATTACAGTACTCAAAGTCAAACATCCATGTGAGTACTCTTTCCTAGAGAATTCTAAAGCATTTTGCGACCCTCTTTGAAACTATTAACTTAGCATAACTCTGATCATTTATTTAAGGGCATTATACATAAAGAAGAGAATTGTATGCATCAAGAACTCCTACAAGCCTCTCTAAGCTCTGCAAGTTCAAAATAACCTTGAGCATGAGAAATAATTAATCTGATCCATGCTTAACGTGACAGTTTATTTTCTAATGGCATAAACTCTCTCTCTGCAATTAATAGTAGATTAGCTTACAAAGTAATCTAAAAGTTCAAATGGAAAACGTAACCACCAAAGGTGTCTATCATAACAAAATTAACCATCAGACATGGACCAATAATTAAACAGTTATTGGATGCTAAAAGTAAAGGGAAACAAACCACATACATAGCATGTGACTCCTATCACTAAATTGACCAAAAGTAAAAACCATAGAAAGAAAGGTCCAGAAAAATGGCCAGTACCATATTAGGTTCCCCATTCTTGTCTTTAGAAGTTTCGTTCCTATCAATCCTCATTGATTCAACCAAATCGTAGCTACAGTCCTTTTGACAAGAACTTGAATCATTGCCCTTCAAAAGGGTCTCAGCTGAAAGCCAAAATTGGTTGACAGCCTTTGCCAGGTCATGAGCCACTTTTTTTAGCTCCCAATGTTGATGCTGGGATTCAATTTTCAACCGAGAAGTAAAAGCAGCACGATGACATATTTGCGCAGCGGCAGTAAGCTTCCAAAGACGCTCCTATAAACACAAAATAAATGAACAAAAATGTTTACAAAACTAAAAACTACAGATATATTAATATTAGTCAGTTTCCACAATACGTGTATAATCACAATATCATGCCTGCGCAAAATCATTTGCCAACCAAGCCATTTCCTCGAGGACAAAATCCCACTGAGACTTTCGGCGATTCTCCGATGGTAAAGAACGAACAGATAATTCAGCAATCCTCTTACGCTTAGCCTGATTATTACAATTGATGAAGTAAGTAAAAAGCTCCTTCAAAGTGAAATTCGACATCATAAATTGCAGGGAAGTGGGAAATAACCTCTATAATTCGAGCCTCTTCTAGAATAGAATCTTCATGTGCCTTGTCTATCACTTTCAAGTGAACTCCAGGAGTCTGACAGTCAGAACCTGCAGCAGTATCTTTCCCTGACAAAACAGTCTCAGGAACCTCATGCATTGATGAGTCTTGAGGACCCTGGGATATGCCAGTGCAAATGTTCTCTTTGCTGATGTTGGAACTATTATCCAAAGCTTCATCCACCTTCTTATCAGCTTCTGATATTAAAGGGTCACTTGGTTGTTCTCCCTCAACGTTTGAATGGAGCTTAACTTCATTATGCAACTCAGATCTACTTTCACTCATGTCTTCCTCAACTTTGACTTCACTATTCCCAGAGTTGTTTTGACAAACAGAAGCCTGGTTATCATTAACAATAGCACCACTATCAACAGCTCTGATTTCCTTATCTTCTTGTACCATTACGCCACCAGCTGGATTTCGTGTCCCATCCACATCTGATGATTCGTTAATATTTCCATTATCAGCATTCCTCGTAGTAGTACACATGTCACTATCATTATTTACATCTAATCCTAAACTAGTTTGGGTGCAAGAAGACTCTGAATCTAAACCCTTTGTGCTTAGAGCTGCACTGCTAATTTGACCTTCATGTGGCACACTTTTACTCTCTCTATTTAAATTGTTAAACCCATTCACCTGCACCGAACTAAGTTCATTTTCAGTCTTTGTTGTAGCACAAGGAGGACACTCAAGAACGGATGATGCTAATGGTTCCCTTTCTGCAACAACATCAGATCTCTCAGAAACAACATCAATGGGGGTTTCCTGAGCATCAATCTGAGATGGTTGACTACGTTGGCTATCCCTCAAACTTTTAAGAGTTGTAACATCCAATTTGTTTTGAGATCCATCTTTCATTGGACCAGTAATTAAGTCAAGGGCCTGCACCCCCTCCAAGTCCATATCAAACTGATTATCAGAAGTTAAAATCTTGGGGACAATATCACCATTTGAACTCGCATACTTTAGGTTAGCGCCAGAAGGTATATTCTGGTCCTTTTGGTTGTTTGTTTCAGATATCGGCCTCTTAGGATCCTTTGACACCCCACGAGCAGGTAAAGAAAATCCCTGACCACCACGACCCTGTATATCTGTTGAATTTGATCGAGGGCCATCACGATTTGGTCTGGACCTGTTCCTTCGAGCATATGGACGGAACATAGTCGAGTCTTCTGATTCCTTGAGGTTTTGAGTCCCATCCATCTGGGAAGACTGTTCTGATGGACCATTATTATTCCTTCTACTAAGATGCATAGAATTCCTTTCCCCATCAGGAGCATCATTGTCGCCATCAAATAGTAAGAGATTATCAGCACTATTGGGTTCACAAAGTGTAGGAACCTCTGGTCGACCGCTACTTTCAACAGAGTCCCCATGCGGTGATGCAGTCAAGGCAAAACTACCTTTTGCTTCACTGAAATCACAACCACGACATAACGAAGAAAAAATGAAGAGAATTAGCCATTTGATGAAAAATCATTGACAACCCATTTATGAACAAGTGAATAAAAAATCTACCTGGTCACAAACTGTTCTGGATGCTGATCAGTGAGTGAAGTAGACTGGACACTAACAGAAGCTCCATTCCCAACCTTGAAGTCCAAAGGATTGCCACCCTGAAAGTAATTAAATTGTGATAATCGGTACATGAAGAAGTCAAAAATAAATCAGCACCATGAGATTAAATTTCCATACTTTCTCAAGAAATTCTAGCTCCCTTCTTCTTTCCTCCCTCACATCATACTCCTGCCTGTTATCAGAAAATAACAGTTCATTGTATACTACATGCAGACACGAAAATATCCAAATGTAGAAGTTAAAGAAGAATAAAAAGCAAACCTAAGCTCAGCTTGGGCCTTCTCGATTGCTGCTCGGCGTGGAGAGGTTTTCAAACCAATACCAACTCCGCCGTCAACCACTCCACCCATGGAATCAACCTCTGCATTTACTAGGAGAGCAGATCCTGAGCTACATCCATGCATTCCGACCTTAATGCCCACAATCTTTAATATCCCATCTTATCCAAAGTCTATAAAAATCACTGAAGGCACAGGTATCAAAAATCAAATAAGAATCCAGAACTTACTATGTAATTTTCTATTTATAAACTTTAGTTCACTAGATTTGGATTGCTCCATCGTAAGCAACCAGGAGAAAATGTCCCCATTCAACTAAAAAGCATCTGAACAGTCTTGAGTTATAATGTTCTTCTAAACAAAATTAGAAACAGGTATAACATGATTTGCAAGGAGACAAAGCTCAAAATCAAAATTGAAACAGACATACACAAAGATACACATTGTCAAACTCATATAGAGCACAACACACAAACTTAGAAGGTGGTAAGATAATCAGCTAATGTATATATGAAACATCATAATATGACTGCAAGTTTCTTAGACCAAATCTAACTATAGTTCCTCTCCTTCCAGAAATCAACGAGTTGTAGGAGGAAATAAAGATTAAAAGCATTTAAAGAACTTAAAATAATTATAAAAAAAAAAGGAAGGAAGAATGTGAATTCAACATGATCATAAACACTCATCATTCCCCATCTTTCAGAAAATGATTTTCCACAATTTATATCAATGTATGGTAGTTTCAGTCTGCAGAGCATTTCACAATTTAAATCAAACCCACGAGATGCTAAAAATTCAAGGGCAAAATTGAAAGGCAATATAAGCAGCCACATTGCATGAGTGGTCTTCAGGTTCAAACCAAGGACTAACCACTAAACAGGTGAAACCTAGTTCAAACAGCTAAGTACAGAAAAGGAAATATGTGGTCTTCCAAAAAATAGGAACATGAAAAAGCAACGACCAAAATATGGTAAGTCATTACTTGCATACAATATACTGTTTGTATATATGATTCGGTACTAATAACACTACAATTTTGAGCAACAACTGCATGCAAGAGGCTTGCAGACAATGATTTCCTTCGAATTCTCACATGGGCACTTTCATATACATCCACTAAAGCTACAAGGCCACTAGCATACAACTCAAAGAAAGAAGATACTCAATTCCCCATGTGGTGCACGTCGAATTCCCGCATTCAATCCCATGTCAATACAATAAGCGCACAGATAGCAAAACTTACCCCATAAGCCCCAAGCATTCAATCACAATGCATTGCACAATCACAACGAAAGACACCTCCCCACAAATTGCCCTAACGAGCGAAACCCTAATTCCATTCAACCTCAAGCAAACGCCTAATTTCAAAAATTTTAGGGTTTCCGTGACAAAAACCTAACACGAACAGAGTAGCAAAAATACCTGAAATTGGGAACAGGGTAGCAAAATTGCGAGCTAGGGCACGACAGTGCTGCCACTGGAGACTTCAATTTCGGGAAATTTTTCTCTCCTAGGGTTTTGAACAAACAGAAAAAACGCTCAGAAATGGAACGGGACGGAGTTTGCCCTAGCACACAAGACCTCTCTCCAAATGTCAGCCATGAAATGGATGCTTAGACTCGCTGAGAAACTCTCAATCTGTGAGTGATTGATTGCTGGTTTTGGGAATTAGGTTTTCGGATTGAAGTTTTCGTTGCGTATTTGGGGGTGAAGAGTTTGGGGAGTATGCGACCTCTGCGATTAGTGGGCTCTGTGCGCATGCGGGAAGAAGACGAACACGAACGAAGAGGGCTTAGAGAAATTGGACGTACATTTTGGGCTTTTTATTATTACGTCCTTTAAATTTTTGTTTTTTCGAGTTTGATTGGGGTTCAATGGGGAAGAAGAAACACGCCAAAATTTAAATACGTACATGAAATTTATTTTTATTTTTATTTTTTAACCCTCATACATTTTTTTTATCACCAAAAAAGAAATAACCTAATCAATTTTGTTTTCATCTCTTGTTATAGATTAATTACGATGTTCCATGTCTATGACAACAACTAGTTATTACGTGTTTATAAATCTTTTATGTTGTAAAACTAATTATAAAAAGCTAAGTGAAAGATAAGGGACGACATAAAGAGAGAGTATATGAGAATTGTCTTGTATCTTTATTTATACTAATCAAGATAAAGTTTCTTGTTTTGCAAGTAATACAAACTTATGAGGATTTGATCTCCAAATCATATTAGGATTCTACTTTAAGTTTACACAATCACACATAATTAATAAACAGTATTCACAACTCCCTCTTAAGTGTGTAAAATTAAGAAGTAATCGCATCAGGTCTTCATGATTAAGAGATGACGGTTGTTGTCGTTAGTTCTCGGTAGGTACAAGTAGTTGCTAATACGAGTCTCAAAGTAGGGGCACATACCAAAAATTAAATCTCACAAAAAACCTTGCTAAGGTAATTCAGTAGACTTAGTGAGAAAAAGTGAGTTAATGCAAAATGTCGATGCTTCACATCTTTAGGATGATCATAAACATACACAAGGGTATGACCAACCAAGAGTAAGTGCCTCATCAAAACCTCGTCAAATTAGCTAAAACCCAAAGGGAAAAAGTGCTTTTGATTGTAAGGAAAAGAGTACATTAAGGTCATGAGAGTATGTGTCACACCTCGATCTGCGAATAAACACTATTCACGAGTTGGAGTGTGAATCATATCTTAGTTATAAATATAAGATCTATAACCAAGACATGATCAGAACAAAATTAAAAATGAACTTGATTTGTAACTAAAACACCTTACATCGCTATGACACTAACTAATAAATTTTACATAACAAACGCTTGAGCTTACTACATCCAATACGTAAAATTTATTGAGTGCGCAACGGAATAACATTAATGCAAATATTAATTCACAACCAAAAGTACCAACTAAATAATAATTAAAATGCAGTACTTCTTGCAAATGCATTATATAATAAAATTATGCAAATAAAATGGATGATTGTATTCACTCCCTTCTAATCCCGCTAACACATACTTAAGGCACCCAAGTCTACACATTCCATACCATGTTTATACCACTTAGCCCCGAGTACCTTAAAATATGATCTAGTTTATATAGGCACTTCCCCTACCGCCCAATTGTATACTCAAGTGGTTTTCCCGACGCATGACAAATACACAATTTCAAGATTTTATATCCAAGGCATTCTCCAGCCCTTGAATACACAACATGTTTTTCTTCCTTTGCATGAATCTATGCATATGTAAGGCAGCATAATGTCAATAAATCAATAAAAAATAGCTGCTTCCAAGGGATTCGAAGCCTCGACCTTTTGGAACATGCCTCGCCACCAAGGCACTGAAGCAACAATGACTTTGTGATTTAAATGGACAAAAAATATATTTAATTATTCATTCACTCTATCAATATTATAACTTAAAAACTCTAGCAGGCCATCATTTTTTAGGGGACTGGCTACAATGCTCGCAAGCATTGAATGCTCACACCAATCTCACCCTCCTTTCCCCCCTCTCTCCTCTCTCCTCCCTCATTTTAATGGTGAGATTGGTGTAAGCATTCAATGCTTGCGAGCATTGTAGCCTACTCCCATTTTTTAGATTGTTTCTTCTTCTTCGAGACTTTGCCATCTGCAATTCTCCCCGTTCCCTTCTCTCTCTCTCTCTCTCCAGTGACCAAGCCACCAACACCCAATCCCTTACTCACCAGTCACCACCACCCAGCCACCTCCAAGCGACCCATCACTACGCCCACGACCAAACCACCACCACGGCACGTCGGCACCACCACCACGACCTCCATCTTTATCTCTCTCTTCTCTTTTCGATCGTCATCGGTTTTTTACGCCACCGACCAATTTGAACCGACGATATCGGTTTACTGAAAATCAGTAACCGATAGAATCGGTATCGGTTTCAAAAGTGGGATTACCAAAAGCATCGGTTCGGGATTCGGTTGTGGGACCGATTCCACCCCTAGATTATCACAGTAAATTTAGAAAAATAACCAAAATTTGAACCTCATATAGAATTATAGCCAAATGTTTAAGTTTATGATAATTATAACCAAAAGTTAGTATAAAAGTACTAATATACAGGCCTCGTTTGGCAGCTCGGATTAGATTGACTATTTCAGTCGGATAGGATAATCTGTCATTGGACAGTACTAACTAAATTAGTCGGGCGTTTGATGCAGTATCGGACTAATATCAACTATTTATACTAGGTTGGCCGGCCCTAGGTATGTTTGAAGAACACAATTTGTTCTTTATACAAACTCACTCAAATCCTCATCAAATGCAAGAACTACGAAAAGTTTGATCTTCGTAGGAGACGAAGTACGTAGGTAACCTTCAATTTGATTCAAGGTGCCACCACAACTCCTCCAAGCAAATGTGTTCATCCAAGATGAGATTGAAGGCCCTCTTGGGTATTTAGCCTTTGCTCATGCAAAAAAGATTCTACAAAAATATAAGATGCTACAACATACTAATGTGATTTTAAGTTGTGTCTTGGTTCACAACATTTAGGCTTCAAAAGTCATGAGCAAAATTTTGTTTTTGAGTACTAATATGCTAACTAAGAGCCTTTAATTTATTAATAGCATGCTTAAGTGTTGCTCAAATGAACTTGTAATTCAAATATTTTCCTTCAAGCTAGACCAAGAGAGTGAGAGGGATGAACCCGACTAATTATACGGAGGTTTTTGGGCGTATAATTAGTCGGGTGTGAGGGGTACTAATGGTAGGCCCGGTTTAAATAGTCGGGCGACTATTTTAGTACAAAGCGCACCAAACACCCGAGACTGGATTATTAGCACTATCCGGTACGCTATACGGCGTACCAAACGAGGCCTTAAAATGAGGTTTTCTCAATAAAGCCAAAAAGCAAAACTAAAATGAAAATATGGTGTTTTTGCATTTTACAAATCACCCACAAGGTTTGGGGGCGATTTGCAAAATGAGTTACAAGGTTTTAATTTTTGTATTTTACACCACTTGATTTTTGAATTGCATCAATTTAACATCTCCGTCAATTTCACCGTCTAATTAGACGTTAAGTGGTGACGTGACATAAACTTGACCCACATTTTAAGCACTTGTTGACCGTCAATTTCAATATTTAGTACTTTACTTTTTTAATCATTTTAAGAAATTGATGGTCAACGAGTGCTTAAAATATATGGCCCAAGTCTATGTCACGTCACCACTTAACATCTAATTAGACGGTGAAATTGACGGAGACGTTAAATCGGTGCAATTCGGAAACTACGTAGTGTAAAACGCAAAAATTGAAACTTTATGGCTCATTTTTGCAAATCACCTCCAAATCTTGTAGTGTAAATAGCAGTATATCCAAGTTTTTAATCATTAAAGGTATTTCAGTACTTTTATATCAATTTTTTATTATAATTATCATAAACTAAAAAAAATGGCTATAATTCTATATGAAATTCAAATTTTGATTATTTTTTCAAATTTTCCATTATCATACTATCAACAATATAAATGATAAAATATCACCTTACCACTTGTTCTGTTTTAATTTCCACTCTACCAACACACTGGTCATTTTCTTACTCCTCTTTACTGTTTTCAAATTCATTTCCTCCCTCTTGTTTTCTTTCTTCCCTTGGCCACCTTCCCCTTTCCTTTTTCTTTTATTTTCATATCTCTTTTAAAATTAACTTTCTTTTATTTTTCTTCTTCCAACTCATTCCCGCCGTGAAGAAAGTTGGAGTTTCACCATAAAACCAATTGGATTGTTATTGAACAAGGAAACCATCCATTGGAGGCCCTCAACCTGGTAAGGCCTTTGCTCTCCACCTTGAAGCATGGAGGGTTGCTCAGTCACCTATTCCTGAATAGAATGGATGGCTGAGTTACACTGCCGCTGACCTTTAAGCAAGTCACTACTGTCATCATTACAATCAGAATCAATGAGGTCCACATCTTCTTCCAACTCAGTCAAATCGAGTTTTTCATTTCTTCAGAGTTTAAGGCTTGCAACCTCAATTTCTCAGCCCCTGTGGCTCGTTGCCTTTGCTTTCCACGCCATCATTCCTCTGTTTCTGACGCTTCATAGAAGCCTGAATTTGCAATTGGTATTCACGAACAGCATTAAGTATTTCTGTAAAGATTTTTCTTTTCCTAGTCTCGATATTGTTCTTCTCCGCCTCTTCTAACCTTGAGAGGCGCTCAGCATCTCGTTTCTTCCTGAACTGATCATCAGCCTCCATGGCAAAAGCATCTCCAACACCATAGAGTGGACGGCGCAATCGCCTCATGCCCCAGTCAAACAATGTTTTGTCAGGATGCTCACAATGCATACGGAGTGAGTATTCTGAACTCACTTCAGAGCAGCGGCGAAGCCAGGAAATCATACAAAGAGTGGCACTAATAGTCAGGGCCGAGCCTGAGATTTTAGGGACCCTGTGCTAAAATTTAATCGAGACCCTTACTAAAAAAAAAATCATTATAAATTAAACTTACAGATTGATTTTTCAAATTTATATAAATTTAATTTTTGCAGAAATAAATATATTAAATACAATCAGTTGAGTTAAAAATAAATTTTGACTTCTCCAAAAAGGTCTTGGGTTCAAATAGCTTTGATGTTGTTTTGGATTTTTTTTTCTTTCTAAAAATTTTGCATGAAAAAAGAAATGCAAACTACCGGGGTTTGAACCCACAACCTCAAGTGAAAGTTGCATTGCAAAAACCACCTCTACTAAACGTAAATTCAATTAATTTATTGCACAAAAATATATATAAGATAACTTATATATATTACATACACATTAAAAAATCGGGGGCCCTGTGCGAGTGCACCACTTGCAGTCCCACAAGGGCAGCCCTGCTAATAGTGGCGGATTCATAAAATATTATTGGGGGGTTAGTAAGAATAGCTCTCGCATCGCGCAAAATTTTTTGGACGGAATAACATGTAAATCGGCATTTCATGGAGCCTTTGGTAGCCCAAAATGATATACAAAAGTTAACCTTTAGTGATGCAAAAATTTACCCAAAAACAATCGCTAAAAATATGAACATCATTCAGCGACATAAATTTCTTTAAAGATCGTCACAAAAGATAGCTTTTATGATAAAAAATCTGAAAAAAATTATGCAGAAATTTTCTTGGGTTTTTACACCTTTTGAGTTTCTAAACCCCTCAAATCACAATATAGGTCGATTCCCTCCCTCAAACCTATTAAAATATATCATATTAAACATTCTAAATATGTTGTCGTCATCAAATTTGCTTAAAAAGCACTAAATTATTGTAATTTTTTTTAAACTAAAAAAACTGAGGCTTTTCTGCTGTATCTGCATAAATGCCGAATCTACAATTTGCTCAGCTACCACACACTTTGCCATTACTTGCTCCCTAAGACAATGGGAAGTAGAGTAAAAAGATTTAAACCTTTTAATTCTAGTCTTTGCGGTGCTTTTGCTAATCCAATTTTTAACCCAATATCGCATATATATGTGTGTGTGTGTGTGTGTGTGTATATATATATATCGAGAGAGAGAGAGAGAGAGAGAGAGAGAGAGAGATTGTTGATTAAGAAAAAATATTTTGTTTTCTTTGCTAGTTGTCTCTTAGTTGCATCTTGTCCTCAACGACAATTGTATATAAATTCGAATATTAAGTTTGGTGTAGGGATACAAAACACGAGTTTGAATAAAACACCCGAAACTGAAAGCGAAAACTAGATTAAACCATTTACTCCCGACTGATACCATGTAGTAAGAAACATTACTATTACTCTTTCATCCTTACAAAAAGAATTATGAAAAAACATGCATATTTAATGAAAAAAAAGAAAGAAAGAACACTAGATTGAACCAACATCTCGAGTAATGTCTCAATGAGAAAAACTAAAAGGATGACTAAAAGGCAATGGAAAACCCACAATTCAAATGTATTTGTGTACTACACAGTTAATTGTTATGTGACTTTTTCCACGTCTTAACATGACCAACAGTCCCGTTGGATCTAATCTAACGGCAGTTGACCAGGCTTTTCCCGTTCACTTAAATATAGGTCCCTGAAGAAGAAACTATATTTGTAAGAAGCAACATTTTAATATTTTGAGTTGTGAAAGTTCACCATTTCAGATATCCGCAAGAAATGTGAAAGTTTTGCACGTATGATCTCTCTGTAGACTGATAACTGTAAAAAACTTACAAAGTTTCTAGATTCCAAGATTCCTACAATATGGGATACACAACAACGCGACTTTGCAGTGATGCACCAAGAATCTGAAGGTAGTTCCTGAAAACATGGTGATAAAAATGTTGAAGCAAATGTGGATGATGACTTGAAAAGACACTTTAAAACGCAAAGCAAGAATAAGTGTGTGTGATGGAAGAGTTTGCATTTACGAACATAAACAAGTTGGAGGACATAGCTTACATCAGATTTAGTTAATTGTTTCAGTACTTTTTGATGATGCTCCTATAGGAAAATCATTCAGTAGCTGCAACAAGTGCCTAATTCATCAATTGTTTCCGTACTTTTATATACCACGCTTACTGCATTTCGTTTGCCATTCAAATATTCATGTACACAAATCAGGAATCACTTCAAAACAATGATAATGTACAGTAACAGTATACCTCAGGGACGGACATCCTGCAAAAAGAGGTCACCGAAAGTCAGGTTTTTCTCTCTGGGACCAAGTCATCTGACTTCCTCCTGCTGATTCCATAAGTTCACGGAGTTCCTTCACGTGGCCAATCATCTTGTTGGCGGAATAAGCTTTAATCATAGTTCTATATGTAACTTTATCTGGCCTGCATCCTTTTTGCTCCATTATCTCAAGCACCCCCTTCATTTCTGTGAAGCATCCCATCCTCCCATAAGCATCAACCAGACAATTAAAAAAAACTGTATCGAGCATCACATCTGAATTCTCCACAAAACGTAAAACACCATCAATTTTTTCAGGTTTACCAGCTAGACCATATGCCCTTACGAGTGAGCAAAGTGTGACACAGCTTGGCTTGATCCTCTCTGACCGCATTAGCCTAAACAGATACTCCATTTGTTTTAAATCCCCAGCCCTCCCAAATGCATCTATCACCACATTATATGTCACAATCGTCCACGAGTAATGGTATTTCTGCATGTATTCCATCACAGCACTCATTTTCTCATATTTCCCTGCTTTTCCATAGGAATCTAGGAGAATGTTGAAAGTCATGATGTTGGGTTGGATCCCAGCACTCTGAAACCTCTCAAAGCACTTTTCCATTGTTTCTATTTGCCCGCTGTTGCCAAAGGCTCTCAGTATGGAATTCATGGTCCAAACATCAGGCTCACAATCCTGTTCACTAAGCATTTCCACAAGTGTTGATTCCATCTCTGCAAATCTTTTAGATTTGCCATAGGCATCGATGAGGGTATTATATGTGATGGTGTTGGGTCTTATCCCCTGAATTTCCATATCCGAAAGTAGAGCCTGCACTTTGTCATATGCAAAAACCTGCAGGCATGATTTTATGAGGATTGAGTAAGTATGGACGTCAGGCTGGCAGTCAGGAGTAGTCTTCATCCGCTCAAGGAGGGAAAATGCTTTGTCAAAGAGGCCGCTCCTGCCATAGGCAGATACAAGAGCAGTGTACGATTCAGTGTTGACATCACAGCCTTCTTCAATCATAGCTTCAAAAAGCTCGTGGGCTTTTTCTGGTTGCTTACATTTTCCAAGCATGACGATTAGCTTAATGTATACAGCAGCATTAGGTCGGTACCAGAGCTGCTCCTGTAGTAGTTCAAAAATCTGAAAGTATCAAGGATAAAACGACCATGAGATATATATGAGGCTTACGAGCAATTACACTGTTCGATACAAAAAAGATGGGAAATGTGTAATTATAGAAGTTGAGAGAGAGAAAGAGAAAAATGAGGAGCTGTAACTTGGAACTTTTCATAATGCGAGTCTTCTTCCTTGACATAGAATGAAATTCCAAATCTATTTCTTTCTTCGTCTTAGTAGTTCACAAAAAACACCGATTTTCTGTGAAATTTTCTGTCAATTCAAACCCTCAACACATTTAATGCATTGTAAATGTTCTCCAACACAAAATACACATACAAAACTTTTCAAATAAATGAAAAAAATACACAACGTAAAAGAATTTTACGCAGTAAAACTTAGTACTGCAAACATTAGGATTTCTACGTAGATTAAGAAGAACAAAAATGAAACTGGGGATTTATTTGTTCATTCATCTATCTCTATGAATATATCAACAGTGACAACATTAAAATTCAGCTACCGGAATTAACATTATTCTGATTTTCAAGGGGCCCATAAGCCAAAAATCAAACCTTTTCTATGCACTCTAAGCAACCAAACACTAAAACCCGGTATTCAAAACCTCAATTCCTCTCCTTTTTCTACATTTCCGAAAACCCAATTCGCCAAACCCAAATTCGAACAAGAAAAATGGGAAAAGGACAGACCTTGAGAGCAGACTCCCAACGCAGAGCAGTGATTCTCTCATGGAGGGCTTCGAGCACGGTTTTGGGAAGCAGCCTCTTGGACCCTTTCTTCTTCTTCTCCATCAGAGCTTTGGTGGCTTCTCTTCGCAGTATCACCGAGATTGCTTTTCTGGAAGCTATTTTCTTGTTCGTCTCCTCCTTCCTCTCCTCCGCCTCCTTATCTTTCAGCTTCTGAATCTCTAGAATTTTGCTCCGACTGTTCTGAGTCACTGCGAGCGAAGTCGTTTTGTTTGCATCACCATTAGTAGAAGAATGAGGAGGAGGAGGTTGGGGATTGAGTGTCGTTTGCGACCGTACACTTAACGGCGGCGGTGGGCGGTTAAACGGCGGAGGAAGTGGTTGGGTTGAGTGAGGAAGTGAGGCCATGGATGAATGTGTGTGTATATGTCTAAGGGCGCGCTATGATATCGTTAAGAAAGGAAAAACGGCAACGGCACCTAACAAACGACGATATTCTAAGCCTTTTGGGCTTTTGGCAGCTTGTCGTGCCGCATCACCTGTGGTCCGTATGAGTTCATTTGTAGGAAACGATTTTCATTCATTCAATTCAGGGATCAAACGGTGTCACCAATAGTACATATTGCTGAAGATTTTTCTCAATTCAAGGGCTAAAAATAAACATGAATTTGCAGAAATAAAAAATGAGTATGTATAAGTCACTTTTCTTTTGTTTATATCACAATCGTCACACAAAAGTTTGGAAGTTTTGGTTACGATCTTGACTTTTATTCGTAGACAGAAAATTTCATAAGGCTCCCTTTACCATGACAACTTTCACATCAGGTAGAACCAACATGAGGTTGTTGGGACCAAAGTACATCGAATCCCATACTTTTGTGGAGAAATTCTAGCATCCAAAACCCCTTAGGCCACATTGTCCTTCACTTCCCATACGAATTAGGGCTCCAGGATTTGGTCTCACCCGATCCCACTAACGAGTCTAATGCTATATACGAGCAGACCACACCCAAAACAAAAGTCCCTCGTTTTATGTGAAATGCCCTACGAATGACATGATTGATACGCTACACAAGTTTTTCTCGATTTCATGTCACTTGTGCATTGCTATACAAACTATCTTCATTGTAAGCATGTTGGCGTCATTGAGGGGGAATAAAGAGTATTTGAGTTCAGTTCCTACCTCGACAATTCTTCATTCCATCTCCAAATCAGCAAAGTAATCGACTTAGTTTGGTTCGATCTCAACCTCGACAAATTATTCCAGGCGATTCGGGCATTGGATCCGAAGTTCAGATTAATTTCCGGCCTTGGTCACCACCATGATCCAGGCTATATGATTGAGGATTGAAAAGCACTAGATTACATGACATTGGAAAGTTGGAAGCTTTTAAGAATCCAACAAGTACACATTAATGCCAGTTTGCAGAACCAAAACAAACACTAGAAACTGGATTGTTCATCTCGATTTTCAAATACTCAAACAGAGACAGACTCCAAATCCCAAACCAAAAACCAACCCCCCCTCCAATTCCCACCTCACCATGCAATTACAATACACACACTCACATTAATCCCCCATTTAATCTAATCCCCTAATTTTCACATTATCTCCATCCCATCTCAATTTTGGCCGCCGGCATTGATCCCTCCGCCCTGCTGCGCCGCTGCCTTCTTCTTCGCCTTCTCCTGCAGCGCTTTTGCATCCCTAACCCGAAAACAAACAGAATCCCAATTCAGAATTGATTCACAAACGAAATCCCAATTCAGAATAGAATCGCAAACGAAATCCTAATTCATAATTGAATCGCAATCAAGATTCCAATTCGGAATTGAGTCACAATCACAAAAGGCATGAAATTCAGAGAAAAGGATCGAAATGGAGACCTTTCGCGGCGTTGTTCGGGGGTTAATCCGTCGTTTTTGGTCTTGGATTTGTTGCCGCCAGACCTGGCCTGAGCCCTTTCGCGGTCTCGATCCCTCTGGTTTCCGCGTTCGCTTCAGTTAAGGCGTTTAAACCACTTAAAGCATCACAAACAAAACAATTCTCTAATTACAATCCGTTTGATTGCCGAGAAAACGCCGAACACAACATGAATTCAAAGATCGAATCTTTCGTGATTTTCTCGGCAGCCAAACAAGTCAAAAGTAAAAGATTTCGAAAAAAATAACAGAGGGAAGAACTATCAGATCCGATTGCAAAGGATATGGGACATTATTGAATTGTGTGAATGAAGCTGAAACAGCCAAACAGATCACAAATACAACAAAAACCCCTGAAATTCCACAACCAATCAACCATCAATTAACGATTTCATCGAATCAAAATCCCAATTTCCTAAACGAGAAAAAGATTTTTTTTTAAAAAGAGGGAAAATTGAAATTACCTGATCGATCTTCTGAGCAGGGAGACAGAGACGGAGAGAGGCAGAGAGAGATTGAAGAAGAAGAAGAAGAAGTTGATTGTGTTGGGGTTTGAAGTGAGGTGATGAGTGATGACTAAAAAGGGGGAATTGTTGGGAACCAAACAATCTATGGAAGTCTCGAGAAGCCGCGCTTTTTTTTTTTTCACAAATAAAATACTTTTATTAGTTGGGTGCTTATCTGTTTTTTTATTATTTTTTGGCAAGTAATTTGTGCCAATATCTGCTTAATGTGTCATTTAATTAATTGGTCTTCTGAATAAAATTAATTGGGCTGCTTAAAATGGCCTGGGAAGACGTAACATTCAGGCTAGGCCCATATCAACATGATTTTCATCAAACAGTCGGGCTGATAGTTTGAGCCCATTTTGAACTTGTACATTAGTTGATTCCAAAAATTCGAATTGAGACATTTTTCAAATTTGGAGAGAAAAATATTACTAAAGACTAGCATGTTTGATTAGTCTATTTCCGGCACCCCCTTTACTCTGACCATTGGCCGAGCGCTATAATTATTTGCAGGAGGAGAAAGAGTACAGTTTCGTCAAATTTTTTAAATTAGTACATGTTAGTCTCTCTCCTCTTGCCCTAAATGAGAAAAAATTACATGCAATTGTGCTGGTATGGTGGTGAGCATTTCAAATCAATCGCGCAATATCATTTAAATAAGTTAAAACACATAAAAATGCACAACTTTTGTGTTCTGAATGCATATAAATTAGAGGTGGGCACGGGCCGAGCTGGGCCCAAAAATGAAGAGACCGGACTGGACCCATTTGTATTTAAAACGGGGCGGGGCGGAGCGGGTTGTCAAATTATTAGAAGTGGAACCGGGCCATTTGAAACGGACCGAGTCCTACGGGTCCACGAGTCCAATTTGTTAAAAAAAAAAAGGCAGTAAGCAGCAAGCTGCTGCACTGCACTGCAGTAACTGCAGTTTGCAATCCAGCAAGCTGCTACTACAACAGGCTGCGCGCCATTGCTGATTGCTACTCCCCGTACATCAAGGTAGCGAGAATGAATCCTAGAGCTCCATGTTGTTCAAGGATGGAATTTCCTACTTTTATTTCATCTTTGCCGGAAAGCATTGGACCTTTCAGGATCTCTGATGCAGCTGCTGACATCCTTGTTATCTATGCCACATACTTCAAATATATGGAGAACTATGGTCGTAGAGCGACTGAGATTCCAGACGAAGAAAGTTACAATCGTTTGTTGGAAGCCCTCCACGCTTGTGGAGTTCAATGCTCTCGAATTGACACCACTCCTAATTTTGGTTCATTTTGGACAACCTGTGCTTTAACATCCAGTTCAAAATAACATCCAGTCACACTCGAATTGTGATACAGCTACTGAACTCGCTACTTCTCAACCGTGGAGTCGGAAAAGGACTCGAGGATGGAGGTCCAGGAGGATCTTGCAGATGCATACTTGTAGACCGTAGGGGAACTCAAATCAATGGTGTTGACAGTTCAAATTCATTCTAGTAGGTCCGGACCGGGGGCCCGTTTATTCATATTTTTGAACCCGCCCCGCCCTGCAAATTTCGTGGACCTGACCCGGCCCAGCCCGTTTTTCTTTTAAATTTTTTGGATCCACCCCGACCCGTGGGTCCAGGACCCGTTTGCCCACCCTTAATATAAATTTTTCTGAACCCTAAAGAAAAAGAACGTTGTAGCCCACGTCCTTTATTACTTTCTTTGTTGAGATAGTGACAGAGTATTTAAACAATGGCAAGACATGTGAAGCCATCAAATTACAGACAAAGAGAACCTACAATGCCCCACACCTACATAAAAAATATGTCCCCATTCTTGCATTAGATCAAGGTCTCTGAAAAGTCTATGATATCCTCAACTTCGTTTACTCGGTGTACATTATATATATATATTTTTATAATACACCGGATTATGACATACTCCGATACTTAAAGTCATTCGATCTAATTTTAATGCATATTATAGCACTTAAAACTGTTAAATTCAATATTGGAGCAAACGGCTCTAAGTGCCGGAGTACGCCACAGTTTGGTGTATTGTGGCCACCAACCACCCCATATATTACATATGGAAAAGAAAAATAAAGAGTTTAGTAGATGATAACCTACACATTCTGTACTTTGTTTGCAACTAGTTAGTCGTTATCTCCAAATTCGTAACAACCTAACAACTTCAACCACCCATCTTTGAAACAAATTTCCCACCAGAAAACCTTCAAAACAAATGTATTATTAGTATTTTTTTTTTCGATTTGTTCTATAAAACAGAACATCCCTTAGACCAACTCCAATGGTGGCCTATGGCCAATAACAAATATTGACCTTTGGCCAGAAACTGCATTTTCTCTCCAATGGTGTGGCCTAAATTTTAGGCCGAAAAGTTGTTAAATATTGTTTTAGCCTAATATTTTTTTTCCGTTAACTTAAAAAAAATGTATTTGTTTAGATTAACTTACCTTAATTTTCTGAACATTTTGACCTAAAAATATTTAAATTCTGATAAAGTACGAAAAAATGCAACATTCAAAATCAATCAATAATTAAAACTCCCCAAACAATAATTAAAACTAATATGGTGGAGGACTTGGGTGAAAGCTATAACCAACATCATCAAAAAGGGTGCTAATCTAGAAGTGGGTAGAAGGAGAATGAAAATTTGGAAGTGGGTAGAAGACGATTGCTAATCTAGAAGTGGGTTTAAAATGATTTAGAAGTGGGTAGAAGAAAAAAATGAAATTTGGATGAAAATACCTTTCTTTGAAGAGACACTGGAAGCTGAAACCAGAATTTAAACACAAATATGCATCAACATCCTCCATTACATCTGAAACAAATTAAAACAAAAATCAGACAATCTACACGCAATCAAAGAAAAACCAACTCACTCCCCGTTATCAAACAAATCGAAATGAGGGAGAGAAGAGGAGAGAGAAAACATGGTGCGAAAAATGTCATGCTTCGATACTTTGGGATTGACGAGGAAGGGAAGAGAGGGAGGTAAGGAGGAGAGAGAGTGAGGGTAAGGCTTCTGATAGAGCGGGGAAGTCGTGTATGAGAACAAACCACAAATATCTACAATCGACAATTAAATTTATGGATTTATGGAACGCAATTCCGGAAATTGATTCGTCGGGAAACTCGTCAAATGCTATTTCTCCTAGGTCGTTGATCTCTCCCCCACTGCAGCACCTGACGACCTCTCTCCATCGCCAGTGTCGTCGGCCTCTTCCCACCACCGACGTCATCGACCTCTCCCAACCACCGAACATGGGACGTAAGAGAGAGGAAGAAGAAATGCCCAGCCCGGGACCCGGTCCGGTCTCCTCTTTTCCTCAAATTTTTTCCCAACCGCTAGGATGCTTTTAACGCGAGATAAGTACGCCATGCTCACAAGCACAGAAATTTCCAACTGCGAGGCGGTACCTTTATCATGACAACTTTCACATCAGGTAGAAACTCAACATGAGGTTGTTGGGACCAGCAATATCGAATCCCATACTTTGTGGGAGAAATTCTAGCATCCAAAACCCCTTAGGCCACATTGTCTCCTTCACTTCCTATACGAATTAGGGCTCCAGGATTTGGTCTCACCCGATCCCACTATACGAGTCTAATGCTATATACGAGCAGACCACAATTCCAAAACAAAAGTCCCTGTTTTATGTGAAATGCCCTACAGATGACATGATTGATACGCTACACAAAGTTTTTCTCGATTTCATGTCACTTGTGCATTGCTATACAAACTATCTTCATTGTAAGCATGTTGGCGTCATTGGTGGGGAATAAAGAGTATTTGAGTTCAGTTCCTACCTCGACCTCTTTCATTCCATCTCCAAATCAGCAAAGTAATCGACTTAGTTTGGTTCGATCTCAACCTCGACAAATTATTCCAGGCGATTCGGGGCATTGGATCCGAAGTTCAGATTAATTTCCGGCCTTCGGGTCACCATGATCCAGGCTATATGATTGAGGATTGAAAAGCACTAGATTACATGACATTGAAAGTTGGAAGCTTTAAGAATCCAACAAGTACACATACATTATTAATGCCAGTTTGCAGAACCAAAACAAACACTAGAAATCATTGATTGCCATCTCGACTTTCAAATACTCAAACAGAGACAGACTCCAAATCCTAAACCAAAAACTAACCCCCTCCAATTCCCACCTCACCATGCAATTACAATACACACACTCACATTGAGCCCCCATTTAATCTAATCCCCACTTTCACATTATCTCCATCCCATCTCACCTTGGCCGCCGGCATTGATCCTCTCCGCCCTGCTGCGGTGTTGCTGCCTTCTTCGCCTTCTCCTGCATAGCTTTTTGCATCCCTAACCCGAAAAACAAACAGAATCCCAATTCAGAATTGATTCACAAACGAAATCCCAATTCAGAATAGAATCGCAAACGAAACTTAATTCATAATTGAATGCACCAAGATTCCAATTCGGAATTGAGTCACAATCACAAAAGGCATGAAATTCAGAGAAAAGGATCGAAATGGAGAATCTTCGCGGCGTTGTTCGGGGTTAATCCGTCAAGTTTCTTGGTCTTGGATTGCCGTCGCCAGACTCGGCCTGAGCCCTTTCGCGGTCTCGATCCCTCTGGTTTCCGCGTTGGCTTCATATGTTTAAACCACTTAAAGCATCACAAAACAAAACAATTCCCTTCAATTACAACCCGTTTGATTGCCGAGAAAAAACGCCGAACACAACATGAATTCAAAGATCGAATCTTTCGTGATTTTCTTACACAGCCAAACAAGTCAAAAGTAAAAGATTTTGAAAAAAATAAACAGAGGAAGAACTATCAGATCCGATTGCAAGGATAGAAGGGACATTATTGAATTGTGTGAATGAAGCTGAAACAGCCAAACAGATCACAAATACAACAAAAACCCTGAAATTCCAGCCAACCAATCAACCATCAATTAACGATTTCACTGAATCAAAACCTAATTTCCAAACGAGAAAAAAAAAAAAAAAGATTTTTTTAAAAGAGGGAAAAATTGAAATTACCTGATCGATCTTCTGAGCACGGAGACAGAGACGAGAGAGGCAGAGAGAGATTGAAATAGAAGAAGAAGAAGAAGTTGATGGTGTTGGGGTTTGGAAGTGAGTGTGATGAGTGATGACTAAAAGGGGGAATTGTTGGGAACCAAACAATCTATGGAAGTCTCGAGAAGCCGCGCTTTTTTTTTTTTTCACAAATAAAATACTTTTATTAGTTGGGTGCTTATCTGTTTTTTATTATTTTTTGGCAAGTAATTTGTGCCAATATCTGCTTAATGTGTCAATTAATTAATTGCTCTTCTGAATAAAAAATTAATTGGGCTGCTTAAAATGGCCTGGGAAGACATAACATTCAGGCTATTCATATCAACATGGACTTTCTATCAAACAATCAATGGATAGTTTGAGCCCATTTTGAACTTGTACATTAGTTGATTCCAAAAATTCGAATTGAGACATTTTTCACCTGAGAGAAAAATATTTACTAAACTAAAGACTAGCATGTTTGATTAGTCTACTGGCACCCCTTTACTCTGACCATTGGCCGAGCGCTATAATTATTTGCAGGAGGAGAAAGAGTACAGCTTAAGCCAAATTTTTAAATTAGTACATGTTAGTCTCTCCTCTTGCCCTAAATGAGAAAAAAATTACATGCAATTGTGTCTGGTATGGTGGGTGAGCATTTCAAATCAATCGCAAGAATATCATTTAAATAAGTTAAAACACATAAAATGCACAACTTTTTGTGTTCAATGCATATAAATTAGAGGGTGGGCACGGGCCGAGCCGGGCCCAAAATGAAGAGACCTGACCGACCCATTTGTATTTAAACTAAGGGCGGAGCTGGTTGTCAAATTATTAGAAGTGGAACCGGCCATTTGAAACCTGACCGAACCACGGGTCCACTGGCCCACTTATTAAAAAAAAGGCAAAGAAGTTGAAGTCATGACCGCGACCTAAAGAATCGTAGCCAAGTAATCCAAGAGTCACACATTACAACAGTCGCTGCGCGCCATTGCCGATTGCTACTCCCCGTACATCAAGGTAGCGAGAACAATCCTAGAGCTCCATGTTGTTCAAGGATGAATTACTTTTATTTCATCTTTGACTTCTAAAGCATTGACCTTTCAGATCTTCCTCGGCGCACTCGTCGACATCCTTGTTATCTATGCCACATACTTCAAACATATGGAGAACTATGGTCGTAGAGCCGACCGAGATTCCGCATCAGAAAGCTGCACCGTTTGTTGGAAGCCTCCACGTCAGGAGTTCAATGTTTCTCAACTGACACCACTCCTACTCTTGGTTCATTTTGGACAACCCGTGCTTTAACATCCAAGCCTAAAATAACATCCAAATACACTCGAATTGTGATACGCCTACCGAACTCGCTACTTCTCAACCGTGAGCTCTGAAAAGGACTGAGGATGGAGGTCTGTGGAGGATCTTGCGCATGCATACTTCTGTAATCAAGAGTGAATCAAATCAATGGTGTTGATGTGGGGCTTCAAATTCATTCTAGTGTGTCCGGACCTGTGCCCGTTTATTCATATTTTTGAACCCGCCGCCCCGCAAATTTCGTGGACTCCGACCCGGCCCAGCCCTTTCTTTTAAATTCTTGGATCCACTCCGACCTGCGCCTGCGAATTCGTTTGCCTAATCCTTAATATAAATTTTTCTGAACTCCTAAAGAAAAGAACGTTGTAGCCCACGTCCTTTATTACTTTCTTTGTTGAGATAGTGACAGAGTATTAAACAATGGCAAGACATGTGAAGCCATCAAATTACAGACAAAGAGAACCTACAAATGCCCCACACCTACATAAAAAATATGTCCCCATTCTTGCATTAGATCAAGGTCTTCCTGAAAAGTCTATGATATCCTCAACTCTTTGCTTACTCGGTGTACATTATTATATATATATATTTTTATAATACACCGGATTATGACATACCCGATACTTAAAGTCATTCGATCTAATTTTAATGCATATTATAGCACTTAAAACTGTTAAATTCAATATTGGAGCAAACGGCTCTAAGTGCCGGAGTACGCCACAGTTTGGTGTATTGTATACTAAATCCACCCCCATATATTACATATGGAAAGAAAAATAAAAAGTTTAGCAGATGATAACCTACATACTTCTGGTGTACTTGTTTGCAACTAGTTAGTCGTTATCTCCAAATTCGTAACTCTAACAACTTCAACCACCCATCTTTGAAACAAATTTCACCAGAAAACCTTCAAAACAAAATGTATTATTAGTATTTTTTTCTTTTGATTTGTTCTATAAAATGTAACATCCCTTAGACCAATTCCAATGGTGGCCTATACTAATAACAAATATCGACTCGCCGAAACCGCATTTTCTCTCCAGAACTGCGCCCAAATTTGCCGAAAAGTCATAAATATTGTTTAGGGCCTAATATTTTTTCCGTTAACTTAAAAAAAATGTATTTGTTTAGATTAACTTACCTTTAATTTTCTGAACATTTCGAATCTAAAAATATTTAAATTCTCGACAAAGATTTAAAAATGCACATTCAAAAATCAATCAATAATAAACTCCCCAAAACAATAATTAAAACTAATATATGGAAGTACTCCTGCATGAAAAGTTTCATAACCAACATCAAAAGGGTGCTGAATCTAGAAGTGGGTAGAAGGAGAAAACTAAATTGGAATGCAAGAGAAAACTACTTACATCTAAGGGTTTAAAATGTATCGAAGTGGGTAAAATGAAAATGAAATTTGGATGAGGAAAGGGAAGGAAATTGATTTATATACGTATAACCAAATAAATGGGTATTTATAGGGTTTTTGGGGTGAAATTTCTGAACAAATATTTTTTATTAATTATTTTAGCCGTTGGATTTTAATTTGGGCCGTTGGATGATTTTTTTTACCGTTAGATTTGATCTCATTTGATCACAGCCGTTTGATTAAATTTAAAAGTAAAAAAAAAAAAAGTTTGAAATCTGACCGTTGGATGATCCAACGGCCGAGTGATCTCAGCCGTTGATCTCTAACGGCTATATTGGGTGGCCGACAGGTGGTGACATCATCCACGTGATGAAGGTTTCTGCCAGGCGCGTGTGGCGCGTTGGCGAGTGAAAAACCTCTGCGTGCGTTGCACGCGCGGTTTGCCCAGTCGCACGGCGGGTCCCACTCCTTTTGGCCGGGCCAATTCTTTGGCCAATTTGTGTCCTTTTTTCTGTTGGGTTGCCTTGGGCCTATTTCTTGGCCATTGTTGGACAAGCAAATGCAAAAGCCTATGGCCTAAAATTGTTGACCTTTGGCCACCATTGGAGATGGCCTTAGTTTGGAATAGTTTTTATATATGTGTGGGAGGTTACTATCTAGTGGTGACTATTCTTGCTTTGTAAATCTCACAAACATAAATGGTCAGATCAACTCATGGCCGCACACGCTACTTATCCTAATATTTTAGAGTTTTCACCACTTATCTTATGAACAAAAACGAAATGGTAGTCTATTGCTCTATGCTCCTCCTTAACTTAAGTTCCATATTTTGTCTTCCAACTTATGCCACATACTCATTGTCCTAGTGTCTCCATTCACTTATCTATGGCCCTTGTCTCTTTGGAAAATGCTTCTTTGTAGAAGTTTGTTCCAATTTATGTCAATGAATGGTACCAAACAAAAGTGATGTGTATGAAGATTCCACATTAGACATGCAAAATTCAGTACAATAATTTTAACTAATCACAAAACAATTCCTAAAAAAAATACCTAACCCATAAAAACAACAAAAAACGTTATCAAGAAACTATTATAGCTTTTCGTGGCATTGTGAAGAACAATATAACTATTAGGTTGATGTGTATAGCTTAAATAGTTTTTGCATTAACACTGATGCCCGCCTCGACTATGTTTACATTTCTACTCGTGTGATAAGTTTGATAAACCCAAAAAAATTGAAGTATATCACAATGTTGGAGTAGGCTACAATGCTCGTAAGTATTGAATGCTTACACCGATCTCACCATTAAAATGAGGGAGGAGAGAGGAGAGAGGGGAGAAAGGAGGGTGAGATCGGTGTGAGCATTCAATGCTTGCGAGCACTGTAGCTAGTCCCCACAATGTTATACTTACCACAAACAAAGGGGAAGTAGAGGGACCCGAGTGCCTCCTCCCATAAGACTCGCTCCCCTTTGCCCAAATGCCCCTTAAAAAACCATCCTTCTCTTTCCCTCCTACATTTCGAGAGCTAAAATCGGAAACAAAAACAGAGAGAGAGGGAGAGAGGGAGAGAGGGAGAGAGAGAGATCAACCAACAACCACAATCAATCAATCAATCAATCAATCAATCATCCACCCAACTAATTACTAATTAGGCTTAAACAAAAGAAAGAAAACAAACAAAAAAACAAACACATAGACAGACAGACCCACCATTGCCAATTTGCCATTCGATCCATCGCCTACCTTTTGCCTCTTGGTGCGTCAATTCTCTCTCTCTCTCTCTCTCATCTTTTATCTAAATTACTATTCTTTTGCTTCCATCATCATATGAATGTTTCTTTGTCTCTCTCGGGCACAGGTAAATCTCAGCTTTTTTTTTTTCTTTTTTTTCAGCACAGAGAGAGATAGATAACAACAATTAAATAATTGAAAGCTGGCGGAGCCATCGTATCCGACGGTACCACCAGAAGCAACGGTCACGGGACGTAAGGTATCCCATGCATGTCCCCATTTTCATTGTCATTTCCCCTAACATTATCAAAATTCCGCATAATTGTAAACTCAAACGTCTTAGATTCGAACTTGTACAAGTAAATTTTCTCCCATGCACAATAAAAAGTTGAATAAATAAGTGATACATCAACATTCTACGTAGCGTTGGAAAATTTTAGATAATTAATGAATTATTGTGAAATGTGGTGTCGATCAACAATTTAATTAACCGATTGATCAACACTACAAATATAATCACATCCTGCATTTATTATGCAACCCTCATTTGAGCAACGTACTATTTTGAGTGCACGCGTAAAAAATTCAAGTTCTAAACTGGATACGGTAATTGGTGCATGAACTACGTATTTGGTAATTAAAAAAATACATCAAAATTGTAACGTTTTCTTGTATTCTTTTGCTTAGATGCCCTCAGAAAATGAGTATATCAGTCAACTGAAAATAAATCAGTCTTAAAGAATGATAGATCCCCATTGTTAGTTCAGTTACATTTCCCAATAAATCTTAAACACACAGAAACCAAGCAAGACGAACAGATTCTTCCGATCCTTTGATTTCCTGCTTTCCCCAATAGAAATTTTTATATATATATTTTTAATCTTAATTTATTTTTTTGTGTGAATTTTATGAAATGGAAGGTCGCCGGAGGCTAACGCTTCTCGATCAGATGTCAGCAAGTAGCAACGGGAGAGACTTAGCCGGATTGAGCCTACACGACGTGTTGCTGGCCCCTGCCGCCGCCAAACAGCCCCCTCCACCGCCCGCACTTCCCGCCACAATCTCGGGTCGGACCCTACTCGATATTATCCGCGACGAGGAGCCCAAGTCCTACCGGGCCCTGATTGGCAAGAAGGATAAGAAAGCCTGGAAGTCGTTCAAAGACCGCCTCCGACTAAAACGCGCCGGCTCCGCCTGGGCTTCCTCCGTCCGTGTCCCCACCTCGGATATCCCTATCCGGAATACAGCTAACTACGCTTCCAATCACCACCACCACCCGCGATCTCACAACTCGCGTCGCAGCTCGGTCCGATACGTCACCCCCGAGTCCGATCTCGACATGACTCAGCAAGATAGGCAAATTTCGCGGCGGGGCTCCACGCGGTTCAGCCCCAATGCTTCTATTCCGTCCGACGAGGTGGATGCCGACAACCCCCGTGCCTCGATGTTCTCGCGCCGGAGCTCCATGCGGTTCGCGGCCGACGAAGTCGCGACTGACTCGCCAAGGAGGCGATTGTCGGCGGCGCTGGACGAAGAGAGATCGCTGTCGGCGAGGGAAGCGGTCGCGGCGCAGGAGGCTGCCGAAGCTGCCGCCGCCGCATCGGCTGCGGCGGAAGAGGCCGATGAGACGGGAAATGGCGCGTCGTCGGGAGAGACGGGTGCGGCGTCGGGGGCGACGGAGCCGGTGAGGATGTCGTTGATGGACTTGTTGGAGGAGACGGACAGGCAGATGGGGTTTGAGTCGAGGTACACGATGGACGAGGAGGAGGATGAGGAGGAGTACGAGGAGGAAGAGGAGGAAGAGGAGGAGCCGGCGGCGGAAGAAGGGAATGTGGAGTATAACTGCTGCGTGTGCATGGTGAGGCATAAAGGCGCGGCGTTTATCCCCTGCGGGCACACGTTCTGCAGGATGTGCTCCCGAGAGCTGTGGGTCCAGCGGGGCAATTGCCCCCTCTGCAACAATTTCATCTTGGAAATTCTCGATATTTTCTGAACCAGAAAGTGAAAGTGAAAGTAAAAGTAAAAGAAAAGTTACTGCAAGAGAATTCGAGTAATGCTTTGTCTTTTAATCGGAGTCGTTAGAAAATATTTTTACTTTTGGTTTTAGTATATTGAGTTCAAGTTTCAACTTGATGTATTTTTCTTCTAAAAAGTTTCAGTGAATGAATGAATGCCATCTGGGCTCTTGTCTGTATATATGTTTATGATAAATTAGAATGTGGTTATACGTCTTATTGTCGGTTTAGAATCCTTCATTTGATCTTTGAGTAAAATATTCTGGTTTAATTTGTGCGTATTTTCTCAAATTTTACGATGTTGTTTGTTAATAACCACTGCAAGTTTGATTTCATTTGGTGCTTTTAACTGATACAAATGTGGAGGCTGTAGCGGCAAAACAAGGTTTGGATTTGGCGGCAAAGAGGGAATAACAAAATTTAAATTATTTAATCATTGAGAGGGACTCACTCTCGATTGTGCACAGTTTTGAAGGAGTCTTGCATCAATTTGTTCGATATTGGACCCATTGTGAAAGATACTGAATTGATGATGGCTGCAATCACCGGAGTTTGTCCTTCCCATGTGCGCCGCCAAGCCAACGACATTGCTCATCGACTAGCTCGATTCGCCCTTCACAGTGGTTGTTTTTGTTGTTAGTTTGAGACCCCCGGAACTCGTTTCTGATTTGTTTTTTCCGGTCAGCTCATTTCTGATTTGCTAATACAAGCTATTGTCGCATTTCAAAAAAATAATGGTGACGAGATTCAATCCATATTCTCAGTACTTACTTTTGACAATGTTGTTGTTGTTGTTGATGGTGGTGGTGGTGGTGGTGGTGGTGTGTATACGCATAGCACTCTTTCTGGGATCGAGGACATCGACGTTCCTCTTTCTATGAGTCTAGAGATTGGGGATGATCGATCATTTCTCGTTATAGGTCATTGTGATGGGATCATTTGTGTAGCTCCACCTAATTCTAGTAAGGTGATCTTGTGGAATCCGGCAGCTCAGGAATTCAGGGTCCTTCCCTCGGAGACATACATTAATTCCAGATTTGTTTGACGAATCTTCCTTTAGGGATCCTCATCTTCGGAGGGAGCTTTCCCCGTACTATCCACCAACAAATCGGTTCAATGATGTTTTGGGATTAGGCTATGATCCTAAATCTAAAGATTACACAGTTGTCGAAATTGGATTTTCTGGTTCAGAATTGCATGGCGGCACGGAACATTTGATTATTCATCCTCTCAATGTTCTCAATGTCCCCCTTCCTCCTGCAGAAGACATTGGCAACGTGGAAGAGCGACGAGGTTCTTATGGTAGAGGATAATGGATGCATTGTCTGCTATGACCTCCGTACTGAAAGCCTTAAAAATCTTCCCATTCAAACTGCTGTATGGATTATTCCCCGTTTTCCACCGTGTTATTTTCCACCTTCAGAAGTAAATCATTCGCCTGTTGTATATGTGAAGAGTATAGTTTCGGTCATGGGAGGCAACAAGAAGTTTGAGAGCTGAGCAAGTCTGCCAATAGAATTTCCTATTGTTTCTGGTACAAGAGTAGTATTTGATACAACATGCATCAATAAGGATGTTGATACAACAGAGCAATAAAAGGGACTTTGGATTGGTTTCAAAGGCTGGATTGATTAATGGGATCAAGGGTTGGTTTTTCTGTCAAAGACAGATTTGTTTCTCGGAGACAAAGGATTTTAAGCAGATTGCTTTGTTTGTGTTATTGAGTGTCCTCGAGTACTCTGCCTTTGCTTCTCTTAAATAGGCAACAAAAGATGGTCTGAATGCAAATTCACACAAAGCCACTGACGCATCTCATGCCATCTCCACTTGCATGAGAAATATCTGAATGTATTGATTAAATAAGGGATAGCTGCCAAAGCCACCGTCCAAACCACTTGACACTGGTAATGTGAAAAAATCTTAAATCCACTTGCATGAGACATCAAAGCCAACGCCACCTGCATGGAAAGATCTTAAAAAGAAAATCCATGCCTTCAATGCCACCATGCAAACATATTTTGGCAAAGTTTTAGCTTAATAAACTCATGCTTTTTTGTAATTGTTATTCACAATATCAATATACAAATTCATTAGCAAAATCTACAGCTAGCTAGCTTAGGGACTATAATTGGGTTGATGATGAATTAACTACTACACGGTCACTACCCTTTATAGCATGCATACGAGAACGCAATGCCTTGCACAACAAGAAAGAGGCATTCCCTAATTCAGAAAATGTTCACACTTACTTGACCTCAATTATATATTATCTTCTTTGCCTTAATTAATTTCTCTAGACTTTACCCTTAACCTCAATTCTAACTATTTAAACACCTCTTAATTTCTTGGAAATGTTCACACTTGCTTGACTCTTTAGCCTTCCTTATTATTTCTCCTCCCATCCTCCCTCCCTCCCTCCCTGTGTTCTTTTGATAATCGTTTGACAGCCATGCACTTCTTCAAGATTGTTTTCGTTGCCATCGCTCTTTGCTTCATCACCTATCTTGGAAAGAGCGATGCTGCCACACCCTATGAAATCTTCCAATTTGTCCAGCAAACAGTGAAATCTGCGGAAACCAATCAGTGCCGCTTCATACCTTTAGGACGCATGGCCTCTGGCCGAGCAACAGCACCAACCCATATGCAGTTTTAGCCTACGCTCGTACCGCATTCAGCAGAAATGAGTTACATATCAAATACATATACTCATTTCAGTCAGTTTGTTTTTTTCCTGCAGCTTTCTGAAATGCATGTAATTTCTTGTTTTGTGCTTCAGATGAGTGATCCAAACAATCATAATCTGCAAATAGCTTTGTCCCGGTCCTGGCCGAACTTCGACATTACAAAAACGAATATGGATTTCTGGGAGGAGCAGTACAACAATCACGGCACATGCTCCGAAAATAAATTTTCCTCTCAGACACAATACTTCCATCGTGCTTGGAGATTGTGGTATAACTACAATGCACGCTCTCTATTTTCTCGAGCTTCCATCGTACCAGGCTATAAATACCAGTATATCGACCTTGAATTGGGCATTCGACAGTTTATTCAAGGGAAAACACCTCTTCTTCGTTGCATCTTGCATGACAGACGAGGTGGGCGCGTATATGCTGGAAGTCATCATCTGCTTTGACTACAATGCAACGAATTTGGTCGATTGTCGCAGGAGAACAAATTGTGGAGCTCCTACTAGATGGATATCGTATATACTCTTCTAGTTATATATAGTGGCTACATGTATCTATCTATATTAATGTAATAAGAACGAAAAGAGATGATTTCGAATTTTCGATCTCATTACTTCATGTCCTAAATAAATGTATATGTTCTTGACCTGAGGAATTCTGATGATGGTAATTTGCAGTTTGTTACTTTTGATCTGTTTTTTTTTCTTTGCCAATTTGTTTGGGGTAGTAAATTCGAAATTTTTATTCAAACTTGTCCTAAAAGCCTTCCAAATCCGTCAAAATTAAATAGAACATGATCAAATATGCGGCATATAAATTTTTACTGACACCAAATTGCCAAAAAGTAAAAACACATCCCATGCATCCTGCAAATATATATAGCACGAAACATTACATAATTTTCACAGTACAAATGTTTTGGATAAACTCTTGGACAAGAGACGGTAAGAAATTTATATCCAGATTTTCCCAGATCTGAAGCTCGTTGTCTCCAACGACGGAAACTTTGCTATTCACACAAACAACAGGTAATGATGATCTCTATGAGATGGAGGTGGAACCCCTAGCCTGGAAGATAATGGGGAATACTTTGAATGGGAAGTTCTTGAAGGTTTTTGGTACGGAGGTTATACCAGACTATGCATCCATTTTTAATGACCAGAAAACACCTCTTCTTCGTTGCAAGATCCTCTTCTGCATGATAGGCTCGTAAGCTGAGTGTTTTGTCCAAACACGACCCTATCATATCCATCATCCATATTCCGAATGATTCCATAGGGCCCGAGGTATACGTAGGAAAGTCAGTAGTAGTGGTCCTACCCAAGCCAAAAAGAGCAATGGATTCGTTCCACACTGTAAGACGCATGTCAAGGTAATCTTCGTAAGTGTTCCACACTGTAAGCAGCTCATGTGGTAACAGTACATCATGAAATACCTCACGACTCATATCAAACGAAATGATCACTCCGCTTGCCTAATCTTTTCGTACTCAGGAGACTCGCTGTAATCGCAAGAGATGAACTCCTTTTGTTGCTCGCTTCCTAACCAATAAGACATCCCCTCGAAGTACATCTAGAAAGTTTCAGGCCAAAAGAAAGCAGTTTCTATTTCTAAAGAATACGTCTTAGATCTCTCTCCAATATAATTCGTTGCCAAGGTGTACACTTCTACTCGGAGAGGATAAACAAATCATATGTTTTTTCTCACCCTGCAATTTCGATCCAGAAAATCTAATGCTAACAACTTTGTAACATTTAGACAAAGGAAAGTAGTTTCTGTGAGGTACGTCTGCGGGAGAACCCCGAACCCTTGAATTGACGGATTTCAAAAAAACACCTTAGACCAACTCTAATGGTGGCCTATGGGCAATAACAGATTTTGGGCCATAAACTGTTTTTTCTCTCCAATGGTGTGGCCTAAATTTTAGGCTAAAAAGTTGTTAAATATCATTTTAGCCTAAATATTTTTTTCCGTTAACTTAAAAAAAAGAAGAGAATATTTGTTTAGATTAATTTAGCTTAATTTTCTGAATATTTTTACCTAAAAATATTTAAATTCCGATAAAGTATGAAAAAGAGGGTTCAAGCCCCGGAAAGCCATGACAGCCTTCGTAGGGATTTGGTGGAACATATTTGGCAATGTGAAGGAAATGAAATGATTGAAGATTTAGACTGAAGGGTGTGTTTGTGTGCTTGTCTTCCTTTGGGCCATTGGATGATTTTTTTACCGTTAGATTTGATATCATTTGATCACAGCCGTTGGATTATAAGTAAAAGTAAATAAATAAATAAAATAAAGTTTGAAACATGGCCGTTGGATCAGCCAACGGTCCATCAATCTGGACCGTCCATTGCAAATGAGCCAACGACTCTTTTTTTCTCCCAGCCGACAGGCCTGACGTCAGCTGGGCCCCGCAACACTTTCTGTTGGCGCGTGCGGAGCGTCCGCGCGTCTGACTCTGGCTCTTGGCCTGCAACCGCGCCTTCCATGTGAGCTGGTGGGCCCTTTTTCTTTTTGCCGGGCCAAAAGCTTGGCCTAAATGTTGCATTTTGCTTTTTTTTTTTTTTTCATCTAGGCCTAAAGATTGGCCACCATTGGAGAACCAAAAGCAAAAGCCAAAGGCCTAAAATTGTTGGCCATAGGCCACCATTGGAGTTGGTCTTACTAGATCTAGACAAGTGATGGTCATAACGTCACGCGGTGCATCTGTGAGTTATGAGTACGCGGAGACCACATTTACATGTTATGAATTTAGGTTTCGTTTGTTACGGCGGATTAATTCGGATTGGACTAGTTTCAGGGGCTAAGCTAGATTGGCTTGACATGGATTAAGTTGTATAAGAATTGTGAAACGTTTGGTGCAATGCTGGACTAAGAGGAATATAATGAAACATGAATTTTTTTTTTATATTATATAAATCTTATTTTGTAGTTATTTTAACTTTTAAAAATCCAATTAATTATAAAAATTTATTGTTGAGAAGCCCAAAGTTTTCCTTCTCTCGAATTCTCCTTTCTCTCTCTCCAAAAACCAACCAGAAGCTCTCTCTCTGCAAAAATCAGAAGCTTCTCTCTTAACACCAGAAGCTCTCTCTCCAAAAACCACAAGCCACTGAAATATCTTTTCCCCTGGAACCACCCCTTCGAAAGAATAAACTCAAATTCTTAATTAATTCTCATTCCTACACACAGTATAGCTTCTGAAATTTTTGAGTCTTGAAAGATGGGTTGATCGGCTCTGAGAAAAACCGACGATAAAGCCGTCAAGAAAAAGGGAGTGCAGGTTTTGAGTTTTGGAGGAATTTTAGTTTGGCTAAGTTTGAGAAGCTGGAGATGGAAGATTTTGGTGTTGGCTTCTTTGGCCATGGCTGGCGGGCTGTATGCGCCTCATTTTCATCAAATATTTGTTTCGAAGGAGGAAGAGTCGACGGATCTAGCGGTGTCGAGGGGAAGAGAACAACACTTAGCAACAATAGTTCTAGCTAATACTGCCCTACAACTCCAGACTAAATAACGACATTTAAGCCTCGTTTGGCAGCTCGAACTGTACTGATTATTTTAGTCGAATAAGATAATTTGTACATTAAATAGTACTGATTAAATTAGTCGGACTAAAGACCGTATTAACAAAACTTTGGACTATAATCATTTTACACGTAAAAAAATAGAACATCAGCAAACACCCATCCCTTAAACAAATCCATTACACCGTCACCATTGGGCTTCCTCACCACCGACTTCACACCATCATCTCCATGGGTTATAACTTATAATCCTTTGAAACTAAAATCTCAGACGAAATCTCTCCTCAAAATTGGTATATGATTAAACAATGTTATCGTCCAATTCTAATATACTGTAACCCCCCAATCCCTAATCAGATATGGGTTTGGGTTATGTTTTACAATGATTCTTTTTGGGTTTGGAATTCCAATGAAATGATTCAATTTCTTCTCCTGGTAAATCTTTAACCCCCCCAATCCCTAATCAGATATGGGTTTCGGGCTAAACTTTGGAGTCTTCTACTTCTATATGATGCCATCGTAATCGATGTTTCATCTTCTTCTTATATTTTTTCAGCAGCTCTCATGATGATTTGTTGGTGGGGATGAAGAAAAGAAGATGATGGGGACTAGGGCGTAGAGGGAACAGAGGGGCTGGAAAAAAAAAAACAGGATCTTGAGTTCAAAGAAAAGAGAATTTGATACTTAGGTGAGATGAGGAAAGAAGGAGGGGGAAGAAAACCTGGGATTGAGACAACTGCTGAACGACGGCAAGGAGCGAATGATGCGAGAGAGGGATGAAGAGAGCGACGAGTGTGAGCATGTTTTTCCTACCCGACTAATAATATCAACGTTTTTGGGAGGATAAGTAAGCGGGTGTAGGATGTATTAAATTGGTGGGGGGCAGATTATTTATCCGGTGGCTATTTCACTCATAAAGGCACCAAACAACCGGTTCCGGATTATTAATACTATCTAGTCACTTATATGACATACCAAACAAGACTTTAGTGAACCGTATAGTTTGAACGAGTCCGACTTAGTCTCATTAAAGTCAGTCCTTGCTCGCACCAAACACAGGATAGTAATCCTAGCTAAGCTAGTGCCTGTTAAGACTATCTAGCAAACGGAGCCTTAACGTATAACTTGAATTCATATATGTCATGTTCTAACATAAGTGAATTGGTAACACCAACAAGTAGAAACCGGCTAAAATGCTTATATGCGTTGAATACTATCAACTCCTAGACCGTTGTATTCATCCAACAGTTGAGAAAAAATGTTTTGGAAGAAAAGTAACCAGTTGGTACCACGTACAAAACACATAAACAATATTATTTCTTCTTCCACACAATTTCGTCTCTCTCCTCTTCTGCTTCTTCATCACACTCCTTTGCTTAAAAACCTATGAAGCACCGGTTCGGCATATAGGTGCCAATGCGCGCTCCGGAAGTGGAAGCGTCAGGGATTCGCCCGGATTCATAGGGATTCGACTTGGGTACAGCTTGGATCGGCTTGGAGTGGTAAGGGAGAGGCTGTGAATCGCCTGCGTTAATTTCGCCACCATCTTTCACCAGATCTGACGAGCTAGCAAGAGATGTAGAGAAAGTGCTGTAGAAGAGGAGGAGAGGGAGGGAGAGGAAGAGCAAGGGCGGAGCCATGTTAAGATCAGAGATGGCCTGCGCCTCCCCCGAGCCTGATAAGCCAAGGCTGTTTGAAATTGAAAATTCCTGCTCATCTCAACAACATCACTATCCACCTTTATCTACAGCTCTTCCACGGCCTTCAGTTTCTCTTAGTTGATTAAGTCTTCTGTATATTTGAATATTTGTACTTAGAGTTAGCTATCTTCTGTAACAACCTCATCACCTGTAACTCTATATATTCAACGTAAAACCTCACTCATAATAAACTGAGTTGAGTTTATAATCCTTTTCTGTCAATATCTTTTACCACTCCCCTCCCCCGGCACCATTTTAGAAAGCTGGGAAACAAGCTTTGAATTGTGCAGTTTTACGACAATTGCTACTAGTATTATTAGCTTGTGGCCCCCTTAAAGCAAAAATATCAGAATTTTGAATCCCACAACTATAATTTAAAAATAAAAAAGAAGCAGGAATCAATGAAAAATAGGAAATATCTCCTTTAGCCAATGGAAAATGGCTACTGAAATCTTAGGTTTCTTTATTTTTTGGCCCTCTCGACGTGAAATCTTGGCTCCGGGAGAGGGAGATAGAGAGAAGAAGGATCTAGATGGTGGTGGGTAAGATGAGCTCTATTTCTGGTCCTGAAGAACAGGGGGAAGCCATGGAGGCCATGAACAAGAGGAAGATGTTCGCGATGTACTCCCTCCCGTGCTAGAAGCTGCCTAAATGGAGCTAGATTTGAAAAATAATAGAGGCATTTGGGCTAATTGGACTTGGAACTAATATAAAAGGAAATCTTCGATCATGTAAATTTAAAGAATTACTTAAATAAGCCCAAAAACCAATAATATATCCATAATTTTGCATATTTATTTATATGTAATATATTTTAATAGTTTTTTAATTAACGAATCCATGCCGCTTCCAAATTAGAGCAACTCCAGTGTTGCCCACCTCCCCCCAGGCAATCACTATTCAATCCACCCCAATAAACAGTAATTGCCCTAATGAACAGTGTATTCCCCTGTCAATTGCTTTTTACATCTCCACCCCTACAATTAAATTGCCCTGGCAATTGACAATAAAATATTAGTATTTTTTATATTTATAAAATAATACATAATAATTTTATTTGTAATTTCGGATAAGATTTTTAATCGTTCTCGTTGCGCCACGTGTCATTATCCGAAAAACCAATAACAATAAAATATTTGTATTTATTTATAAAATAATTCAAAATAATTTTATTTGTTATATCGAATAAAATTTTTAATCGTTCTCATTGCGCCACGTGTCATAATCTGAAAAGACAATTATTCGTACTTGCACCAGTTGTCATTTTTTTTGAAAAAAAAATGGATTGAAACTTTGAGAGAAAGATAGGAGAAAGCTTGAAAGATGTTGAGAAAATATGGAATTGTGGTGTAAGGTAGATGAAATTGCCAAGGTATTTATAGAAAAGTAAAAAAAAAAAAAAAGTTTACAAATTTTTTAAAAAAATTTTCCCGATTTTTACAATTTTTATTCCCTTAATTAATCTCTGCCGTTGGATTTAAAAAAATTTGAATTTCAACGCTCCAGATTGTGCCACGTGTCACAACGGTAACTTTTCTGAATTTTAAAACTTTTTTTTTTTAAATTTTTAATGGAATTAATGTCAACCGTTGATCTGAGATCCAACGGTTGATATTAAATCCCTTTTTTTTTTTATTACCGTTGCAGATCCAACGGCTCAAATTAAATAGCCGTTGAGATCTCACGGTCCAGGGGAAGCCACGTGGCTTCCCCCAACGGTTGGATTCGAAGTGGCCGACAGCGAGCCCCACCTTCTGTAAGCTTGTCGGCGACGCTCCTCACGCGCGCGTGCATTGCACGCGCCACGCGCAAAAAAATTTAAACCGCGTGGCTGACGTCAGCCACCTCGGTGGCTTGGGCTGTCAATTTTCCACGGGCCTCTCCCCCGAGCAACCCCCTTCCCCCAGCAATCCACTACTCCAGCCCATGCAATCCAATCCCCCCAGCTATTTCACCCACATTGCCCGAGCAACTACATGGGCTGGAACTGCTCTTAGGATTCTTTGAGTTTTCACGCTCTCGAATCCCTCCTGCTCTCGCATTTTGGTTGGTCCCAATTCTTGCACAACCTACGTGGCAGCACCAGAATAATGCCACATGTAATTTGATTTTTCCTACAAAATTTCCTAAACATTAAAAAATTCATAATAATTAATTTACAAGTGTGAAAAATGTGAAAAAAATATGCAAACGCTCGTAATCACATCCTATACGTTGTTACGATGATTACATGGTCGTTGGGATTTTTAAAACCCTCATGAATAGTATTTTTTTTTACTTCAAAATTAATAAAAATTTACAATAATTAATGTACAAGTGTGGAAAATGTTAAAAAATATATATATACAAACGCTCGTAATGATAAGCTCTACAACTTTCATGAAGGGTTCATCTCCGAAATTCGACACCATAATCCATGAACCTTAGATTTATATTTAATTGTCGATTGTCATTTACATTTATGCTCCATGCTTCTCACCGGATTTCATTTTTTCAAATTTTCTTTTTTAAAAACATGATCTTTTACTGGATATAGAAAGATGAAAGGTTCGAATTGTTGATATCATGTTCTGATATTTACGCTTAATTGGAATATGAGTTGATGTTATATAGTTTCTAGAAACTTTATAAACTCTGAGTTATATTTTCACTAACTGTAAAAATTTGAACGTGATATCAAAGATATGAACTGTTCATCTTTCTACATCCATTAAAATATCATGTTTTCAAAAAAGAAAAGCTGAAAAAATGAAATTCGGTGAGAAGCATGAAGTGTAAACATACACGCCAATGGATGATTAAATATAAATCTAGGATTCATGGATTATGGTGTCGAAATTCAGAGTTGACCCATTCGCGAAAGTTGTAGATCTTGTCATTATGAGCGTGTTGGAGAAAATCATCAGTGGAGTTGACTTCGTACGAAAAAGTTATGAACGGTCAAATTTGACCACCATTGACCGTTGATCGGCACTGACCAACATTGACCATTGACAACGAGGGGAATTTACTTGATACCAACTTATTTTACGACTTTATCATCGTTGGCAGCATGGCATCGAGTTCGTAACAACTTTCGAAATATTTTTCCGACGTAAAATGAATTTATTATGAATATTCTAAGATAAATTCAAATTTGTTGTAGATAAAATATAACATGTGTTAAATGTGATTGTGTAAATCCTAGGTAGATATGGATTAGGATATTCCATTATGTATGGGATTAGTTTCCTAATGTAATTGTACTTATTTCACTATAAATAAAGGCACCTGGCATGAGGAATATACATCACAATACAGTATAATTCCTCAAGCCTTCTCTACTTTCTCTTTTCCCTTTGCTTGCCGCACCCCCTCAGAAATATTGGCCACAACACGTTATCAGCACGCTCTTTCCGCTGTGCTCAAGAGAATTATACCGGAGTTTTGATCATCTTCAATCATGGGGAGTATTAATTTCAATAGTTTTTACTTTGATTTATTTATTTTTATTGAATTAATATATTGCTATTGATTCAATTTTTCCCTGTTATTTTGAACAAGATTCAACGCATTGACGATGGAAATCCGGAGTTGAAAGCAATTCTGCAAACAAATTGTTCAACCATCATCATCAGCAATCCAGGTTCTTCTAAAACACGGTCTCGATTGTCGATATTTTGTCAGACCTGATTGCATGAACCTTCACCATGATGCATAACCCAATTTTCTGCGTTTAACGAATTATTGATCTTCTGCAAATATTGTGTTAGCATCGACATTTAATATATCTGAAATATATTAAGTGAATTGATGATCGTGTGAACGAAGGAAAAATCAAGGGTTTTTTTCTTATTTTTTTTCGCTTTTCTACAAAAAACATCAAATTTCGTTTTTCTGAAAAAAACTAGAAATTCTTTACTGAAATTTTTTTTTTCGTTTTTTTGAAAAATAAAGAAAAAAAAGAGAAAAAAACCCTAAGCCGAGCCAAGCCGGCTCTTCGCTGAGCCAAGCCGCCTGCCTGAAGCAGGCCGCTTAGCCAAGCCGAGCCAACCCTCGAGCCACGGCTCCAGCCGAGCCCAACCGAGGTCGAAACGATGCCGTTTCAGACATCGTCTTCAACCTCTTGCCCAGAAACCCGTGGGTTGCCTGCAGCCACCCACAGCCCAAAACCGAACCATCTTCAGGTGCCTACTGCCACCTCAGATGACTTGCAGTCATCTCCGATGGTCCCCCGACAAAAACCCGACGTTTTTGGCCGGAATTGGAGCGATTTCCAGACGAAATTGCATCGGTTTTCTTCGAACCCTAATCGGGTTTTCTCTGGGCAATCGACGTCGACATAGCTCTATCTCCGTCGCCCCATGCTCCTGGGATGGAATCGAGGCTTTCCGGCCTCTGGTGCCACTTGATTTCCCCGGCGACACTGCCTGGAATCACCTGCAGCCACCACGGGACACCCATCGCTGGTTCACTCGGCCTCCTTCCAGAACCCAGCCCCTCTTGGGCTTGGGCTCTCTCGGCCCGCTTCACTTGGCCCCAAGCAGAATAGTAGCAGCCCCAACACGGGCCATATTGCTACAGGGCTTGTAGCCCACGGCCCAGGAAGCTTGCAGCTTGCTCCAACCCGTGCTGCTTTCTTTGGCCCCTGATGGGCCTCTGTCTTCTAAGGCCTGCAGCCTAGATTCAAGCAGCCCAGCTGCTGACTTCCTTCCTTCACCCAGCCCGTGTGGGCTTTGGACCCCAGCCCCTGTTTTGGGCTCACTTTGGTCCAAAATTCTTCATTTTTTTGCTGGCCAGCAGTCCAGCCTCTGTTGGTTGGGCCTGCAGCTCCAACCACGACCCACCAAAAATTATTTGGGTCATATTTGCAAACCTCGAAGGTCCCGTAGACCTATATTTCACTACCCATTCACAATATATGTTAAAAATTTATTCTTTGTATTATTTTTGTTCTATATATTGCGTTTGATTGCAGGTATATATGAACTTGAAGTTCATAAATTCGAACCTGTAGCTTCGAATAAGTGCCATGAAACCTGAAGTTTCCTTAAAAACTAAATACCCATGAAACCCGTAGTTTTCATGAAAATTTAAACCAAACCATGTCTTAGAACCCGAATGTTCTAACTTTTATGATTATGGAGATTTTATTTCCCATAACCACCAACCACAATCTTGTTCCCTCCATCCAGTGGATTTCCGAACCGTAACAAGTTCAATTTCACTAACATGGAAGTTTCCAGCAGAAACTACTTTATGTGGGCACAAGTTGTGAAGCTCCACTTGACTACTGAGAAGTTGAGAAACATTGAAGCCAACAATGACGTGGATAGAGCTAAATAAGCCTCCGTCATGATCTTCATCCGAAGACTTATGCCTGAAGCATTGTAAATGGAAGCACCTCAATGACGAGGATTCCATGGCTCTTTGACTCACTCTACGGATCGTTCTAATCATGCAAAGATGATCTTGCCCGAAGCAAGACACACCTTGCCTGAAGCAAGACATAACTTGCCCGACGCAAGACACACCTTGCCCGAAGCAAGACATACTTTGTCAAAAGCAAGACACACCTTGCCCGAAGCAAGACATATCTTGCCCTGACACAAGGCATGATTGAACCCCATCCGTGAATAGGTACAAATTCTGAAGTTTATAGAATCCGATTGAATTTTGACTAGAGAAGATTTTCTCGTCCTTCCATACCTCTAAAATGCTCCTGAAGAAGCACCCTAGAGAGTGGAGGTTCACTAAATTCTCGGATCTGATACTACCACTTTGCTCACTGAAAAGCACAACAGTGAAAGCGGCACCCCAGTGATTCGGCTGGGATGTACCGAAGGTCTTGCTCTGTTTCGGCAGAGGTGTACCGAACTTAAGGCTCTGCTTCAGCAGAGGCCTACCGAATCTACTCTTCCTTCTTCGGCTGGAGAGTACTGAATAGTGGTAGAATCAGGGTCAACCAAGGGGGTGGCATCACGACCAAACACGTGATCCCTTGGAAACTAAGACCCAAAACTTCAAGAATAAGGGACAGTATTCCCGAACCTCAACCGTGCAAAATCTACCTCCATTTTGATGGAATAGATCATTGGCTATGCACTTATTTGTGCCCCTACCAGTGTTGTTGAGGAGTACCATTCCTGTAATCAATTTGTGAGACTAATTTTGCTTCACCTAACACATATGGAAAAGCAAAATTTTGACATGGAAGGCCCTGTTGGCCGAAACCCCTTATCTTTTGGTTTAAGTTTTGAACAATTTTTCCTTTTTGTTTGGATGATTGTTTTGGTATTTGCTTTAAATTTGTTGGATATTATTATGGATATTGTCCTCGAATATGAGTTAATTGAATCATGTTTCTTATACATGTGACCAAATTCAATTAACATGTGATAAGGTATAAATGTGGGGAAGTTAGTTGTCTGGATGAACGTGCGACTATGCACACTAACTTCATACCTAAATCACCCCTCTAGCAACGAATTCAGGTCTACCTAACCTGATTAAGGGCAATGGCACTGCACCTCGTTGTATTAATGGTACTGAATTACTATTAAGGGGCCTTATATTCTCCGTTCCAGAAGAACGTTATTGAATCATAAGGATATTCGAGAGAACAATGATCATGAAAACCACTGTAGAAAATAGAGTGGAGTACCTTTGCATCACCTTCCAAAATATGAAGCCTGAAGCTATGTTTTGAGGCCAATGGGCTACCTCCCAACTGGGACATGCCACATATAGGCTGGCTTGAAGCCGGGTGATTCGAGCAGTTTACTTGCTTTGGCACGACCGTTTGGAACATTCAGGTTAAAACACGATGCAATATGTTACACAACGCATCACCTTACCTGAAGTAAGGATTTTGTGCCTACAAGCACACTTTGCCAAGCCTGCTCGTTGGGGAAATTAGATTTTTATACCATCCCTAGCAAAGCTACTACATAACCCTCTTTTCATAGTGGATTCAAGGGAATAATGTGGACTCTTCCAACCAAAAATGCGGACCATGTAAATATGGTTTTTGGTTGATATATCGACACAATGGTCACATGTATGTCCACATACACATTGCTGCTAAACTCCTGGCCAATTCTTACTTAAGGGCTCACCACCCTAATTATCCCATAAAGTCTAGAAGACTGGATAATGCCAGAGAGTTTATATCGAACAGTATTCGATAAGTATTGCATGTCTTTTGGGTTTGAAATTGAACATTGAAATTCCCCATGTTCAACCCCCAAACAGCCTCGCAGAAGCGATCATAAAGCGCATTATCAATTGATCGCCCGGACCTTGGTGAAACGCACCAAGCTTTCGGTTTCTGCCTAGGGCTATGCAATCTTGTATGCAGCCATGTTGGTCCGCCTGAGGCCCATTGCTACCCGATACTTTATAGCGTTACAATTGGTTACTGGGTACGAACCTGATGTTTCGTATTTACGCATTTTTGGGTATGCACATTCTGCCATATTGCGCCGCCGCAATGTACCAATATGGGTCCTCAAAGAAGGATGTGAATCTTTGTCGATTGTGATTCTCCTTCGAATTAGCTCTTTAGAGCCCTTGCAAGCGATCTCTTTACCGCCATTTTGCGGATTGTCACTTCGATGAAACAGTCTTCCCGCCGTTAGGGGGAGATAAGAACGTCAACGTTCCTGAAGAACGGCGCGAATTATCGTGGACGTCCCCACTATGTCTCATCTCGATCCCCATATTCTAGATTCCAGAGTATTGCTCCAGACGCTTTCTCTGATCTAGATACAGTGACGAGATCACATATACCAGCTGCAAACATGCCTGCAAGGATAGACGTACCTAACGGACGTCGAGTCAACATCCCCGAAGGGTGTGCCGCCCCTGAAGGACGGTTGGCCGCCCCTGTTGGACGGCCCGGTACGCCGACGGCTAGCCAATCAATCTGTTCTCGGCCTGAAGCGCGACAGATCATTCAGTTCGAAGGATTCACCTCCCTAGAAGTGGAGAAGTATGGCACAAAATGAATCCCTTCCTCGTTCGCTATCTCAACCATTCCACCTCATGAAATTAATCCGGATTATCCCGAGACCTGTAGTCTTGGTCCATTATGCATGCATGGATGAGTTAATGGAATTAGAATGAGATTATCATCGATGATATTCACGTATATGGTAGCTACCCGAAATAGTGAAAAGCGACGATATCGAACTGCGTTCCGTTGATGAATGTCGACGTAGAACTGATTGGTCAAACTGGAAACTAGCAATCCAGGTCGAACTTGATTCACTTGCGAAACGTAAAGTGTTTGGGCCTGTAGTTCCTACACTTCCACATGTGAAGCCCGTTGGCTACAAGTGGGTTTTCGTAAGGAATCGAAATGAGAAGAATGAAATAGTGATATACGAAGCACGCCTTGTGGCGCAAGGTTTCTCTCAAACGCCCTGAGATTGATTACGAGGTGACTTATTTCCCCGTAATGGACGTTATAACGTTCCACTACCTTATCAGTTTGGTAGTTTCCGAAAAACTGAATATGCAGCTTATTTACGTGGTTGTAACGTATCTATAGGGATCTTGATACAAAAATATACATGGAAGTTCCCGAAGGACTTATAGACTGATCCAAATAGTTCTAGACCACAGAACACCCTCTCTATTGAATTGAGGCATTTCACTTTACGGATTGGAACAATCCGAGCGGATGTGGTATACCCGTTTAAGTGAATATTTGATCAGTTAGGGATATGTGAATAAACTATGCCCCTGCGTGTACAAAACCGAATTTGCAAGAGTTGCAGTCTATGTCGATGACATAAATCTCACTTAGACTCTGGAAGAGCTTGAGAAAACTGCCTCACACCTGAAGTCGGAATTTGAGATGAAAGATCTTGGGAAAACTCATTTATGTCTCGACCCAAAGTTTCGAGCAAAGTTCAGATGGTATTCTGGTCCACCAATCGAACTACACCTAGAAGGTGTTGCTTTTGAGTACACCCATGACCATTCATACGCTAGATGCAAATGAGATCCTTGAAAAGGTTGTGGAACTTGAAGTTCTATATCTAAGTTCAATTAGCGCTTTATTGTACTTAGCTCATTGCATTATGCATGACATCTCATTCGTTGTTGATCTTTTGGTAAGATACAACATTGCGCCTACACGCTACCACCAAATAGGTGTTAAAGACGTTTTTCCGTTACTACGGATTTGGGCTTATTCTATCCTTGCGCATCTCAGAATTAACCACAACCCCTTGGTTATCGGAATGATGCCTACCTTGTGGGATACGCTGATACAGACTATCCATCTGTTCCGCACAAGGCACGTTTCCAAACGGATTATGTCTTTACCGTTAGGAACACCGCAATATCTTGGAGGTCAACCAAATAGACCTTAGTTGCGACGTCTTCGAGCTCATCGCCATACACGAAGCCACACGTGTACGTGAGAGCATATTCGAAGCACCTGTTATTCTTCATCCTTCGTTGAGTTCCAACAACGATCTATGAAGACAATGTCGTATGTATCGACCAGACCATAACCATGATACATCCAAGAAGTCAACACCAAGCATATTGCGTCTACATTACATCAGCATGAGCATCAGAAGATTGAAGTCAAGCATATCTGATCCGAAGACAACCTTGTCGACCTCTTCACGAAGTCATTGCCGAAGAAGCTTGTTGGAAGATTTGGTATGTGCAAATTTTCTCATTTGCTACGCTTGTAGTTCTCAGGGGGAGTTTCGTCGAACTCAGGGGGAGTATCCTGAAGTATACTCACTTGACCTTAATGTACTCTTTTTCCCTACGATCAGGATCATTTTTCCTATTGGGTTTTTGTTGCCTGACTAGGTTTTAACGAGGCACCCATCCTGGGCTGGTCATACTCTTGTGTGTTTTCTTACTACTTACGTCTTGAAGATGTTAAGTATCGACATTGCATTAACTCACTTTTCTCCTAGACTATGGGTTTTGTCCCGTCTTGGGTTTTACCATAGCCAGGTTTTGTGAGAGTTTTTATTCTTTTTATATGCAAGTTCCCTATATGAGACTCGAGTGTCCTCTACTGTGCCTACGAGACGACTTCATCAACTATCATCCTGCAGATCTGATGCGATATCTACTTGAGTATTTGCACACTCAAGGGGGAGTGTTGTAGATAAAATATAACATGTGTTAAATGTGATTGTGTAAATCCTAGGTAGATATGGATTAGGATATTCCATTATGTATGGGATTAGTTTCCTAATGTAATTGTACTTATTTCACTATAAATAAAGGCACCTGGCATGAGGAATATACATCACAATACAGTATAATTCCTCAAGCCTTCTCTACTTTCTCTTTTCCCTTTGCTTGCCGCACCCCCTCAGAAATATTGGCCACAACAAAATTCAAATGTGTTTAGATAATGTTTTTTTAACAATTTTAAATTTTGAAACTGAGGTTTTATGGATGTTAAGACGAAGACAACGTTGCAATGAGTTCATAACATCTTTCGTAATTTCACAAAATGATTCTCTAAACACAAAATTAATTTAATTTAAATTGAATTGATCTTTAAATATTCATTATAAGTTAGAAAAATATTTCGAAACATGCCTCCGACTCGTCGTGACGTCGCAAATATATATTTTAACTAACCTACAAATCTCTCCAAGTTTTGATGTAGAGGAGAAAAAAGGAGGAAGAAGATGAGTGTAGGGGTGGAACCCATTCTCAAGGCTTTTGACCTTCAACCTATAACCATCTTTTACCCTTTTTTCTCTAAAATTGTGAAGTGCAAGCATTGAATGCATATAAGCATTTTAGCCATTCCCCACCAAGTAACAGTGACAGTAGAACAGTCACTTCCGACAATTTCTTGGCTTCACAATAGGGGAGGTGAAATTTTTTATTCTTCAGTTGAACCAATTTGCAATTAGTCAACAATAATACGCAACTAGTTTAGAATTTGGTATCCGAAATTGCTCCAAAAACCAATCTTATAAATGAGATTTTATCATTTACATACAACAGCGGGGTTGCTCTTCTTCTTCTGCTGCTTCTTCTCTCTCTCTCTCTCTCTCTCTGTCTCTCTCTCTCTGTCTCTCTCTCTCTCTCTATATATATATATATGTAGTGTATATATATATATAGGAGAAACTCCATCATCCTACTCTTTCTGCACCTTCCGTCCTATTTCTATCTAGATAATAATGGTCAATTGATTTAAGATCTTAAGAACAAACATCCCAGGTGAGAATTAGAGGTCAGCAATCCAACTCTTCAACACGTGGCGGATGCGGCATTTCTCAGGTTGCCTCACTATGTAAATTTGATCTCCAATTTTATCGTCAGAGTCCTGGTTCCGGTACCATGTCCACAAAGCCCAAGTCTCATTCTTCACCTGCAAGTTATGCACATTGAATCCCACGGTTAGAATATAATCCAGGTGGTTAAACTGAGCTGTAATTCTAGTATATACATTCTATGCAGACTGCAGCCTAAACCTGTATGTTTGCTACACAAAACGCAACGAGGATGTTCTAGTCAGTCACAGGATCTTCAAGAACTCAGGTCTTGGAAATCTTTCGCTCCATATAAACAAATATTGTGCCGAGTGATTTGATCGTGACGTTGCAATTGAACGATAAAAAGAATTTCAACTGGTTCCATTCCATAACACTACCAATTTACTGAGTGAAGAGATCTTGAATGGCTACTAGAAATAAAGCAATATTACATAATGTGTGGACTTTATTTGCTCATTGACTGTCATATTTCCATCAATAATTTTCAAGTTGTATCATATGTAGGGTCATACAAATTAAAGCATAGCATTTATAGAAAATTGAATGCATTGTTCAACTGCATATTTCCCAAACAGAAATACAGAAAAAAAGGAGTACCTCAAGGATTCCATGGCCAAAGCTGCTTTCTCTGAAAGCACTGTAATCCGGTTGCCGATCCCAACAAAATTTACCTACCGCTGGGCCGGAGGTAAAGTTTTTTGCACAAAAGGCACCTCCACCTAGGTGTACATCAGGAGTAGTTAATGGCTCTGGGCAACGACCAGGTTCATCAGCATGTTGAACTGCCATCTTCTCCCGATTACCCCCGTCACCAACGGTGAGATATACAGGACCACAGGGATCTAAGTTGTAATCATAAACTCGATTTGACCTCTCATAGGCATGAACCTATTGTTTTATTTAAGAAAACAGAACAACATTCAATGCACTTTAAAGCAAAAGATATTTAGTTACAATGGGGAAAATTAATTCATCATTCCTAGACACTAAGGACAACTCAATAAAAACACGTGTGGGATCGGAACCAAATGGCACTGCGGTGAAACTAATTTCAAGATATGGTCATTGCTTCTGATAGCATTTAAAACAAGTTCGTTTTATTTTTTAGCAACACGGGAACCAAGTACCAATTAATTTCACATTAATTTTATTTTCTCAAAAGTTTAAAGCATAAAATGCAGTTCTTTCTAACTTTCTATCACTATCTGGTTACTAGTATGCAAGAAAGCCTCAATCGAAGGACCCTTATAGCACTTCTTCCACATAGTTTCTGACTATAAGAAAGAAACCTGTCACCTATCAAAGACTGTGACAATCATTGGTGGTTATCGTTACTTACATGTCCATTGAACACTATATCAACGCTGTAAGAGTACAGTAGCTCTTCCATTTCCATCCTCATACATTCTGCCTCTCTATAATGGGCCTCATACGTACTATACCAGGGTGGATGCCAAGTAGCTACCAGCCATGGAGTTATGGATCTGTCCACATTAGCCAAATCTTGCTCCAGCCACTTGTATTGTTTCCCTGTAGGCAAAGTAATCACTGATTTAAATGGTGATAGAAACAATAAAGAGATGATTCGTAAAGAAAAAGAAATGCAAAAATAGGAATATTTGGGCAAGGAATGACCTCAAAAATTAGGCTCACTTTAATTACCTGATTTGCTAAAGTCAGTGTAGGCTCCAAGCATGATAAAATGAATCCCCCCTGCATTAAATGAGTAGAAGAATGTGGACGAAGATCCACTTTCTTCAGATGGGAATGCAAAGCGAGAACTATAAGCCTCAAAAGTCTTATTTTCAGCCTGTTGTTCTATTTCATGGTTCCCTTCAACAACCATTATTGGAACTTTGGACACTAAACTCTGCATATACCTACACAAATTACCCAGCAATGTCAACATAAGAAAACAAGTTCTATGCCATAATTTACAGCAGCCATTGCGTGAGATGGAAATAAAGCAATTTATGTTTTAACCTTCCCCAGTAATCCCATCGAGGCTGATAGGTCTCGTGTATCGGAGAGTTTGGAAATGAGCAAGAATAGCAGTCAGAGCCAGTTCCATTTGTGAGGTAGAGATTTGCATAAGTAACATCACCAATCAATAGAACAAGATCAGGATTGTTGTTTGTCAAGTGACTAATTGTGGTAGTTGTGTTGTAAGTAAGGCCAAGGTCCCCCACAACTGCTATTCTCTCCGGGTAGCTCCGGGGACCAGAAACTGGCATGGTCCTGAAATGGTGGATTTCACTCATTGCAGGTATAGAAGGATCCCCACATCGATAAAAATACAGTGTATTCGGTTTCAACCCTACATAGATACAGCAAGCAAATCACCAACTTATCAGAAAAACTACATTTTGATTTTCAAAAGTGCAATCTATTTTAATCAAAATTCAGCCAAAGTTTTAGGAACCCAACTTCACACTTCTTCATTACAACTTCGAGGCAAAAGACGAACAGAAAAATGATACCTGTGAGACGAACATGGTGGATGATTCCTGAAGTGTAATTTTGGAGCCCTTCGAAAGGGTAGAGCTGATTGTAAACAAGAGAATACCCTGTGGCTTCATGTGTAGGTGGATATCTAAGCTTCCCATAATGAACAACGCTTTGCACACTTTCGGGGTTCAATGGCTTAATGTTGTATCCAATTTGATACTCCCCTGCAACACGAATTCATCAACAACCAAACCCAATTGGCCAAAACCCAAAAACTGAAAAATCCCAATTCTCAATTACACTTTTGGGGCCCATTTGGGATTGCTTCGGTAGGAAACACTTAATGTTCATGAGTTTATTGAGAACACAATTGAAATTTTATCAAAAAAATCCTTCAGCAGAAAGCACTTCTATCATCCAAAAGCATTTTAAAGTTTTTCTTGCAAACGTAATTACAAGCTTCTATCATCCAAAAGCAAAACCTTCTCCAGAAAGCACTTCTATCACTCCAAAATCATTTTCAGTTTTTCTGCCAAACGTAATCAGACGCGATTTTGTTTGACAGAAAGTGCTTACCTCTAGAAGCAGTTTCAAACAGGGCCCCAATTAACCAAACCCAAAAACTGGAAAATCCCATTTCTCAAATCCTGAAATTGCATGTACATAAAAGCATAAACCTTTAAACAATAAAAACCTGTAATCCAGGAGATCCAAACGGAGTCATAATCGGCGGAGAGGGAGACAGAAATCTGCTCGGGCTCAAACCCTTTTACCCGGCGACGGACCCGATGATCGTCATCCGGCAAATCGACAGCGTTGCCGCGCAGACTGGGATCAAAGGGGACGGTGAGGGGCTCGAACGGGCCGTCCAAGGTGGTGGGGATTCGGGCGTCAACGGGCCAATAACAACCAACCACCACCGCAATCAAACACGTTATCGCAGCAACTGCAGGAACAGAGGAGCATGAAGAATATGCCATTTCTGTTGGGGAAGAAAACGCATTGCTTTAGGCCATTAGAGCACGAAGATATACAGGGGAAGGTATAAAGGTTTGGAATAAAGGAATATTTCTGGATTCTGATAGTGACGTGGCCGGGAAGGTTTGTGTGTTTTTGGAGCCAAAAGTTGGTTTTTTTTTATCCTGGACCTATTCTGTCCCACGCAATCCCAAATGTTCCTGTTGGGACAAAATAGGGCGGCGGTTGTTAATCGAGACCCGTCAAAGAAGGGAATATTTTTGCTCGCCAGTTTAAATTTTGAAACTTCTTAGTAGATAGATATAAATTTTAAAATTTAAACTCGTTTAATAATAGTAAGTAAGGTGGTGAGCGTTATTATCGTTTAATAATAGTAAGTAAGGTGGTGAGCGTTATTATCGTTTAAGGATAGTAAGAAAAAATGCACCCGCCAAAGAAAGTCTGTGTTTGGCTATGTTGGGTTTGCAACTACTTTGTGATGGGATATGTTCAGGGTGAAGTGTTATATATGCGACATCAGACCAAAATACAATCATGAAATTTAGTGCTAGGTGGTAAACAAATGCTCTGTCTTTAGAGAAATTATTTATTTAATTCAAACCGAATGTATTTCAAAGTTAAAAGAAAATTTCAGTTTGGCCAAATTATCAGTCACCGTGTCTTTCTATGTAATTTTTTTTTGATTGGACTCCCATGTAAATATGTTTTTTTTTTTTAAATTTAAAAAAGGCACTAGCTGGTGACTAATTCACGACAATCCACTCTTTTCAGGGCCGGGAAGACTTAGGCATTTCAGCCTTCCTGGGCACTATCGTGTGATTTACCAGCTCTAGAAATCGAACACAAGACAAGCCGTGTAGGATAGAGGCTTGAAATTCACCCCAACCACTAAACCATCCTGTGGTGGTTCCCATGTAAATATGTTGAAATTACTAAATAAAAAATGTTTTAGTTGTTGAGAGCCACCAATTTTTCTTTTTGGTTGGGAGAAAATGTTTTCTTAAATTTAACTAAACGTACAAAAGGTGACATTTATTGACAATGTGGGGACTAGCTACAGTGCTCGCAAGTATTGGATGCTCACACCGATCTCACCCTCCTTCACCCCCTCTCTCTCCTCCCTCATTTTAACGGTGAGATCGGTGTGAGCATTCAATGCTTGCGAGCACCGTAGCCTACTCCGACAATGTGATATGGGGGTTGGGCTTGGAGGTTGATAATTAAGATGGGTTGGTGTTTATGGGCTACATTTCTCTTCTATTGGGCTTAGTTGGGTTACAGTTTCCGCTAGCGGCTTACACAAGATATATTAGGAGAGAAAAAAATTGCACACATACACATAATATTTGGCAATAGTGTAAATACTCTTAACAATTCGAGCTCTATAAGGTGACAAAAAAAAAAATATACTAGCCAATCACCATTTAATTAATTTTCGCTTAATTTGTCATAACTAGATTATTAAGAGATATGCCAACATGAATGCATTTCCAATTGCAAAAGATTTGAGGAAGATCTTGCCTTTGAATCCAAGCCAGATCTTAAGTCTGGTAATTAATGGATGATATTATAATCATATATTGGAGTGGAAACTTTTTTTAGTATTGACTGGTTCTGGTCAAAGTTAGGCAAAATTCCACTCTCATTCCAAAAATTCCCAAAAATATTCTCTGTCACCATGTGGGAGCCAAACCACTTCTCTTCTATATCTTCCTTTATCCTTTATTGCTTTTTGGCTAATTAAGTAGAGCAATTAGCCCTAATTGTAAAGTTAATCACCCGAAACTTTTTAACCCATTTAAGCATGTGAAGTTGATACAGAATACCAGTGTGGGTGGACGTCTGCTTTCAAGTTTTAACAATGCTTTGCCTTTTCCTCTTGCCCTTAAAGGCCTGCCACAAGCAAGCATGCTCTACCCTCCTACTTTGTTTTCATTCCCCAAGGAGACCGGTCTCCAGGGAAATGTCTCCGAGGCCCTCGTAACCGGATGTATATCTCCTTGTGTTGTTTATCTCTCTCATTGTGTCTATTTCTCTCGTGAGAAGGGGAGAGAGTTACAATGCGATATACAACCGGTGATAAACACAAACAGGCTCCGAGTGCAACAAGCAAGGACACAACATAGGAGAAATGAACATGCAAACCAGATCTACACTTGCAATTTCATCTTAAATACACCTTCCAGATTCAGACATAAATCAAAATACACAAAGTTTTGCATATTATGTTCCTGAAAGGTTTACCGAGGTTTTTGAGAAACAGAAATACGAGTACCTAGTAGACTTTCGAGATTCTCAGTCATACAATGTATAGAACCGCTACTATTTGACAGCTAGAGACACTTGGAAACATAAACACTTTGCCGTGATTTATGATTTCCGGAAACAACTTCAAAAGAAAGAAAGAAAAAAAATGAAGTTAACTTCTGTACCTGACTGCCCTAGAACATTACAGGAAAAATTCATCCCAAAAAATAGGGAAAGCAGAAGGGCAGGGAGAAGGGAAGTTTGGAGTACCGCTTCTCTACTGCCTCCTAGCCTTTGGTTCTCATAATTGTAATGCTGCCTTTCCCTCCTTCAGTGCGGATTTTAGTTTTACCAACGACAGGCTTCCCTGAAAAGGCCGAAGTGGGGTAAGCAGCAGGGTCTTCCTGCTTTTGCTTTGATTTTGATGGTGGTGGAGTGCGGATCCGCTGATTTATGTCCTTCAGCGTTACATCTCCATGGGCGCCAGAGGGTTTAATGAAGGCAAATGGATATGCCACAGAAGTAGCTAGCTTAGTGGGAGTCCGAATGTAAGACTTCCTACCTATGAACACAAACAGAGAACCTTGAGTACTAAGTTTCTTTTTTCAATATCACTTTCCATTCATGGCTTTTTTATTGTATTAAGTGAGATAACTTCGGGAAAGGACAGGGAGCTGATAACGAGAACATTCAATACAGGAAACAAAGAATGACAAGAACATGACAGTACCTTTAAAAATAACATTTCGAGGTGTTCGGGTGACTCGTTGTGGAACTGCATTTGCTTCATGCTCAGGTCGGAGGTCACATAGCTCTGCACCAGAGAATTGAACTTGTACACTTAGAATTGATTGAGGGATAAGGGTATAAAGGAACAAAGGCAAAAGTACAAATTTAATGGAAAGAACCAATGTAATTTACTTGTAATGTCAAGCTGAACTTCCGATGCCCCAGCGAAATTCCTGAGTATCAAATAATAAAGCAATCAGATTTATTGTAAATGACTAAATGATTTTACAAAAATAAAATATATAGAGCTTCCAGAAGCATACAACTCATCAGGGCTGAAATGCATATCGGTATCATTGAAGCATTCAGCAATCCACTCATCAGGTGACTGATCTAGGCCCTCAAAGCCAGATGAAGTTGAATTTCCTAACATAAATAATATGATTATCAGGAAATCCTACCCGTAACTGCTCAGGTAAATTTAGAAAAACATACTCTGGAAGAGACAAACCTGCAAACCCTGATACCCATTGCGATGCTTCAGAAAAAGCCTCTTCAATTGAATCCACCCTCTCCTAAATATAGAGCAGAAAAATTAGTCTACGAAAAATACCTGGCACAAGGAAAAACTTAAGTTCCACCCAAGGAAAAACTTATGTATTGAAATCCTGTCTCCAAGGAAAAACTTAAGTTCCAAGTCTTCCAATTTCTGACTTCCAGGGCATACAATACAACTTGAAACTCCCTTATCAACGCAAAACCCAAAGTTAGACTACTAGAGAAACTGCAGCCCTGTCAACATTGTTACTAACATATGCAGCACACCAATTTGACATGCCTACTTCAAATGAGTGGCAAATATAATGCAAAAGTCATCTTTCTACTGAACACCCAAATCACCATTGCAATGCAGTAGCATTGAGATAGAAAAGAATAGGGAGTAATTGATCTGCACCACAAATTCAAAAGTAGTTTGGCACGCAGCCTATGAACAATACAACATTCCTTATAGATGTGATAATTCGAACAAGAAAGAACTACCCAGCACATACATTTGTATTCAAGAATGAAGATGACAACTCATCACATGAAAGGGAAGGATCTAAATCTTGAGTGTCAAATTGTAGCATCCGGCGCCTCTTTATTTGTGAGAAAGACTGTTCTTCTGGTTCTGGTTCCTTGGTCCTATTATCTGAAATTCACTTCTTTGATATTAAAAAAACATAAAGGGCAGTGTTTCTGAATTGCACATGCACGAAAAGCAAGAAAATGACAAAGAACAACGAGGAGGGAAAATAACAAGGAAGCCTAACCTCTAAAGTTAACATGATATGCCAAATCCCCACAAGCCTTAACTGGTGTTGTTTCATCATCGAACATGTAGGAAATGTCTTCTTCGTTCTGTGGCACTCCATTCCACACGCATTCAGACACGTCTGCTCAAAATAATAGCACCAAGCAAGAAATCACTAACTTCATCCTCATATAACAATATATTAGCAAATTACCAACTGTGGTGAGAACATACCATGGTTGGAGTCCTTTTGGGTACGCTGATTATTCCTTTTCCAATTCCAGTGCTCACTATCATCATTTCACACAGTAGAAAGGAAAGCAAATGATGTCAGAAATAAGTACTCCTACACTTCAAGTAACTGAAACGAAACTGCAACCATCTCAAGGATGAGCCACAATGGAACGTTTGCACAATGTACACCATAAGCTCAGGTTCCAAGACTACATATGCAGCATATTTAGTTAATGTCTTGTAGAATTGACATTTTGAATTTGTTCTTGTTTCTATTTTCTCTTGGTGCCGGTGGGTTCAACATAGTTGGAATGACACAAATCAGTGACTAAAGAGCGACATAACCAATGAAACAGCTGATTGAAAACAATGCAAAATGGAAATGTACCCAAACAATAAGCAGCACAACCTACAAGTAAAACTAAACAAATGTATTTTACCCCAAATGAGAAAAAGACCGCAAACCCGAAAAAGAAGACTACTAAAGAAACATATGATCCACTTCTAGGATACTAAACATGCATCAATAGAGGTATGCTTCTGCAATAAGGATCTGGAAGTATAAAGACAGATAGATATACTAGCAGGCAGGATATGATAATCCACGCTTGGGCATTTTTCTTTAAGCCATACAGTACAAAAAATTAAGCTAAAAGCACAAAACAATGACCCACCAAGTAAATCAGAGAGCCCACATCATCCTCATCTCAGCCTTAAAGCCAAATCAATCAATCATCTCCAAATAATTAAAAACCCCATCTCAAAAATTGAAGCAAACCCAATTCACAGAACCATCATCTAATCCCCCCAAATCAAAATCCCAGTCTACATTGCCACAACAATCCCAAAACCCACCAAAAAATCAACATTTTTAGCACAAAAAAACCCACATCCGAACGAACCCATAAGCCAAAACGACAGAAAGAAGGGGTATTTATATTTACTTGTCATTATTGTAATCCATTTATGAAGCAGCAACAGCAGCAGCAGCAGCAACTCAACCGTCGTCGACCAAATGCCAGAGCCTCTTTGCTTTCTCTCTCTACACACAGACTCTCTCTCTCTTCAACTTCTCTCACCAAAAGTAGCCGTTACAGAGAGACGGATTTGCTGGGTATATATGTATATCTATATATTACCATTTTTCACTCTCTGTGACTGCTTGAGATGCGTGCTATCTGTCTGTGGGGAACGAAGTAAAAAGCGGCCGACTCTCTCGCTCTCTCTCTCTCTCTCGACTCTGTCTCTCTGCTCCCCTCTCTTGGTATATGGAAGTTTTTTTTATAAGCAGACATTGAAATATCACAAAGCACGTTTTTACCCTTAGTGGACCCGCCAAGTCCGTTACTTATGGATTAGTCTCATTAAATAATAATTTTAGTTTTTTCTTTCTTTCTCAAATTCGTTTCATAAACTAATATTTTTGGGTCTTTGTTTTAAATTTTTATGGTCATCCGTTCTAAAATTTGATGTTGAAATTTAGTTTATATCGTGATAGTCTTTTTTTCCTTTTCTTATAATGGTCTAATAGTTGATAACTACGCCGCATTTGAGTAGTAATAGAAAACATGTGATCGAGACTCATTTTTTTTGTTGCAGCAAATTATGGATTTCTTACCATAATAGTGTAGGTTTACTAGATTGTTCTTTCACGTGCCACTTTGAACGCACGTGAGAGGACTAGTCTTTATGATGAAATGTTTTACTTAGTAATTGAAATCATGTGACTATGTACTTATTGATTTCATGCCATTATGGTTTTTTAATTTACGTGCCTCTTATGGCGGGTGTGGAGGACGATAGACCCAAAAAATAAGAAAAATGTGCCTTATTCAGATTGAGATAAAAAAATAAGCTCGTAAGTGCTATTGAAATTCCTTATAAAATTCAAATATCTTTTATCGTGATATGAAGTAATGAGAAACAAACTCTTATTGTTGAAATTTTACGTATTAAGTCAATTATAAATTATTATTTTTATTCATTGAAGTATTGATATTACATACATGGAATTAGATGTTTTCATCCTTATTAGTATTAGAGTCATAAAAGCTTTTCCTAAATTTTCATTTATTTAAAATGTGCGACATGGCAATTTTAGTATCTTACCTATTAGAGAGAAATGTAATTCACAGCGGACCTAGATATGAATTGACATAAAACACATTTATATCCTAATATTTGGCATTATTTGAGTGTCTTGAGAATTAGTTTTTCATTATATAACATGTAAATGCCATGGCACGAAGCTTCACGCTTTTGTCCTTATTGTGTGTCCAATTTTTCACTTCGTCCTATTTAATCATGAATATAGTTATCAAATGTTTACTTTATCCAAGTCATTTTTTTGGATCAGACGGTGACCAAGTTAAGACAGTCTATCTTTTTGGAGATCGAAAAAACTCACAGAAACATTTCATTAGATATTTTTATTAGTTTCGGTTGATGCTATATCATGTATTCTTTTTCATCTTCGATAAGATTTTTTATTTTCATTTCACAGACCTTGATTCGTACTTTAACGGTAAAAATATTCAAAAAGATTTAAGGTTCAATCAGAACTTAAGATATTTTCATTGTCAATGCATGTTAATGATCCATCGTTATTTTTTAAAGAGAATTATCAAGGAATGATGGATCTATATCATTGTTGCTAACAAAACGTATTAGTATTTTATTGATGCATATTTGGCAATATTCGTACAAGGTTAACACACACATGTTCTGTAACGGACGTTTTGCGGGCGAGCCTAAAAGGCTCAAAGGAATCATGACTGTACAAAAGCCCATTTAGGATTTAGGAGGCCCAAAATCACGACTGAAGCAGAAGAAGAAGAAGAAGCAGAAGAAGAAGAAGAAGAAGAAGAACTCGTGCAAACAGATCTACCCGCTGAGATTTCGTCACTGAAACCCGAAAGCTTAAACGACAAAAAAAAAACAGAGGAAAAGACTTAACGCAGGTGCTGTTATATCCCTCCGTGCCTTTCGACACCGATTGGCAGAGAAGCAAACAGTAAACCCATTTCATTTCACCAGCTAAATCAGAGAGATCCGAATTCAAACGGGTCACTCGGATCCAGCAAAAATGAATATATTCAGATTAGCGGGCGACATGACCCACCTGGCCAGCGTCCTCGTCTTGCTCCTCAAGATCCACACTATCAAATCGTGCGCCGGTACCGCCATTTCCCATCTTTTTATTTATCTCTCTGCATATTTGTTTATAATTGAAATGCTTTGCAAGCAATGAATTTTCGTGTTTTGCTGCATTTAAATTCTGTTTTGAATTGAACCCAGTTGAGATTTGAAGTTGTAATTGAATTTAATTATGTGTTATATTGTGTTTAATCATGTATTTAAGCATTTGAAGTTTGATTTTTGCTGAAAAGAGCATTTGGTTCTAACTTGTATAATCCAGCTGGCAGTGGAAAAAAATCCAAAATGTTGTGGTTTTTGATAATTTAGAATGGGATATAAAGTTAAATTTTTCTTGGCATTAAGTATTTGGGTTATAGGGGATCGGTTTGCCGTTGCATTTTTCGCAATCTGAAATATTCAGAAATGGCCCTTTTTCGGGTCGTTTGTTTGGTTATTAGTACTGCAAGCATTGTTTTCTGACGTGTTTCGTTGTGTCCAGGTATTTCTTTGAAGACTCAAGAACTCTATGCCATTGTTTTCGCTGCTCGCTACCTGGACATTTTCACCGACTTTATATCTCTGTATAATACTGTCATGAAGTTGATATTCTTGGGGAGCTCATTTTCAATTGTTTGGTACATTAGGGAGCACAAGATTGTTCGTAGATCTTATGATAAAGACCAAGACACCTTCCGCCATGTTTTTCTTTTGCTGCCATGTGTGTTCTTAGCCCTAATAATCAATGAGAAATTCACCTTCACGGAGGTTCGTTTGCATATTCTTTTAGTTGCTGTTTATTCATATTTGGTGCCTGTCACTACTGAGCACTAATTCAAAGTTTTTGACCGGCTTTGCATCTTTTAGTTTCATCCTACTTAATTTCCTTATATGCTCTATGATAATGTGGATCAGGTTTTGTGGACATTTTCGTTGTATTTAGAAGCTGTTGCTATACTTCCTCAGCTTGTGCTGTTGCAGAGAACGAGAAACATTGACAATTTGACAGGCCAATATGTGTTACTTCTTGGGTACATATTTTCAAAACAAACTTTTGGTTTGTCATACCATATCAGATTTTTAGTTTCTTTCATTTCCTAATACATAGCCGCGCAAATTGGCGTCTTCTTCTTAGCTAAAGATTCTTTCTATAAGTTAATTCCTTTTTCTTTTGTTTTTGTGATATTTGGCATATAAATATCCTGTGCTATAGTATCATTTGAAACTGTTTCTAATGCGACATGCTACCTACAAGATTTTATCTATGCAGATAGCGTCTTATGATATATTGTTTTGGTGCTTGAATTGAGCTAAATTATTTCTGCAGCGCATACCGAGCTTTATACATTCTCAACTGGATTTACCGCTACTTCACTGAACCACACTATGTTCATTGGATACGTATGACTCTCTCTCTCTCTCTCTGGGATTGTATTGATGCCCTTTGTTGTGTATGTGTTCCTGTATGCATTCACTTGCATATTTTCTGTTTCCATTATTCTGTAAAGATAGAGGTATTAGGTAGAGATGTTGTGATTCATGCGTATTGTGCTTGATGATATGCTCAGTGGAGGCAGAACTATGAAATATAATTTCGTGTAATAGAAAAATATTGGAAGGGAAAAATACTTTGCACGCATGTAGGCATCACCTGATGGTTAGTTGCCGGTGAATCCATATTCTGCGTTTTTAAAGCAAATGATTATCTTGTGGAGTTTGCGTCGAAGGACTATAAATATACAGAACAAGCATACATGCCACTATAACATTCATGTATTGAATTATTGCTTTTATGAATAACATTCAAATTCTTTATATTTATACCGGGTCAAACTTCAATGGTACGTACCATTTAATGATACGTTTGTTGAATGGTTTAAGATTCATTTGGGGCCCACTGCAAATTAATCTAGGACCATTCAATGGCCGTTCCATTGAATGGTACGTACCACCAAAGATTTTTCCATTTATACTTGTACTTTGAGACTTAAATTTCTCATTGTATTCATTTCAAATTAGGGGGATTCATAGACCTATTGCTTTAATAAGTAGTGCCTTATATTAGCAACTGTCTACACATTAATTTGAAAGCACTTGTTTCCTACTTGTTTCTTCTACTTTTGTATGGTATATTGAATCGGCAGAATGTAACTTAATTTTGTTCATTAGTGAATTTCGATAATTTCCATGTTTTGAATGTATGGAGAGTTCAAGAACTCTCTCATATTTTGAGCATAAGCCTTCACATTCTGAGTTCCCACACCACGTATTGAAACCGAAGTTGAGCTCATCAGCATCTTTTAGGCACCACATCCTCAGTATCCTGGAACATTTTTCCTTTCTTGTTTGTCTAGGTAGACTTTTTTTTTCGACCATAAACTATATGCTTATGTTCTTCTTTGGCCGCTGCAGCATGGATTTCCGGACTTGTTCAAACGCTGCTGTATGCCGATTTCTTCTACTACTATTTCCACAGGTAAATATTCCTAAATGTTACAAATATGTATAGATTATGGTAATAATTTGCATTCATCTGAGCCGTCCCTCATATATATTTGTATAATCGTGATTTGCAGCTGGAAAAACAACAAAAAGCTCCAGTTACCGGCTTGAGTTCAGCCACCCTTTACTGAAAGCTTAGGTTTTTCATCCATTGCCTTAGGATACTATGCAAAAGGATCACATACGTTGCTCGGGAAATGCTCATTATCGTCGGACTGTCAAAACTATGTATTTTTTTCCCGTCTACCTGTTTTGTCCGTCTTACTTACATGGTTTCTCAAAGCAACAACAGTTTTCGGTATCTAGGAACGTATACTTCCCAGAATATAATGTTTTCTGAATCATGACATATTTATACTTGTCAAAATGTCTTATGTTTTGAGTCATGATATTCAATCGTTAACCCCAATTTGTGAACGTTTTGAAGACTTTGTTTAACACATGAGCTCTGTCCCGCTCTCGCTCTCGGTAAAGAATTTTCCTCAAGAAAACATTTATTTCAATATTCATCTCATCAGAACTTCATTACAATTATCATCAACATACAGAAACTTAAAATTTCATGATTTTCTACAAAATATAAAAAATATAAGAAAAAAAGGGTTGCAACAACTTTGATGCTCACCCTCCAGTTTGGTGCAGCATTGCATCAATCTCATCACCATCTTCCATCTCGAGCTAACAAACACCAAAAGAAAGAAAAAGTGAGCCGCGAACTCGATCAAAATAGCCAAATACTGAGTTCAAATTTACGAGACAACTCGAAATCTAACCTCCTCTGGAGTCTGCTCCGCCCGGAGTCTCCGGCCATCGAACAAGAAGGCAATCGAGTTCATGTCCACTGACTGCCGATCACAGTAGGCAGTCATGAGCTTCTTCAGTTGGGTGGTATGTTTAATTCTAAAAAACACCTCATTACCATCCTATAAGTTTAACAAAAGAAAAATTATTGTCAAAATTTTGTTAATGGAAGAGCACTGTTGGAATATATAATGATTATTAAGGATAGTACTTATATAATTCTTATAAAATTAAGTTTAGCTTTGTAAATAAACACCACCCAAATAGGCAAAATTAAGAATAAAAGAAACCAACCAGAATTAATCTTCAAAAATCACTAACAAGTAACAATCATGAAAATATGAAACATGCAAACATGTGAATATCGAGAATAACTTACCTACAACGGAATGTTAATATAGCGATATTCCAAATAAATTACAAACGCATGACAATGAGTGATTGATTTGAGATATCGATGCAATGACATTCCATTAGAGTTAAAGTATGTTGTATGTATACCTGCCCTTTGACTTTGAGGTTAATGTGGGCAGACTGATCCAGGGGTTTCTTCTCTTCCTCCCGTCCACCACCACCTCCACCTGTTGCTGACATCTTCTCTCTCTCAACGGAAATTACTCTTTAGCACACAGGCACAAAACCCTCTGATGCTTCGAACTTAAAAAGCCGGAGAGGAGTTGCTAAGCGTAATATAAACGCTAGAGAGAGAGAATCGTTGTGTGTGGGTGGCTATAAAAGGTAAAAAGCTGTGTGATGCGGAATCACAATTGACGGCTGAAATCGATTGAGAGGGAATCCGACGGTGAGATTGCGCATGTGTAGGACTTTTGCGGTAGGATTGGATTCAAGAGTCATTTTCTTGCTTTTCCTCCCCTCCTTTTCTTGGTGATGTGTACTTTCTATTAAAAAGAAGTTTTGGAGAATTGTTGATTAACCGAAATCAACCCAATTAAGTCTAAATTTAATTGCTCGCAAGTGTACGGTTCATAGTATAGTATAGTAGGCAATCACAAGATCGTTCCAACTGAGATTGATATAATTCTAATCATCTAACCTAATTTAAATTGCACTTGAATTGAAATTGAATAATGTTTGACAAGTTGAGATTCTAAACAGAAAGTAAATAATATTAATAAATGATTGAGAAAGACAAATAACAAGAAAACAAAATTATAAATCAGTTGGGAGAAACACTAGGGCATCTGATTCACCATAACCAATCCAACCTAATTTCGGCAGTTAATTATTTATGTATAATCACCCAAATTGACGGTCGAGTTCCTCTAATTCATATAATATCCATGGCATCTAGATTACTACATATATTCTTTTATGCAAGCAATCTATGGCATCTAGATTACTAAACAAATAAGAATTCATTAACGTTTTGGAAACTAACTAAGAGACCGCATGAGACTTAGTGCATGGCATCTACATCAAAGATTTCATGGCATCATTTGCTAGAAGCTAGAACCCGAATTAACAACATGGCATCTGTGATAATTTGCATCAAATACACTCAATCCAAATCTAAGTGGTGGCCAATCACCAAGATTAAAATTAAGCTCATATGCACAACAAAATGATACTCAAAATGAATGAAAATTCATAAATAACTAAACTGAGGTTTTAAGAATTCATGGTCAGGCTACATTCCCTAGCGGAAAGAAGTTAGTTCCAAAACATAATCGAACAAAACATTGAATCCATAATCAAATTAAGAAAAAAACTCAATGTAGAAAAGCATCAATCTTTCTTGCTCTCCCACACCTCTGTTAGTCGAACTCGTCGTCCCCAATCATTAGTTGTCTCTTCTTTTTTCTTTTCCCTCTTGTGCTTCCTCTTCTTTTCCGTAACCGATGAAACTTTAACGCCCATTTATTGATTGAAGTAAAAGAGAGAAAACTGAAAGCTCTTGAATTCTTTGCTGGCCATTTTGTGCATTTATGCACCTCCATTGATTCCACTATTTGACAACACCTTCTTCAATTTTTCGCTCAATTCATGTCAGCAATTTCATCTCCCTATTCGACTTCCACCATATATGAAACTAGCCAAATCTCCACTGCAATCGAATGGAACAAACATCCAAATATTCCAAATTTATGCCCTTTTTGAAGACCCACGGATTGAAAGTGGAATTTGGAAAGTTGATTATCCACCCTTCTTTGATTTTGCTTGATTGAACTCTTTCTCCACTGTCGTAGCATGTGTGTCGGCTAACTCCTGAAAATTGGGAGAGACTAACCCAACCCTCTGTTTTCTTCTCTCGGTTCAAATGGGAGGATAAGAACAACTTGTGAAATTTGAAGGAGTCACGTGGGCATCACTCTTTTATTCCAATAAGTAGCCTGCAAATAAATTAAAATAAAATTTATTTAAGCCACATGTAAATTCTAATGGCCAATAGGTAAGTGCTAATAATCTTTATACTTAAACCAAAGACCCAAGCCACTCAAATTGGAATAGATAACCTAATTATATTAAAACAAAGAATTTCAACATGATTTTTTTTTTTACTTATTAGTCGAACTATAGAAACACAAAACCATGTAATTCCTTTCATTTAAATCCAAACTGTCACAAGAAAATGTAATTTTTGGGACAAAATAAGTAGTACAATTATGCGCTCATCAATTGTCGGAAAAATTTTGGGTGGTACGTACCATTGTACTATTGAATGGTCAAGATTAATTTGCAGTAAATTCCAAATGAATCTTAAATCATTCAACAGTATGTACCATTGAGTGATACGTACCATTGAAGTTTGACTAGGAATTCTCATAAAAATCTTGGGTGGTACGACCATTCACTGGTCAAGCCATTGAATGGTCTCAGATTAATTTGTGGTGGACCTCAAATGATATTTGAACCATTCAATGATCCAATGGTACGTACCACCCAAGTTTGACCTAAAATTCTGATTGGATTTGACCATTGAATCATCCTAGATTAATTTGCGGTGAGCCCCAAATGAACCTTGATCCATTCTGTGATCGGACCATTGAATGATATGTACCACCCAAGTTTGACCCAGAATTCTGATTGAATTTGATTCTTTGTAAATCTTATCCACTAATAAGTATAGAAGTCAACCAAACTTTGATTGTCTGGGTTGGTTGGGAGAAGTTCTTCAGTTCGGATGCCCAAAATATTTAATTGTTCGGCCAAACTCCATTGAATAGGACCATGAGGAGTCATGAGCTTGAAATCTAGGGAAAGTTGGTTCTCATGGAATGTTTTTGTGTCTCAGGCGGATGTGTGAGGCGACACAGCAACTTGCACCTCAAGAATTTCTCGTTGGAGTATTTTTTGAACAAGCTTGAACTATAAGGATGATCGTTTAGGGGTCGTTTCTTGATAGGATGAGGTTACTGAAGTTTTTAATTAGCTTTTGGTCAGACCCTAATTACTTGGATTGTTTTGGTAAACACATAACCCCAACTTGGATTTTCTTTTTGCTTATTTATCAATTTGTCACTTGAATAATATCCAAAGTTATCACATTACTTCCCGCCTTTTAAACCGAATCACTTTTTCTTTGGACTGTCACTTTGTACGTATCTCACATTACCCCATGTCCCCAGCTCCTCAAATATGTCTATTCACTAGTAGAAAAAATGGCTTGGACGACAAACTTTTAGGCGACGAAAAATTATTCGTCGCCCAAACCGACTATGGGTGACAAAAAAAAATTTTGTCGCCTAAAGTTAGTTTAGGCGACGAAACCATAGGCCACAAACACTTCCGTCACCTAAAGGAACTTAAGGCGACGACTCGTTTTCGTCGCCCGTATATGTGTTTAGGCGACAAAACTATAGGCGACCAAAAATTTCATCGCTTAAAGTTAGATGGGCGACGAATAATTTTATTCGTCGCCCAAAAGATGGAAAAACTGGCGGCAAATAAAGTGTTTGGCACTAAATTTTTAGGCGTCGAATATGATTCGTTGCCTGAAACACCTTGAGCGACGAATTATTTGTCGCCCAAAGTTTGGACTTTAGGCGACGAATATTTTCGTTGCTCAAAACCTATCAGATTTAACACACCCCTTTCTACATGAGAGGCAGTTTTTGCAGAAAAAATCTGCAAAATTGCCTCTCAAACTCTCCCTCTCACATTTGTCCCTCCAAATCTCTCTCCCTATCTCACTCATCTCCATCTTTCTCTCCCTATCTCCCTCACCATCTCACTCTCTATCCCTCTAGATCTCTCTCTCTCTCTCTCTCTCTTTCCGTAACCGATGAAAATTTATTTCTTTACATATTCATGATGTACTCGTCGATACGAACGCGTGGACGCAAGCGGAACTCAATTCGAAGTTAAAACGAACGTTTTATGAAGCTTTAAAGTGTAGGGGCATTTTAGTAATTTTCACCCTGTAAGTTGGAATTAGGGTTTTAGGTTTTGGGTTGTGGGTTGGCTGCTGTACAGCAACACATTCTCTCCAACCCTGCACGTTCTCATCCTCTTTCTCTCCCACTTCTCTCTCGGCCAAAACCTTCCAAAACACCGAAACCCTAAAAGTTCTTGGACGAATCACAAAACCGTCAAACCGTTGCCCAAGATCATTACCATTACGATCGTCTCGTCATTTTGGATGAGACTGTGATTTCAGAATCTCCAAACTCGAACCCAATCGACCAAAACGACATCGGAACGATATCGGCAAACTGCCATTCAATTTTCTGTACAATCTCGACCAAGGTAAGCCTCGAAACCATTACCATTGGTTTTATTACATTGAGTAGGTTCAAATCGATATAAAGAACGTCGAATTTGGTGCAGTTTTGAAGGAGAACGGAATTAGGGTTTCCTGAAGCTTTCCGGCCAATTTCAGGCCATCTCCAGCCATTTTTCGGGCCCCAAATTGGTAGGAAAATATTCTACTCGTCAATACCTTCAATTTGATATATGGCACGTTGAATTTGGCCAAAGAACGAAGACGTTATGAATTTTTAAAGTTTTGGACATTTTTCGAAATTTTTCCAAAAATTCCGGCAACCCAGCCGGCGGCGGCTCCGGCGACCGGAGAGGGGAAGAAGAAGAGGGAATATTTCGTCAACGGTAACAGAATATTCTGTCAAAAAGGTATATTCTGTTAAATCTAACGGTGCTAATGTCAGCAGGCGCGTGGCTGACGTCAGCTGCGCGTGGGATGACGTCACCAGGTGCGTGGCGACATGTGCCGGTGCGTGCGGCGGCAAGGTTTTCGGGCCCAGGAAATCGTTTTTCGAGCCCGTTTTCGCAAAAATAGTATTATTTTTAGGCTATTTTTCTATAAGGGCTATATTAATTTATATTAGGGAGGTTTTAATATTTTTCCTCTAATATTAAATAGGTAATCCTTCGACCCAACACTTCGAGGAGGGCAACGCCTAGGGGGATTTCGCTCCCGATCACCTGTGAGTGGACTTTTGTTTTCGTACTTGGTTTATATGCTTGAAAATATTTATGAAATGGTTTTCTTACATGAATTTAAATGTTTTTGGGGCATGTTTATATATATATATATATGTTGGTATTCGATTATGCAACCATATAGTATTTAATTATGGTTATATATTATGAAATGATTTTGAGGGTGGAATATTTATATGGATATATTGGTACTTAATTTATGGCTTCTAAGCATGATTATATTTGATTACACAAGGTTTGAATATTTGAGAAATTATGAAGTATTTGATGTTCTTCACTTTTACACATGATGTATATATGTATGTTTTCAAACACACTTGGTATGCTTTCACTACGTTGTAGTACCGTCTCACGGCCGTAGGACAAGTCTCACATGTTTGGGTCACACGCACTGTACTCCAGGGGTATTGTCAGGTAAATACCTTAGTGCAAGCTTGTCTTACGTTTATGTTTATTTTTAGGGAAAAGGCCCCATTACGTAAGGACTCGAGTGTGACGCGCTAATGCACAAGTGCTTACATGTGTGTGGTACTAGGAGTACAAATTGATTGATAACGTAAAGTGCTTATACGGGGATTGAGAGACTGTTCCTCAACACGTACATGGGTGATTGCACATATACCCTGTGTTGGTTTTCCTATTTATACTATTGATATTTATACGATGAAATGACTTATGAAAAATATGAATTATTATATACAGATTTCACGTTGAGATTTACTTTCAGCTATACATATATTATAGTACGATTTGACACATACTACGGTAGTATGATTTTTCAAATATACTGGATTTCAAATAGGGGGTTACTATGTTGAAAAGAGAAAGGTATTTCGAAAACTTTTATTTTTCGTCCACTCACACCTTTGTTTTTGCGCCCCCTTCAGGACCTAGTGATAGGGCATCTGGTGAAGTCGAGGCATCCGAGTGGCAGCTCTGATTCTATTTCCCGACCATGTAGGGATTTACTATTTCTTATTCAGTTTCTTTAATAATATCCATCCCTGTTATGGATAGAAATTCTAGGAACTTGATTCATTATTTTGTTTCCGCTGATTCAAATTAGTACGCTCTGAACCTTGTGCATTTTGGCATTATTTTCCGCAAACTTTATGTCAATGTGATTTACTTAAACTAATTGTTGTCATGCATATAATGGCTTCGTCACTTACGAGTGTCGGCCATCACGCCCAAACTCGGTATCCACGTGGGTATCGAGGGTGGGGTGTGTCAGGTATGCTTCAAATATCTCGCGTTGCGTGAACGTGGAGACAAATCAATTTTTGGGATTAAAGAGCCATGATTGTCATGTGATAATCCAACGCCTTCTCCCAGTTGGTATTCGAAGTCTGTTGCCTTTTGATGTGGTTAACCCGATAGTGAAGTTGTCCAGATTTTTCGCACAGTTGACTGTAAGGTCGTTGCGTGTGTCAGATGTAAAAAAGTGCGGAGATGAAATTGTACACATCCTTTGCAAGTTCGAGCAGATTTTTCCGCCAGCTTTTTTTACTAGTATGATTCACGCGATGATACATTTGGCGGATGAGGCGTTGCTTGGTGGACCAGTCAACTATCGGTGGATGTATCCAATAGAAAGGTAACGTCAACCCATGGCCTTTGTATGATTCTTCATCATTTTATACTTGTTTATTAATTACAACCGCCGGTTTTCGATTTTGCAGGCTCCTTGGGGAGTTTAAAAAATTTGTGCGCAACAGGCCCAAGCCGGAAGGATCCATTGTGGAGGCATGGATTGCATATGAGTCGCTGACTTTTTGCGCAATGTATCTAACTGATGTTGAGACGACTTTCAATCAGCCTCAACGCAACAACGACGGTGGTGTTAGGAAAGAAAAACTTTCGGTGTTTGCACAAACTGCACGTCCGTTTGGCTCGTCACCAAGAGGTGAATCCTTTTCTGAAAAGGACATGGAGGTAGCGCATTGGTTCATACTCAACAATTGTGACGAGATTGGGCCGCTTCTGGATGAGCATGAACAGTTGATCAGCAGTTCATATCCTTCAAATTTACATGCCGAGAAACACCGTGCATTGTTTCCTCGTTGGTTGCGCGAACGAGTAAGTTTTGTACTCTTTGGTTTCATCACGTTTTAGGTTTTCCGTCATTGTCTTCATATGTTCTTGAACTAACAAGAATACAAATTTTGTGTACATATTCAACTAGGTTTTGAAACTGAAGGAAGAGAATTGGCCGTCATACACCAAAGAATTATATAACTTGGCGGTCGGACCGTTTTGAAACCATGATCTATTACTAAATTCAATAAGATGAACGGTTCAGATCGTTTATATTATGCCTCAATCTTTACAGTTTGGTCAAATTTGTATAGGACGTTATAAATTTTATAGAAATTATATAACATCATCACACTTTTCAATAAACTATGAATATGGGGACAATCTATGAATGATCGGAACCGTTTATCTTATTGCATTAAGTAAAATATCATATTTTAAAAAAAAATCGGGATGAAAAAAACACTACGGATATAATAAGGGAATATACACGTAAACGTTGATCGACGGTTAAAAAAGAATATAGCCTTCATGGTTTCTAGTGTTCATATTTTGGAGATGACACCTTAACGAAAGTTGTAGGCCTTCTCGTTACGAGCGTTTGTGTATTTTTTACAAATTTTTCCCACTTCTCAATTACTTATTATGAATTTCCCACTGTAAGTTAATTTTTCGTACTACTGGTAATTTGTAAATACACATACATATTTATTTCTTTAAATTCGAACCGTTAAATATGTACACATTTTCTTCAAGATCATTCTGTAGAAACATTACTTCAATACAAAATGAATAAGTCATTATTTAGGAGATCAGAATAACAACGGCGGGTGATAAATTGCTTATCTTTAGGCGACCAAAAACTGTTTCGTCGCCTCAATTGGTTTTGAGTGACGAATTATTTGTCGCCCAAAATCTACAAAGTTTGAGCGACGAATATTTTTCGTCGCCTAAACCTTCAAATTGGCTCCAGCCGCCTAAAATTTTGGCTGATTTTGAAAATTTTTAATCAACTTTTGGGCGACAAATATTTGGGGTTTGAGCGACGAAACAAGTTCGTCGCCCAAAGGCCTCTGGGTTCTTTTCACCCCGTGCCTTTTCTTGTTTGTTTCTTCTTCCTTCTTCCTCCATCTGCAGATCCAAATCCCTCCCTTCTGTCGAACCTTAGCCCCAGTCACGAACCTCAGCCCCAGTCACGAACCTCATCCCCCAGTCTCTCACTCTCACTTTGAAACTCTCAGCCTCGGTCTCACTCTGAATCTCTCTCTCACTCTCACTCTGAATCTCTCTTTGACTCGCGACGAATTGAATCTCAAACCAGCTTCAATTGTCCTCAAAGCAGCTTCCCTTACCCTCTCTCGAGGTAGGTTTCAAAGTTTGAATTTTTCTTCTTGATTTTGTACGATTTGCTAGGAATTTGAGTTAGGATTTGGAATTGAAATTGGAATTGGAATTGAAATTGAAATTTGATTTGGGATTTGGAATTGAAATTGATTTGGGTGAGTGTAGTGTGTACTGTGTGTGTGTAGTTAGCAATTTATTGGATTTTTTGGTTTATGGACAACATAATTGAATAATATTGAACTGTGTGTGTGTGTGCATTTAGTGCTCAGATTGATTTGTTTATTAGTTTTAGTCTTGCAGTTGTCCAGGTTCATTGCTATGGTACAACCTCTAACTTTTAAACTTTCTTAATATATAAAACTGGAAAAGAAAAATACTGGAGACCAAAACACTGTGTATGCAATATGTGTGTGCGCACTATGTATGCAATGTATGTGTGCAGTGTATGTGTATGCAGTGGATGTGTGCAGTGTGTATGCAGCGTGTGTGTCAACCATCATTGTGTGTGTGTGTGTGTAACATAAATTAATTATATATGTGCATGGCTTCAATATCTCTTAGGAATTATGTGAGCAGCATGCTGGTTAACATGGTGATGATGATCACAGCTTAAGGCAAAAGCCCTGGCTAGATCCCAAATGATCTGAATACCGGTCACATGGACAGATTTTTACTTCCTAATTGCTGGAAAACGGCTTTTTATTTAGTACAATTTATGTGTTTTGTGCTAAGTGGTACAATGGTATTGACCTTGAGAGCTTTGAGAAGGAAATTTAGATCATGGAAACTCAAGAAGATGTGGTGATCAGAAGAGTTTAGACCTTAATTAAGTAGCTGAAAGATGAATTTGGCATAAGTTTTTAGAATAGGCTTATATCTTGCAGAAGATCAGAAAGCATGACCTATGTTCCAATAGATTTGGAAATGAGGGATGATTGCTTTCCTAATAATTGGTTTAGCAATAATTAATCTTGTTTAAGTAGGTTGGCAGTTTTGGTTTGCATTGTAAGTTTTGAATATTTCGGCAGAGCTAATGATTTTGAATTGTTTTGTGAATGGTTTTGGTATACATTGTCAAGTGAATGGTTTTGCCTAAAAAATAACCTCATATCTAGGAGATTGTTCTTCGTGAGGAAAGATTGGGTGTTCATGACTAATCAGGTTAGAAGAAAGATAGTCACACAATTATAAAAATCGGTGATTATAATATATTTTCTGCTTCATAACAAGTAAAGTAATTAAATCAGAAATCTTAATGTAAATAGTAATTTAGCCTTGAGTATGCCTACAGTTGCATTATTAAGTGGGCGCTATGCAGTATGAAAAGTATAGCTAAGTGTTGGAGTGAATCTTTTTGTATTCAGTAGGGCTTACATTTTTGTCCATCTTCTGCTGTATAATGTTTCTCCTCATCTCTAGCGCGCTATATGGTGTGCTTTGAAATTTAGCTAGTTGCAAGAACCCCGTGACTAGAAAGAAAAAGGATGACCTGTGTGCCTTATCTTGTTGACCCTCAATCAACTGGTGCACTGCTTAATGGAGAAGCTGCAAGCTTTACTCTTATCTTTTTACTTAAATTTGTAGCACTAATTTTTATCCAATGTTGGCACCCTTCTGGAAGATTAAGAAAAGTTCGTTCAATATGCATTTTGTTTCTTTTTAGTGTGTAAAAACATTTTGCAGAGAAATGAACTTTATTTGCTTTAGGTTGATTGTATAACATTCTACGATTGTATTATTCTGTTGTCTTTGATAGAAGTTGTATTGTAAGTACATAGATGTTTTAACAATTTATTTAATATGCATATGTCCTTTTATTTAACAATTTGTAACATGCTGAATTTACAGATGTCGGGTTTGATTTCTACACGCCGCCGCTCTAGTCCTAGTGCAGCTCCATCACAGTCGGCCGCTCAGGATGTCTTCGAGACGCCTGTCTCATCCACTGCTTCAGTGACGTTTCCTGTAGTGAGTGCTCGTCGGGCTCACCGGCGACAACGTCTCGAGGACGAAGGCCTTGAGGCACCCGAGACTTCCACAATCGACGGCGAGGGCTCGCAGACAGGTAATATACCCTTACCTCTAATCTTTTTCATTTTTGTTCGATTGTTTAATACCGTCTAGTTCATTTCTTCAATGCATGTTCAAACATTTGCTACGATTGTCAATTTTGTTGGAATTTAAGGATATGTTGGAATATGTTGGAATATGTTAGAATTGAAGAATATTTTGGAATATGCTAGAATTGTCAAATATGTTGGAATATGTTGGATATGTTGGAATTGTGTGAATGTGGATATGTTAGATTTATTGTTTGCAGGTTATGGGAAATGTTAGACTTTTAGGGGAGGTTCTGCCGAATTTTCTGTGCAGTTTTAAGATGATGTTTTAACCTTGAATTTCTTCTTTGTTTTGTCAGGGAAGAAAAATACTTGGGGCCCTTGCAGACAGTTGAAGTCTGCGGGGATCACACGGGCGACTAATGAAAAGATTGCCGTCACCTTTTCTGAGGAACAGAATGGTTCGGACACATCTGACCAGCACAGCACCCTGGTCATGGAGGTAGGGGCGATATTGCGTGCCCATTGCCCTATGCAATGGAAATCATGGCAATTTTTCCCAGATGAAACGAAGGCGGCAATGTGGCATGAGCTGTCGGTGAGTGTATTTCATACTTTCTACTACTTTTTTTAATTAAGTCCAATATTTTGTATATTTTAATAATATTGTTTTATATTTGCAGGTCAACTTTAAGACTACGGACCTTGATGCCAAACGGATAAACTACATAGACGGGCTCTTCAAAGAGCGGTACAAAGAGTGGAAGGCCGACCTCCACAAAGTTTTCAAGTTGTATTCGGACCCAGAGATTGCTTTAGCCCGAGGATGCCCTGAGGAGTTGAAGGAGCGGCCTGAAGATTGGGAGTGGTTATGTAACCACTTTCAAGACCCTACTTTTTTGGTAAGTTTACACATATTTTATTATTTAACTCAACAATTAATATATGCACTAACAAATATATATTATTTAACTCAACTTTTTTGGTTCAACAGACCCGTTCTCGAGCCAATAAGATAAATAGGTCAAAAAAGGTACTTAATCACCACTCTAGTTCGATGCCCTTTGGCTATAAACTGGCTAAACGACGACATGTAAAACTTTACATTTTTTTATTTTTAATATAATTTAATATTTTTGAATTTTAAATTTTAACCTTTTTTTTTTTTAGCAAGGTGCGAAGTTTCCGGAGATTGACATGTTCGAGGAAGTTTATGTCCGCCCCGGTGATGAGACGGCTCAGTTGCTCCATGTAAGTTTCTTTAATTACCTGTTAATTTTCTTTTATAATTATTATAAACAATAATATATATATTTTTATTACAGGCCACTATGGTGGAGAAGAGTAATGCTCATCTCGAAGAAGTGGCATCGCAGCTTCCCCTCGAGACCCCTATGGAGGACGTCACTCCAACTGAGGATGCTGGTCTTCGTATACTAACGGAGACGCTAGACCAGACCCTTGGTCCTAGGCCTGGTAGGGTTTACCGGGGGATGGGGAAAGCGCGACTCCGAGAGAAGGGTGCCTCATCTTCTAACAACAATTCAGAAAAGGTCACCTCGTTGAAGGCAAAAGTTGAAGACCTGGAGTAGAAGCTCGCATCTCAGGAAAGCCGTTTCGCGTCTCAGGACACTCGGATGAGCCAAATCTTACACGCCCTCCAATTATCCGGCATTCCATTCAATATGCCATCATCTGATTCTCAGCCCCCTCAGTAGTTACTTCGTTTTATGATTTTAATTTATTTTTATTATGAAATATTGTGTACGTACATTTCTTTATATAATCAAATTTGTTTTTTACATTGTTTATTATATTGTATTGTCTTTTAAATACCAATTAATTAAGAAAAAAAAATCAAAAAATTAAAAAAAAATATTAATCAATAAAAAAAAAACATTTTGGGCTACGAAAAATTTTCTTCGCTTAAAGTTTGACAATAACTTTGGGCGACGAAATATGTCGTCGCCTAATGTTTTGCCCCGACGAAACAATAATTTTGGGCAACGAAACAATTTCGTCGCCTAAACTCGATTGCCATGCATATTTTCGTCGCCTTCAATCGTCGCTCGAACGTGGATAGGGCGACGAACGTATATCCTTCGTCACCCACATGTTTGGTCGACGGACTTTGAGCGACGAATTGTGGGCGACGAAGTATTGGTCGCCCAAAAGTTTAGGCGACGAAATATGACTTTGGGCGACGAAATTTTTTTTGTTGCCCAAGTACCTTTTGGTACTAGTGATTGACTCGTTAATTTTTTACTATGAAGTACTCAAGTGAATGACATCCATATTATAGATATATCAATTAGAAAAAAAAAGTTTACGGTCAATAGGCTGAGTTAACTGATTGAATAAGATATGGAAGGTGATATCTAGTTGCAATTGGCATTTTGATTATTAAGCCATTCTTTTTGTTTTGAATTTTGCAAACAGCCTTTCATATATTGATCAAGGGAATAATGCCAAAGGTTCGATCAGAAGCCCTTTCCAATATCAGTGGAGTTTTCATGTTTTTGAAATTTGTAATTTGTTCACAAACTCTGAAATGGAGTGTTTCTTTCAGCATTCGACTTAAGGTATAAAAATATTGGTTTCTTGTAAATAATTAATCATTGAGCCATATTACATACATACATACATATATATATACATACATATATATATATATATACATATATATTTGACTGTCAGTTTTATGTTAATTCTAAGCTCCAAAGGATGCATATATGCCTCATCATCTTTATATATAAAAACTTCGACAGCTGATAAATTTGCAAACAAGTACTTGCTTGTTAGAAAAGATATATATAAAATGGCTGCCAGAGCCACTTGTGGTTGTAGATGCCTCTGTTTTTTGTGTGATAGGATTAATTGCTGCCTGCAGCCTTCCCCTTTGACATAGTTTGGTCTAGGTGTTTCTAATTAACCCTAATTATATATTCTGCGGCATATGTTAAACATAAATAACATCGACTGGAGCAAGAAAATTTTATCTCCAATCTAAGTTAAAAATTTCAAAATCTTGATTTAAACAAAATAATAATAATAATTAGAGGGTTCACATTGCAAATATCGAAGTTTTAAGCAATCTATTGTATTACAAATGAAATTATATATAGTTTTCATTAGAGCTTGTATGAAAAGCACCCTAGCTAGCTACTTCTTTAATTTATTTGCTTAATTACAACATTTTCTTAATCAATATTCATGATAACCTGGTTTTCTCTGCTAATTTTGCTAGTGCTAGTTGTCACAAAGCATGATGTAGGTGAAGCAGCTGAGGACGATGTTAGTTTTGACCAAAACTACGTTGTCAGATATGGAAATGATCATTTCTGGCTTAAGCAGACCATTCGTGAGCAGATAAGATCAAAGAAAGCAACCTACAGTCCCATGCATACTAATAGGACAAGGAAGTTACATAATGTTCAGCTTTCTTTGGACCAGACTACAGGTTCTAATTCTATCTCTCTTCACACTTTGGGGTAAATATTATATCTTTTTTCATGGCTTTTTTGGTCAAATTTTCATGGTTGGGTAATTGTAATATTTATGTATATTCCTTGTAATATTAATGCATGCTAGGATCTGGATTTAATTCCAAGAACGGATATGGTTCGGGTTTTCTTCGAAATGAAGCTAAAACTGCCATCAAGCCATTCCCCAGGAGTTGTCACCACATTTTATGTAAGCATGATTCATGTATCTTTTATATATAAAACATGCACGAATTTGTTTTATACGAGTGTATATCGTTCCCACTCGAGCAACCCTGAAGTTGCAGGTGTAATGTAATGAGAAAAGAAGGCAAAACCATACCGTATGAGCTTACCTTTTGAAGTTGATTGGAAATCAAACTTAAGTGGCTACAAACTTTGCAAGTTGCCAACCCAACTAGCGCCTAGCTAGGGTTTAATATCAAAGTTCCTTAATTTGTTGCATGCATAAATCTATGCATTAATTTCTTTGCATTCATTATTTTGAAGATTAACTATAATTAAAACTGATTTGGATTGATGGATGGCATGCAGTTAACTTCACATCCAGATAATAAGCCTGGAAACCATGATGAGCTGGACTTCGAGTTCTTGGGTACCGATGGGCCAAAATATACCTTACAAACAAGTATTTTTACAAATGACAATGGGGGTAGAGAGCAAAGGCTTCATCTTTGGTTTGATCCCACAAAGGATTTTCATAATTATGGAATCCTATGGAACTATCGCCAAGTAGTGTAAGCAAACTCAAATACTACAAAAGACTCCAGCTTTTTTTTAATTGTTCCTTAATTGTTTAATCTTCATGTATATTCTTTATTTACTTTTTCGGAAAGTTAGATAGCGTAATCCGAGTAAACACTAAAACCCGCATACTACATTAATTTGTTAATCCACTTTTTATGAGATATGAAATTTACATATAGTTGTGAAGTATATTAATATGTGAGAGATGTGGTCATCGCTAATGTGGTACGCTTAGTTGTATTCGCTGGATTATAAGGTTGTTATCTTCCCTCGCATGCTTTTATTTTAGGTTTTACGTGGACAACATCCCAATTAGAGTGTTCAAGAACAATACAATGTTGGGAGCAAGGTACCCTGCACAAAATATGTTTGTGGAAGGAAGCATATGGAATGGATAATCTTGGGCATCAAATGGCAAAAAGGTAAATTGGTCTCAGTCACCCTTCCAAGCACATTATCAAAGATTTAACATAAGAGGATGCCAATTTGGAGCCGAATGCTCTTCTCAATCTCATAACTACTGGTGGAACGACAAAGATTACTTGGAACTGACCCCAGAGCAACAAAGATCCTATAAGAATGTGATTCAGAAATACCTGTGTTATGATTATTGTTCTCTTAGGAGAAATAATTTCAAGGAATGCCAAGTAAAATGACACATCCTGATCCTGACACGCCAGGTGTCGGGAAGTGTTGGCCGACACATGTTTAGTGACGAAAGCCAATTATGCATGTGTAAGAGAAAAGGTGAAAAGATTTAGAGTAGGAAGCGGAAGTAGAGGTGCAGTGAAGGGTAAAACCCATTGTTACAGGTGCATAACAGTCAGAGCAAAGTAAATAGTGCAAGGAATATAAACATTCACATCCTCGTGAGGATGGATAAGTAGTAATTAATTAAAAGTAGGAGCAAATCCTACATAATCCGGAGGAAGTGTCAGAACCACCAGCCACATCCGAAGTAAGCCCTCATCTCACTGGTAATCAAATCTGCCACTAGGTCCTGGAGGGGCGCAAAACATAAAAAGGTGAATGGGTCAAAAAACAAAGTTTGATAAAACCTTTGTTTTCAAGAGCATACTACCCCCTCGCTGGAAAACATGTATAGTTTTTTCAAATACGTCATACTCCTCTGTATGATCCTCAAAATACTATAATAGTAATATGGGTACTCCCCGTTCATCAAACTGAATGCTCAAAACACTGGCACTCCCCGAAAATCAATGACGGACTGCTCACCCATATGTAAACACATAAGCCCAAGTAGATAAGTTACGAGGAACAGGCTAGGTATATGAGTAATACACTGAGTACTATAATGACGCGAGTCTAACGCTAATCGCTGTGCACAAAGTGCGTCACACAAGTTCGAGTTGCCTAGTGCAACCTAGAACAGGCTAGTACCTACAATGGATCCAAAGTTGCGTAGCGGTACTGGTAGTGACATCTCCAAATGTCAAGGCTAGTCCTGGCCACAACACTGAGTACTGATACCCGGGGTGTTATACATCTATTGATGAGCAACAATATAGAAACATGTATGGCAATATAATACGAATGTTCTACCTCTAACATTTGCAAATGATATGAGTTATGCTAACAATTTAACGAAAGCATTGAAAACCATACATAAATATACATTTATCAAAACAAAGACCCACTCACTCACCTGTAAGTAGCCGGGTCGTAGCCCCCCTGTCCTGGGTAGCCTCGGTAGTCCTCTGGATAAGTCTCACCTATATGAGATATCACTATAGTAATGATTAAACTCATAAAGGTTATAATTAAACTAATTAATTAAACCTATCCCTTGTTTGCTCAACACGGAGGTCCGAAACACTCCGTAAAATACCATACATACTGCCCAGAGGTAGTACGCGTCATCACGAGTCGCCTCGCGTCGACGGAATTAGAAAATAGTGCCCCACGCACCCTCACGCGCTGGCTAGCCTCGGCTCACGCGCGGCTCACGCCCTGGGTCAACGCGTCGGTCAAACTAACGGCTTCAACTGACGCCGTTAGATCTAATAGAATATTCCAACATCTTCGTTAGATCTAACGGAATATTCCTAACGCCGTTAAAAAGAATATTCCCTGAAATATTCTTGGTCGCTAACATCATCGACAGTCGCCGCTGCAACTTTTTTCGGCCGCCGTCCAATTAGCCGGAAAACTGGGAAATTTTCTAAAATTTCTAACTTCTTCATTTCTTGGCCAAAATTCACGTTCTTTATACCAAAATGAATCTAGAGAGGAATAATGACGATGTACCTTTGGTTTGGCCGTACAAGCTCAGGAAATGGCCTGTAATTGCCTCGAAAGGCCGCGACTACTGTAGCTTCATCGATCTACGTCAAAACTCAACCAAATCAAGCAAACCACATATGAAAATTCATCTACTCAACGAGAGGAATCCAATGGTGGTAGTTAGAAATCTCACCTCGGTCTAGAATGGCGAGAAAACCGCCGGAAAGGTCCGGTTCTTCCGTGAGCTTTTCCCGTCAAACGGTTGGGAGTTTGGATGAACGGTTTGCACCGTTGAGTCCAGGGCGTCGAGACGAAGATGGTGGTGACTTTAGTTCACCTCGGTTCGACAGTTTTTCATCGACGTGCACTGTGCACATACGGTGAGAGAGAGAGAGAAAAAAAAGATAAATGAAATTAAAAAAAATAAGGATAAGGGAGAAAGATAAGGAAAACAGACAGGGAAGAAGAAGAAAAAAATTATTTTGGATTTTGAGGGTATTGTGCACCCACCAAAACAGTAAGATCACATGATCCCGTGTATAAAATAATCACACACATGTCCAAATTATTCCCTCGGACATTATTTTATAACAAACTTTTTACGAGATGTTACATAAAATAATTAAGCTGTAAATTGGTCTATCTTTTTATTTTCAATATTATACTTGTGTGTAAATTGGTCTAATTTAAGTTTTTTTATGCATGCATTCAAAACACAAGTATACACCACTTTCTTCTTATATAATACAATTTTTTTTAATTAAAAATAGATAAATATAATTTTAAAAGTAATGAAGTTACTAATAATACTTTAATCTTTCTTAGGTCTTAAATTAAATTCAATAATTATTAACTTTTTTACTAATTAATGAGAGATGACCATTCTATGACTAGCTTGCTACATATGTTGTGCCACTCAAACATATTCCCCTTTTTACCTTTTGATATTTTTCTTTCATTTAGGCATCTACCTAGACAATAGACATAGAGCTTTAAAGGATCAAAAGTAATTTTCAACGCCAGTCTAAAAAATCACTATCCCAAAATCTACCTTTCATATTATATATATTCCTTTTGTTCATACCAGTGAGAGTGAACCAACAGCTACTACACGGTAATCTTCCCATTTAACTTAGCCATCAAAACTAATGGATTTGAGATTTAAGATTGAATGACACTTCGGGTTTAAAAAAATCAAGGTTCTAAAAAGCGCTAGGCGCTAGTCGGGCGGCGAACAAGGGCCTAGCCTAGGCGGGGGCCTAGGCGGACTAGGCGGATTTAAATAAATTTATTAATATCATATAAATAAGTGTATTTACACTTTAAAAAAAATAAAAACTATACTTATATTAAGAATTTGGAGAGATAAAGTTGCAAGGCTAGGCCTCAATATCTTATTCTCCATTTCCCTCCAAGACTCCCTCCGTATCAAACTCAAATGGGGATTTGAGAAATTAGGGATTTTGGGTTTTCTTCCCAGAAAACCATTTTGCATTTAAAAAAAAAAAAATAAAGCACCGCCTAGGCCCCCGTCTAACACTAAACCGATTTTTAGAGCAATTTGCTAATAATCCCCTAGGAAGACCCCCGCCTAGCGCCTAGGCCGATTTTTAGAACACTGAAAAAAATTATTTTTGGATTTCTCATTCACCTTTAGTCAAATAAGAAAATGAAAATCCATTTAGTCATAGTTGATGATCGATGCTTTGCTACAACAGAAGTCACAAAATCCAAATTAGATTGTTGGGATTAAATTTTTTTAGCAAAATACCAAAAGATAATCAACACCAAATCAGACGGTCCAAAAGTTGGAATGGGCAGTGGGGCCCATGGCCTTTAGCCTAGTAACACCAATAGGTGAAGTCAAAAGCATGCAAGTAACAAGTGACAAGTACCAAAGTTGGTGAAGGCTCTCGATCATGATATATGACTCACACTCGTCTTTGGGTTTTTTGTGTTCTTAGGAAAACCTTCCAGTTCAACTGCTCAAATCACCCTCTATATATATTGCTTGCACCACCGTAATAATACCAGACAGGCACCATAACCTCCTAAACCCTGATAGCAAGCTAGCTCTACAGGTTTGGCATAGAATTAATGGCTGTTTCAGTGATCTCTGTGTTTTTTCTTCTACTTGGTGGGATATTTGCAGCTGCAAACGATGACAGTTCCTTCGATAAAAATTATGAAATCACATGGGGAAATGATCACATCTTGTCTCTGAATCAAGGGAGAGAACTCCAGCTTACGTTGGATAATCGTTCTGGTTATCATTGTCATCTTAATAATCTTCTTCTTCTTCTTATTTTTGTTAGATATGCTAATGATAATTCATGATTAACTCATCTTTTAATATTTGCATTTTGATCTTTGTGATCATCATTTGTTATTTCATTTAAGTAAATGACATGTTCACTATAGTATATATCAATCGTGTGTGATGATTTTTTGGAAAATATGTTCAACAAACCCTAAATTTTTTATGGAATGCACCTCTAAGAAATTAGAAAAACATATAAAAGAGCTAGTAACAAACAAAAAAAATAGTGTTTTCGATTAATTACGTTTAGCTTTATGATCTCTTCTTTCTTAATATTTGAATAACTACTTGGTCATTGCAGGGTGTGGGTTTGGATCGTACCTAAACTACAGTTCTGGGTTCTTTCATATGAGGATGAAGATACCAGGGAATAATAATACTGCAGGAGTTATCACAACTTTTTATGTGAGATATATTTTTCCATAATTCTCTGTATAATTATATAGATCTTTTTTTCCCTTTTTTAATGTATCCCCAAATTTCCATGGAAATCTTATTTCTATATATATCTAATACATGCAGCTAAATTCAAAGAGTAATACTAGTCAGCGTGATGAACTGGACTTTGAGTTCTTGGGTAACATAGAAGGTCAGCAAGACACATTGCAAACAAATGTGTTTGTAAATGGTGTGGGCGACAGAGAGCAAAGGATTAACCTATGGTTTGACCCATCAGCAGATTTCCATGATTACAAAATTCTTTGGAACCCTCATCAAATTGTGTAAGAATCAATCTCCCATCTGTCCCATACCATCAAATATCGTTCTCTTGTTAGACTACTCTTTACTTATCGATCAAGTAAACGTGAGGTCCAGATTTACAGTCTCATATGTTTTTGCAGATTTTTCATCGATGACACACCAATTAGGGTTTTTAAAAATTACACCAACTCTGGAGTTCCGTACCCGACGCAGCCAATGCGAATCGAAGCAACCGTGTGGAGTGGAGATTGGGCAACTTTCGGACACAAGATAAATTGGACTTATGCACCTTTTGTAGCTCACTACCAAGGATTTGACATAAGTGGGTGCTCAGCACAGAGCTCCAATGTTGAAGAATGTTATAGCTCCAATCATTGGTGGAACAGCATGGAGTACTGGAATCTAAATTCTACCCAACAACAGGCGTATGAGAATGTGAGGAAGAAATATATGAACTATGACTATTGTAATGACAAGCCTAGATACCCTTCCGGGCTTCCCCGAGAGTGCAATATTCAGAAAAACGGTCGACTATATAATGACCAGATGTATTAGAATACAAATAAAGAAGGGAAAAATAATGCTTGTAATAAAGTACCAATTGGTACTCTAGCTATCTCAGATGAAATTTATTGGTATTTTCTGAAGAACATGCATATTATACTTATTAAATTGGATGGTTAATTAGAATTTTTTATACGTATGTGATGCATGATTAATTGATGAATTAGTTACTTTTATCATAGCTTATGCCATTGCAATTTGACTTGAATAACAAATTAATTACATTGATCTACTGAACATAAATAACAAGGGCGATTGCAATTTAACAAACTCAGCCAGACTTTAGTTGAAACAAAAAGCCTAAGCCTTCCTTGATAGTCTTATATTTTTTTTCTTTGCTTTTACAAACAACCATCGGAATAAAAGTATCTTTATAAATATCTGTACCGTTTATCAAAAGACTATAAGACAAACACTGTATGCATTTTATGTTTAAGGATAATATGCATTTTGTGATTGCATATTTCTCTATTTAATTAATTGTCTCAGAAATGAGACTTTAAGGAATGCCAAGTACAATGGTTCAGTTGTTAATTTGGTCTCTCTCTCTCTCTCCCTTCTCTAACATACCAGCATAAAAAAAAACGCTCTATTCTGTATACATATCCAAAAATCTTCCGATTTAACTGAGTCATAAAAAAAAATGGACTTAAATGTTCATGACATCCCGAGTTAATTAATGAAAATAGCTTTTTAATTAGATTTCTCATTCACCATGAGCCTAAAAGAAAAGTATTATATGATAAAGAATTGCTGATGTTATGCATGTATGGAACATAATCCAGATTAGATTATGTTGGGTTTAAAATATTAGCAAAAGTGCCAATGAGCAAATCTAATCAGTAGAGTTGGTACCAAGTCCAGATACTACAAAAGTTGGGAGATGATGAAATCGTTATGGCGAGATGTGGGGTTCGTAACCTTTTCAGCCCAATTACAACAGTAGGACAGCCAAAACACAAAAGGAAATAAGTTGTGACGTCAAACCCTTTTTTGGTACGAAAACCCTATCATATGCAACGACCAGGAACTTCGATCGAAACTTGTACAAGATTGTTCTGGCTATTGAGTAACAAAATAATCTAGTTAAAAGATATATGACACACACACACGCATACGAGACATGTAAAAAATTTCAGAGCAGTCCGATATTTAGGCCATATTTATATTGCATTATTTTGTTACTCAATATTGTCACTTGACAAAATCAAATTACATAACTAGGTTAGACTATGCATGAACGTACCCTGGCTTGCTTTGCAATCTTATATTTATTCGGTTGTTCCGATACAACAATATTTGATCCTCCTTATCTTGGACGTCAAACTTCACTGAAAGCTAACTTGAATATGTTGTTTCTTTCTTGTACTGCCACTACAAAACAGAATGCTATTAGCAAGGGCCGAATTTGGTCGCAAACACCCATTTCCCGTTGGAAATAAGCTTTTTCGACAGCATCATGCCGTCGCTAGTCGTCGGTAATTGTGTTGTCGTAAATACTTTTTTTCCGACCAACTGTCGGAAATAGTACTATTTCCGATGAGTAAGGGCCGTCAGTATTGCTTATTTGTTTGTCGGAATTTGATTTTCAAAACGACCATCTCAATTTTGTTCCGACCCATAACTATGGTCGCAAATATTTAGGAGTTTGTCGGAAATATTGTTCGATCAAAATTTTTTGCTTTTGCGATGACATATTGTCGACCAAAAAATGTTGTCGGAAAATATTTTTGCAACAACGAAACAGTATTTACGAGGGCGCTGCATCGTCGTAATTAGTATTACCGACAACACGTTTTTGTGGGCAATATATAATATTTTCTCGGAAATAAGTGAATAAAAATATTTCCGATGAAAAAGTATTGGTTAAAAATATATATTACCGAGAGGGAAACGCAGTCGATAAAGGTTATTATTTTATAAAAAAAATATTAATAATATATTCCAATTGTAATATTTATTAGAAATATGTTTCTAATCATGCGCAATTATTTGGTAGCCACATAAGAATAATGATACCATTTTACTGCAATTCATTAAAATGAAGTTATTCATAAATAGAAAAGATAAAATAAACAAAACATCCAAACATTGAATTTAAAAATAGTTATATGGTAACAAAATAAAATTGGTGTTGCACTACACATCTTCGAGGTGAGCATCTGAACAGCTATTAACATTGTCCTGTCCAAAAACATAATGAAAAGATAAGAATTTATCAATTTGAGAATAAAAATAACAAATACAATATTCAAAAGTGAAAAAAATATTAAACAGGCAAGAAAAAAGAAAATTTCCACACCGTACACAAACACACCCTACACAAATAATCAATGAGAATGCATGTTTTTAAGTCCTAACAGTGAGAAAGTGATTCTGGATATCCAAAATAACACCTAACCTCAACGCAGCTTGATAATGCGACAATGCCTCTTGGAGCATATTTGTTGCAGCAAATACTTGAGCAAGTTTCACATGCAGAGAGTCATCTGCCCAGTCCTTCAGATATCGCTCTAGCAGTGACACAGCATCCCCATTGCGGCCTTCATTAACATGGAGCTCAGCTAGAGCTAATGCAGCTCCAAGGTAACCAGGTTCCAGCCTAAGGGCTGACTCATAGAACTTTTTTGCCTGTTTCAAGATTAGGTTGAATTCATAAGTATGTCAACTTGACTTCTGAACTCATGCTGAAATAATCTGTTACGGGTTTACCTTCTCCCTACCACCAGGGTTACTCGCATGTACATCCCCTACTAATTTTAGAGCCTTCGCAGATTGAGGCATCGCCTTCATAGCCTCCCTGGAAGCATATAAAGCCTCTTTGATTTTAGAGAGAGCTAAATATGAATGAACCAAACCTGAAATCATAATCGAGTTCCCAATCATTAAGCTTCTGCAATTACTTCATATTTCTCTCTTTTGCAAAATGGTTGAATCAAACATGAATAAGTCAATGCGGACATAAGATGCATGTCATGCACACAAGTATTTTCCTTTACAAGTCCCACCTTGATATGAACGAATATCAGGTCTCAACTCTTGAGCTGCCCTGAAGGCAACTACAGTTGCTTCTGCTCGCTTCATTGATAACAACAGGTTACCCTGAAAGCTTGGAAGAATTCATTTTTCCCTCATTAAGAACAGGGTAAGAAGAAAGATGTGGTGATATCTTTGAACATAGATACTGCAGCTTATCAAATATAAGATCATATCAGTACCTTCATTATATAACCTGGTATGTGCCTCTCATCGATTCGTATACTCTGAAGCAAATAAATAAGAAACTTACGAGATATATAATAATAAAATAATAAATTAAAAAACAACAAACTTACTGTATTTTGACGAACAGACCTTCTCAACATAGGATAAAGATCCTCTCTCATCTTTCCTTTCCCAAAGTACAGATAAGGCCACAAATACTTCTGGCCTTGTAGAATCAATTAGACATAATGAAATAAATAAGCAAAAATAAATTGCTACAAGCAATCAACCAATAAATAGAAAGAGAAAGTTCTTGTGTCATGCATTGGCATTAGTTCTTCTGAATAGAAATATAAGAATCCCATGTAATGAAAAAAATCCCTGCATATATATGTATTCTATAAGCTCATTGCTAGAGGCGGCTAATACATAGTAGCGTTGGCTAAAGAAGCTCTCATTATACACCAAAATTTTTACGGAGCCAGTCGTAGAAAGCCTGTTGACAATATGTAATTCTATCAAAGTAAGGTACACATCCAATAAACAAATGCAAAGGAACATAAAAAATTACTTTAAGGTAGACAACATATAGATCTATATGTTGTGATACCATACTCGAATAGAATAATTCTCTAGTGTACGTAACCAAATTGTAAGTCTTGTTGAACATTGTTTGTCCTCTCCAATGCCAAAAAGATAATCATGAGTGCACTCATAACTTTTTTGATCATTCTGGATTAGCCATAATATAGTGAAGCTGAAAACAAATAAACAACTTAGTGTTAGTTTTTGTGGTAATTTCTCGTAAAATTACATCTCCATGGATTAGTACAAACTATGCATATAACATCTCCATGGATCATTGTGAAGAACAAAAAGGATTACAGAGGAAAATTAGTAACTCAATAGTATGTTCTATCAGTTCAAACTTCAATGAAACTCTACCAAAAAACAATGAATATATAAACAACTAATATTCATTTGTCAAAGAGATAGAAAGCCATAGGCAAGTGTTTGGTCCAGACAGAAAAAATGTATCTTGATAATAAGTTGTTCATATATCACCACAACAAGAACATACCTCAGCCATAGTCTGCTCCTCACATCACTCCTTCCAAGTTGCAATGTACTTCCTCATTATGCTTTTGTATTTTGGAGGCATAGAGATTAGGCGGCTTAGACTTTTGTATTTTCTTTTCTTTTTTACGGAGCTATTACAGTCATTATGTTTTGTTGAATTTCTGAAATACAAAAGCAATATAGTTTTAATAAATTAAATAAAAACAATACTATAATTTTAATAAATCTTGTCCCTTCGGTTTGAATTGTTGAAAAGTGAAAACAAAAGCCCAGAAAGGCAAACTTACTGAAGAGCATCTCCAGTAATCATCACTAACCCAATTTCTCGGAAATCTAAAGTTATCATTATCTTCATCGGTTGTTCCACCTCTAAACCACTAACCTAATCCCAAATTAAAATACGGAAAACTAAACTCTAATCCCAAATTGAAATACCCAAACTTAACCCTAATCTCAAACTGAAATACCCAATTCTCGACCCTAACCCCAAATTGAAATGCCCAATCTTAATCATAATCTCATCCTACAAACCTTTACGTATCAATGCAAAGACAATTAGAGACAATCAAGAAGAGAAATAATAGCTATCCAAGATCCATATCCTAATCAGAGAAGACCAGAAGAAAAGGAGATTAAAGGGTTTACCTGTGACAACCAAGGGAGATGCAGGGAAAAGGAGAGAGAGGGAGGGAGAGGGAGAGAGCGAGCGCGACAGTCTGAGACGGAGAGGAGTGAGCGAATCTGAAATGAAAAGGAGAGCGTTATTTTCGAAGTAAAAAATTTAAGAAGCCGCGTATTATTTTCAAGGTCGCCTCTAAACTTTTGGTCCATAGCGTTTCCAAGTTAAAAATGTTTGCAAAATTTTATGTTTAATAGCGTATTTGTGAAAACGCTATAATCAACTGCTATTAATGAGATATTGTGGCGTAGTGTCTGCTGCATCGGTACCGCACCGTAAGATTATTATTGTGTTTTGGGCTGGAATAAAAGGTTAGGCCCAATCAATTTATTAGTGGTGGAGTTGGAAAACATATTCCCTCCTGCATTTGATTGTTTTGTGTTTTGGGCTGCATCGGTACTGCACCGTAAGATTATTAAGAGGACATGGAACTTCTTGAAAAGCAAATTGTCATTACTCTATGCAAGTTGGAAAAAATATTCCCTCCTGCATTTTTCACTATCATGATTCACCTAACTTACCACTTAGCTTGGGAGGCAAAAGTGGCTGGTCCAGTACAATTCAGGTGGATGTATCCTGTGGAAAGGTAATTTCAATGTTTAGATATTAATTTTATTTATAGTGTGTTTGATTTATAGTGTAATTTTCAGAATGGTTTTTGGAAAGGGTATGAATAATATTTTACTATAAAAATTATTAACTTCCAGTTATGTTAAATTAAATTTTTTTTGTCCTTCTATACAGATCACAAAACTATACCACGACGGTGAAGTTAATAAGGAGATGCTTTCTTTGGCTCGAGGTCCTGAAAGGCGTGCAACTTATTATCCAGGTTATTATACCAGCGGGTTTAGGTTCCATACATTGCAGCGGGATGAAAATAAAAGAACACAGAATAATGGAGTTATGGTTAAGGGGGAGAATCAGACTGATGATGTGCCGTGGTATGGAACCTTACTAGACATTGTTGAGCTCCGTTACATAGGAGGGAATAGAGTTGTATTGTTCAATTGTGATTGGTATGATACAGCTAGAAAATGAACTGGTTATAAGAGAGACCGTTTGTTCTAGCAACCCAAGCAACCCAAGCTTTTTATGTCAGAGGGATTAAAAACAAGACTTGGAGTTTTGTGGTGGAAACAAATCCCAGGAACGTATATGAGATGGCTAATGATGACAGTGAGCCATACCAAGAAGAAGAGACTCATAGTTGACGCATGGATGCCAACCAATATGAGGTTGAAGATAATGAAACTGATTGAAGTAAGGATGCGATTTAACTGAGTTCACATGTATTGTCATTGTGTTATTCTCTTCTTCTTTTTATTATATTTGATTGTGAAATTTGCGCTCATGTGATTGCGATTATTTAAATTTTATTGCTACTTTGAGATACATGTTTTGGAGTTAATGAATAAAAAAAATATTGCATTGCTCCTTAAAAAAAAACTGCATTGCTCCTCAAAAAGAAAAAAGATTGCATTGCTCCCTTAAACATAGTAATTCCAACGATGGCTACAAGCCATCACAAATAGATACCCTTTTGCGAGAGCTATAGATTGCTCTTGGAATTAAATACTCATTTTCAACAGCCTCTAATTCCCCTCGTAAATGCACAATTACTTCCGACAGCGAATAATTGCCCTCGGAAATATAAAACTACTACCGACAACCACTTTTTGCCCTCGGAAATAGCCTACCATTGTCGACAGAATGAACTTACTGTCGGAAAAAGAGTAACTACTATCGACGACCGTGAGGTTCGTTGAAAATAAGTTTGGCGCCACAGTTCCCGCAAAAAAAAATGATATTTCCGACGAAAAATGAATTTTCTTCCGAGGGCATTTTGTGTGTTGAAAATAGTAAGCAGCTTGTTGACTCAGTTCCGACGGACGTTGATTTTTCGTCGGAAGTAGTACCTTTTCCGACGGTTTTTGAAAGCCCTCGAAAAAGTTTGGTCGGAAATGACTGTTTTTTTTGTAGTGTGCATTAGTGATTTCTTGGTTTTCCTGACAAATTTTTATGTGTACAAAACAACCAAAAAGAGAAATTAAATAATACATGGCAAATTAACCAAACATTAATGCTTTTTAGAAGTCACTAAAATACTCGGAACAATTAATAACGATAGACAAAATTGATACTCTTTAATGAAGGTAAAACATACCAATTTATGTGAGATCTACATGTATTTAAATGATCCGTCTAAATAAAATTACTAGTTTGCAAAGGGCAGATAACGTCTTAAATGATTAAAAACATTTACTCGTGCACCTGATGTTACTTGTTTGTTTACCCTTCCTCTAGTATCGCTTGTATATACAAACCTATGAACTAATGAACACTACTCATTAACAATTTCGAATGGCCGCTTTTGATCAAACTTGTGAACTAATAAAATGGGGAAAAACGGTAGGCAATGTTTCCAACTTGCAAGCAGTCGCTTTCATAAAAAAGAGATGCATACATTATATATGATGTTGTTTGTTATGAAGATACAACATCCGGAGAAGTCAATAGCGTGTGGGAAACAGATCAGTAAGGTAGAGAGAATGATGGCTCACACCCTTTCTGCTTCTCTTTAATTTGGAGTTTTAACAGGAAGAGGTTCAAACCACACACACACGCAGCCACACTCAGTAAATCTCTGATATTTATATAACTATGTTAATATCAGAGATTTACTGAGTAGGATAGGTGGTAAAACCAGCCAATGAAGATGACATAGTTAAATGATAATCACATATTATGATAATCCAAAAATGATAAATGAAAACAAATAACTGGAAGTAAGAAATATCAGTATTGACTTTGGAAATAAGATAGGCAAGAAATTGACTGGGCGTAAGAGTATTTAAAAATTGCATAATGAAATTAATGAATTTAAAATAATGCAATGCAGATATTGAAATTACTTTTATTGAAAAAATAAATTGTAACTTACAAACTTTGACTGTTTGAAACAAACAAATGATTGATGAATGCAAATGATTATGCATGCAGACTTATTACTGATACAAGTGCTTAATATAAATATAAATTTAACTGGAGAGGGGAGGTTTCCTTTTGGCTCTCGTGTATTTGAGTAAATGAGCTCTGAGTTGGAATGAATGAGGAGTCCTCTTCTTATAGCTGATGAGGGATGACTGTGAGGGAGACAAAATAATTGCCTTTTGACTGATGAGTGAAGGCATCTGCTTTCGGTGGGTGAATGCTTTTACTGTTGGATTACTCCTGCTTTCACTGTGGATGACCAGTAGTTTTTGTTTAAATGATTACTTCTTTTGACTACTTTTGAGATCACATGTTTTTATTGTATTTTTCTCCTGTTTTTGTTTCATTCATAGGGATCTTGTGAATCTTGATAGTCTACCCACCTGGTAGACTGCTTGACCGTTTGTTGTGTTACTGCGTTTGACTTGTCTGAATTTGAAGAAATATCTTCTTCTTCTTCAGAATGTAATGCAGCTGTTTCTGCAAGTAATTGATGTGCTAAATCTTTTAACTGAGCGGCTTTGTCTCTAGAGACTGGTGTTGACTTTGATGACTTGGTTGACTTGGCTTTGCCTCGGGTGGAAGATGAAGGGCTAATATCTTCCAGATGTTGTGAAGGTGAAACCATTTCTTGTTTCTGGATTTGACTGGAGGGCACAAAGGGTGCTGAGCTGACTGGTTTAATTGGAAATTCTTTAATGACTTGTCCGATGATCCGTTCCTGGTTGAAACGATCCCACCATTTTACTGATCTTACTCTGTGGATTTCCATGGAAATGATTTCATAGTTCCACTTCAGAATCCATGGAACCTTGTATTTGGCCATGAAGAGAGCCAGTAGGGCAATCCGATGGTCAAATTTACTTGTGTTGAACTGTGATTGAAAATGAGTATTGAGTATACTCATTAGTGACTCTGGAATGATAACTGTGTTAGGGCCATGAACTAACCACCACTGGGGAAACCAAGCTGGAAAGTTCATTTTGAATTTGTGGTCAAAGGAAATGAACCACGAATGACTGAAGCTTCTGACTGATGTAGGAAAATATTAGTCCATGCTTGAATATAATCAAAATAATTGTAGTGAATGTTAGGTAACTGAACATTTCTTGACTAAAGTTGTTTGTGATTGTAAAGGGGCATATCCCAATCAGCTTCAGTCAAAAAACGATCAATGTGAATAGAATGGTAAAGCAATTTTACTGGGGGTTGAGTAGAGTAAATGAGTTTAATGGAAATTGATTGTGTTTCACTAAGGATGGCCTAGTAATACTTGAGTGACTTATATGACTCTGTTGGGACATAATGAAAATTTGAGGGAAGGTATTTTTTGACTATTTTTTCTGGGCCTTGGGCTATTGAATAGGAAGAAGGGATACTAAAAAGGTACTCTGAGGTTATCTTTTTAATATATGGGGATGAATTCGGATACAAAATTGAAGGTGACTGAGGTGGAGGTTGACTATCTGCAAAGGGGTCAAACGGGCTGGCTAAAGCCTGTTGGTAACTGGGTGACTGATAGTTGGGCCTGTAGGAACCTACAGTGGAACCCAAAGGAATGAACCTATTTGTCATTGCTAAGGCTGAGGATGGGTTGACTGTGGAATCTGGGCTTGATTCCTTTTTTACTGGTGGTAGAGTGGCTGGCAGTTTTCTCATGTCCGCCATTTTTACCCTGCAAGAATTCACGGGTTAAGAAATCTGGTATGCAATTATGTATGCCTTTGATATGTTCAATGTCAAAATAAAAAATGTTTAAAATTGACTGCCATCGTGCAAAAATCTGTTTTGATGCAATGTTTTGTACATTCTTTTTCAAAACATGCTTTGCAGACTTGCAATCGACTCTGACTAAAAATTTCTGATTTAATAAATCATCTTGAAATTTACTAATGCATAATACAATAGATAAAATTTCTTTTTTGATAGTACTATAATTACTCTGAGCTGGGTTCCAAACACCAGAATAAAAACAGACTATTTGTTCACTGGAATTTATAGAAGTTGACTGTTTGAGAATACCACCGAAGCCAATTTCGGAGGTGTCTGTTTCTACGAGTTTGAATGACTCAGGAGTTGGAATGCCAAGACAAGGAAGTGTCTTAACATGGATTTTAATCTGTTTGACTATGGAAGTATGCTGACTGGTCCAAGGGGACGGTGACTCTTTTAACCTGTCAAACAACAACTTACACTACTGTCTAAGGTTAGGATAAAAATCTGCAATATAATTCAAAGATCCTAAAAATCTTTGTAACTGGTTTTTATCTAAGATAATATCTGGAAACTGAAGGGTAAATATGAGATTTATGTGGGATTTCTATTGACTAGCATGCATATACAATTCTCAATTTATAAGCATGAGCAACGGAAGCAAAATTATCAAAGCATTAGTCATGCAAATCCCTTTCAAGAAGCATAGGTTAATATTTGATGCATCTACTAAAATTGAAGAACAAAGTGAAGGTGTAGTTTTATACCTCTTGATCTAGATTTTAGACCAAGGATGGACCACCTCCAAGCTTTCTCTTCTTGGAACTCCTTGAGCCTAGCCTCCCTCCTTGCTTCCTCCACCTTGAAATATTGGGACTTCTTTTGGTTCTCCTCTAGTCCCCAAAGTTGAAGACCTCTAAAGATCCACACCCACCCAAGTAGTGGAATGGATGATGGATGACCAAAAGAAAGAGAGATGAGTAGCTATCTCTTTCCTTTGGGTGGCCGGCTGTTTTGTGAGGAGAGGGAGAGAGTTTTTCCTCTTTTGTTTTGTTGAAAACTCACACAAAAGCCTTAATGAATCTCATTCATTAAACTTTCATTTATAGACTAAAAGAAGTGAGTCAACATTTGACTATTCACTCTCTCTCTCTCTCTCTATAGGCCGGCCCCCTTTGTTATGATTGGGCTTTTGGGCTTTTAATATTTCAAGTCATCTTATGCTTGAATAAAAGCCAAAATGGGTTTGGGCCCAATGGGCCCGTATAAACCCGAACTTTTCAGTAAGCCTAAAAACGATCTTTTATAGCTTCTATGATTTCTTTAAACTTTCTAATTAATCATAACACTCAATTAATCCAATTAATTATTTCCATCATTCATATGTTGTTCCACCACAAGAGTGTACCGGTGTACAATCATTTTAGGTTCTAATTAGCAAGGCAGTGAGGTGATTGGTATCAATCCAATTGATTAGTTTTAATCCAATCATCTAGTGAATTAAAACTTATTTTAATTCTTTATCTTCTTTGATGATTACTATTTAATCATCCATAAGATCCCACAAGCCATGAGTGACATCTAAACATATATCATGGCTACCCAAGCTAATGTAGAATTTGTTCGGAGAACCTATTCAATTGGAATTACAATGTAATTCGATCCTTCTCTAACGCAATACTCTCAATCACATCACTAGGATATGGATACATAATGTCAAACCCTTAATGTGATTGTACCATGTTATATGATTCAATTGAGTCGTAAAGGAACACTTTCCATTACTACACTCACTACTTCGGCCGAAGATTCCCGAATCATATCTTAGAGTATTCTTCCTCTCGTAACGAGGATTAGAGATCCTTTGTTGATCATTCACTTGCCTCCATGGCTAAGTGGCTTAACCCCAACTATGTCGTGGACACCCCCATGATGGGGTGACTTTGATATAGTCAAAGATCAAGGACTTAACCACAAGACAACTATGATGTCTCAGGTCAAAGGATTACTTACATTATTCCAACCATTGGAGTTACTTGCTTGACATGTGAGTAGACCTCCATGCAAGTACTCCCTTTCGATTGTATTCAGTGAACTCATTCCCTTAATGAGCACCTACATACTTGTCATAGTGTCACTACACGAATGGCTGAGACTTTCCATCCTTCCCATTTGAAGCTGACATAGTACGTACTGGTCTATGGATTGTCAGTATCCTTCCGACAATCCCATGACCAGGAACATTTTGAACATCATGGTTATGAGAAGAAGGTCTCTGCAGTCTAACATCATTAGATTACTTCTTCCATCAATCCATTGTCCATGGATTCACTATTTTGGACATATATCAACTATTGAGATAGTCCTAATAAGTGACTTTGCCCTTTTGCTGTATTTAGGGTTATCCATACATACAGTCACTGTCCTGAAAAGTTTTTTCTAAAGATTGACTTTCAGGGCATATTTCCAACAGAAACTTATCTGAAAACTCAATTACTCTATCTATTGGTTGTATGGTTGACTGATAAATATTGTAACCTAAAAATCTAATCTTTGACTGGAATAATTTGATCTTCGCTGCAGAAACAACCAAACCGTTAGATTTGATGATTCTGGAAAACATATGGAGGTGTTTCCAGTGTTCATCAATTGACTTTGAATAAACTAAGACATCATCAATATAGACAATTGTAAAATGACTATACTGATTAAATATCTCGTTCATTATGTTCTGAAATTCACTGGGAGCATTCTTAAGCCCAAAAGGCATTACGTTCCATTCGTAGTGACCGAAAGGAGTGACAAATGCATTTTTGTATTTTTCATCCTCATGAATATGAATTTTCCAAAATCCAGATTTTAAATCGAATTTACTAAAAATTATTGCTTGACTTAATCGTTTGATTAAATCACGTTTGTTTGGTATTGGATAGCAAATCCATTCCAAAACCTCATTCAAAGGTTTGTAGTTGATGACTAACCTGGGTACCCCCTTTTGAGTTCAATACATTTCTGAACATAGAAAGCTGGACAAGACCAGGATGACTTATTGTGTCTAATGATACCTTTACTCAATAAATCATGGATTTCCTTTTTACAGAATTCCATAATTTCATGACTCATTTGGATGGGTCTTGCCTTAGTAGGAATCCTATGCTCAGTGAACTCCTTAACATAAGGTAGTCTAACTATGTGCTGCTTCCTATGCCAAAAAGCAGTAGGTATGTCAAAACAAATGATTTTGACTAAACTTTGTTGAAAAGATGATATGATGTCTAATAATGACTGGGAAGAAAGTTGTTCTTCAATTCTTTTGTAATTGATTTCTTTCTTAAGAAATCGAATTTGCTGTGACTTTTGATTAATCAAATTGACTATTTTTGAAACACTGTCGTTTTGCAAAAAACTTTAACTTTTGAAAATCTGTTTCAACACAAAAATCAAACTTTACTTTCTGTCCTAGCATGCGTGTGCTAATGCAATTATGATGTACTTTGAAAGGATAAAGTAATGCAATGAATGACAATCCTAATATGACTGGATCTAAAATATTTTTGATTAAAACAAATGGGGTTTTAATGCAAATTACGTCCTGACAGACGTGTGCTTTTGAAATTTCATATTTTAACTGCATGGGTGACTAGTTGGTTGCACTAAGTACCTCGTTTGACTTATGAAAATATTTAGTGGGGATTAAACCTTCTTGAATACAATTCAAGGTGGCACCTGAATCAATCAAAGCGATTGTTTCAAGTTTAAAATCTCCAATAACTATTTTCACTTTAGAATACCATTTCTGGATTCTAATCTTACTTAAAAGGTTTAAGGTTAACTCCTTAGCTGACCCTTGTGACTTAGAATCAGAATCTGAACTTGATGAAGTGTCTTGTTCTTCTTCTGGGTTAACTGGTTTCTTACCTCTAAGGGCTTGTGTCTGTAAGTGACTAAGGTGTGATCTAATCTCACCGTTTTCTGACTTTAGTAAACCTATTTCTTCTTTGATTTTATTAACTTCTCTCTGAAGATCTCTAACTGTGACTTCTTTCTTGGGTTTACTGAACCTTTCTAGGGTTTTACTGAGACAAATTTTTGGGTTTGTCTGTGACTGACTTGTACTGGGTTCTTCCTGGACAACTAAGTTCTTTAGTTTCCTAAGGTAGAACTGTTTTAACTCTGGGTCTTCTATTTTACTAATTAATTCTATAAGAAGACTTTCCTGTTCTTCTTGTTTACTAAGTACTGATATGTTTTTATAACATGCGTCAGTACAACCTATCTTAACTCTTGGTGAAGACTGGTCTGAACTAGATTGACTATGGGCTGAACTATAATTTGAATTTTCTTCAGATTGACTGGGATCTGTGTCTCTTAAATCTAAGACTTGAATCAATTGTTTCTTCTCTTCCTCAGAGATTTTCAATTGATTTACTGTTTTCTTGACTCGACACTTGTTGGCATAGTGCCCAAACTTACCGCACTTGTAACACTTACCTTTTTGGTTAGTGTTCTTTGACTGAGGCTTACTCGAGGAACCCTGTTTCCATCTGCTGGGCTTGGGCCTCTCATAAAACATGTTGGACTTAAACTTGTTAGATTCAAAATTTCTCTTTTTGAACTTATACTTACTGCGCTTGTAACTAGGGTACTTACTTGGGCCTTTGTGGTCCATACCTTTCTTTTTACTGGATGGAGCTATTGGTGGTAGCCCATATTGTTCACAAAACGTGCCTAACTTGTATTTTGCTATTGACTTACCTCGGTTGACTTCTTTGGTAATTTTCATATCTATACACATTTTCAATCCTTCGCTCTGGATAATATTGATAATATTTCCATAAGTAAGAGTTGAATATGGTATGATACCTTCTTCATTAACTAATACTTGTCTAATTTTATGTGCGAAAATATTTGGCAAACCATTTATGAATTTTTCTTTCCAAAATGGTTAGTTACTGTCTTCTCGTAACATAACTCTAGAGATGAATACGTCTTTATACCAACAGAAATCACTGAGCATAGGGCAACGCAAATTACTAAGTTGGTCATGTATTCTACTGATAATATTACTAGGTGTACCAATAAAGTGTTCAATAATTGTAAAAAATAAAGTATTTACCGCATCGGGGATTCCTCGTCCGATGTTTTCATCAAAAATAAGGATGCCTTCTTCATCTTTCTTGACTCCATTTCTGATCTCTGTCTTGGATGACTCAATGAGATGTTTCTCCCACCATGAATGAAGCATTCCTGTAAAACCTGTGACTAACAGAACAACGACCTAAGTTTGACTGAGAGAATGATTGGTAATATAACTATTAGCAACCATACTCATGTTTTGTAACTTGTTTAATAACTTTTGTTCACTTAATCCATCAATATTCCATTCGTACAATTTGTCAGCAGAAACTGTAAATTGACTCTGGAAATTTCTTTCCTCAAACTGGATATCTGGAGGTGTTGGCCTCGGATACCAATTTTTGATCAGATATGTTGAATTAAATCTTTTACTATTGGTGATTCGATTTAATTCAAGATTGTGAAAGCCACCATCAATCTCTTGGATTGAATTAATTTCTCCTCTTGAATGATCAGAATCAGAAATAGTATCTGATTGAGTTACTAAATCATGCTGCAAAACATTAACTGATTTCTCAGTTTTTAACTCTTGCAACATTTGATTTATTTTTTGACTGGTAGAAGTGACCTGCAAAACAGAAGTAGATGTTATGGCTTCTAGGAAGGTTACTAATGGTTTTTCTTTGACTGGTAACTTAGGCTGTGCTAAGCTATCTACTTTGGTTTCTATTTTATCTAACTGTTTGCCTATCGTGTGCAGGCTTGTGTTTGTGAAATTGTTTTGTTCGATGACTGGTTTTAGCCCACTGTCTTCCGTAGGAAGTTTGAATGGGAACGCCAGTATATGTGTATTGGACGTAGTAATGATGATTGATTCCAAAGGTGGATGACTGGATGAGACAACTGTCTTATCCCGTTTTACCCATTTTTCCTTTGTAATTACTTCAAGAGTTTTGTCAGATTCATAATGTTTCTCAACATAGTCGAAGAGAAATATTTTTGATCTATTTAACTCCAGGAACTGTTTCCAGTTCTCATAAATGTCTTTCTTTTGGGAGACATTATATTTACTCATGTAGGCTTCTCGCCTAGGAATATTAACTTCAGCTTTTATATCTTTACTTAAACTCTTCCAATTGATTTTGAAAGGTTTGTTCAAGACTAATAACTGATGATTGACTTGTGTTGCTTTAAAGTCTGAAGCTGTAGGAGACGTTTGTTCTCCTGTGTCTTGTGTTTGGTAATGTGGATGTGTAACTTGTGACTGTGCTTTGACTGACTTGATCTTTAAATTGATTAAATCATCAATCAATTCTTGATCTTGATCTAGCCTAGAGGCTGCCGTAGATCCAAAGAAAGAATATCTTTCCTTATCTGGAAACCTAGCTGACTGTGATAACTTGTGCAGACTGACACTAGACCGTCTAACTGTAGGGTTAAAACTAATCTTAACCGTGCCGTCAAAGTATTGTTCTGTGTTTTCTAAGTTGACTAGACTGTTCTGAGGGTTTACTGGTTGAGTCTCATTAATCAAACACCAATCTGCCAGTAGATTGATATCTGACCACTTAATGGATCTGGGAACTCTAATGTTGGCATTTTCTTGGTTTGACTGAATTAAAAGTGTATGGTCTCTAGGACTTTTGACTAAGGCTTGGAAATTCATGTTTGTGCCTGTGACTTTGTAGTAAATTCTATAAACTAAGGCTAGAGGTTGGACACCTTCTAGGACCTGGTAACTTGAGGTCTTAATGTTTAATGTGAGTGACTTTAACATATGTGGGTCTATGAGGCTGACTGTGAGATTCGGGAAACAATCGAAATGGATTGGTCCGTTGTAAAGACTTGACTCAATCATCCCGAGAACACTATCACTGAAGTTAGTGAATTGTGCATCTCTGAGACACAACAATATTGAGGTGTTGAGACCTCTTCTTGTTAATGGTTTGACTGCGATATGTACTAATCCAATGTGGAGGTAGTTGTGACCGTCTTTCCTGTGTGACTTAACCTGTTCAGGTGTAAACAACTGGCAGGTTTCATGTTCTTTACTTAAGGCATAAGCCTTTTCTATCGTTCTAACATGATGTTCACTTCTGAATGAAGCTACTGACCATTTTTTCTTATAAATTGACTTACTGGGTACCTTAGGGATATTTCAGGCACTAAATGACTCTTCTATACTGAAATCTAATTTATGTTCCTCATTGACTATGTCTGGGATCCTACCCATGTTGTTACTAGAGCTAGTGCTGGTAGTCGAATTAGATCTAAATAATCTACTCATTGTAGATGACTTTGAGTTTACTTCAGTAAACTTACCTGGGTTCACTCCCTCTATCTTTGTGGCTTCTCTCTCTCACCGCTCATGCACTCCGCTCATGCCCTACCCTGGGACTTATTGTTTGGACAACACACCTTACTGTTTGGGTCGAGAGATAAACAATTCAACAAAGGAGGTTAGACAGATAAATTTGACTGAGAATAAACAAATTGTCAAATCCAGATGAATAAGATTACTGAGAAATAATTGACTAACCACTCACTTGGCTCTGATACCATATGGGGCGGAAGTCCCTTACTATGTTAATATCAGAGATTTACTGAGTAGGATAGGCGGTAAAACTATATATATATATATATAGATAAACTTTATTCGGGTGGTGCAAGTATATATTTTAATAGTTTGCACCACCACCATTACTAGGGGCACTAGGGTTTTGGATAAAAATGGGTTTTCCAGTGCTGGGTTTCCTTGTGTTAATTCTCCAACTTGTTGGTGGGATGCTTTCACGTGACATTTTCTATGATGAGAACTATGAAATCAAATGGAGAGCTGATCATTTCTCGCCTCTGTATCGAGGGAGATAAGTCGAGCTTTTCTTGGATAACAATTCGGGTTATCATCACACACACACACACACACACATATATATATATCACCATCTATATATTCAATTATTCATCGTCTTCTTGTTAATTTCTGTTTGAATTTTTTAGGGTTCTTTATAGATAAACTCATGCAACTCATGTTTCTTAAACAAAAACCCACCCGAATAAAATTCAAATTTCAAATAAGGTATCATGTAGATAAATAAGTGATCTATTATCATAAAATATTTACATTTTATGCCACAACACTCTAATCATGTCAATTAATGTGATTACTCACCCTAATTATGATGAACAATGAGCCCCATATGAAAATTTGTATTATAAATATTTATAATATATATACCTACTAATAATATATTATACTAATTTATAAATATATTCTGACAATAAAATTAAAAATATATAAATTAATTTACCTACGTTTTGTAAATTCATTAATTTAACTTTTAATCAAACAACATTAGTATATTTTGTAGGTAAATTAATTTGAATCAATTAACATTCTTTTATTTTGTAGATAAATTATTTTACATGTATTATTACATATATTATAGACACTTTTTATTGTTATCATATAAATGTGTATAAATAATTTATATTTTTTAGATTCTTTGACACATCCCGACCCGAATGTACAGGTGGACACCCAAAAGTCGAGTGTGCTAGCCGACACCACATGGGGTGACGAAAGCCATTTTGAAGAAATAAGGGATAATTTGAACAAATCGAATGAATAAAAGATCAGAGTGCACGAAAGTGTGCAGGCGGAAAGAATTAATAAAATAAAAACTGGTTGTACAAGGTACGGAATACTGAATAAGCCACTTATCCTGGAGGGGCGCAAAAACAGAAGGGTGAGTGGGCCATAAATAATTATTTTGTAAAACCTTTCCTTTCTGAAAGTAATAACCCCTCGCCGTCAAAACAAGTAATAGTTTCGGAAAACCTTTCTGGAAAACATACTACAGTAGTAGGTGGAAAATCAGTGTAAGTACGTAAATGTACTTACAGTCCGAAACAGGCAGAAAGCCACAACTTAGTAAAAATACTTTACTAGAAAAACCATATAAAATAAGATAGTACGGGAAACCCGTAAAACAGTAGAAGCCTCCGTGGCATCAGTAAAATCCGATAGTAAGATCACAATATAAAACAGTAGGGTATACGCTCGATAGGTATGACAGACACACGAGTTCATACAGAGGTATTCTGTCATGAACAGGCTGGGTGTATAAATAATGCTACGCTCATGTACTACATGAAGGGAAATTATGAGATTTATGTGAGATTTCAAATGACTAGCATGCATATACAATTCTCAATTTATAAGCATAAGCAACAGAAGCATTAATATCAAAGTCATAGTCATGCAAATCCCCTTCAAGAAGCATAGGTTCATATTTGATGCATCTACTAAAATTGAAGAGCAAAGTGAAGGTAAAGTTTTATACCTCTTGATCTAGACTTTAGACCAAGGATGGACCACCTCCAAGCTTTTTCTTCTTGGAACTTCTTGAGCCTAGCCTCCCTCCTTGCTTCCTCCACCTTGAAAGATTTGGACTCCTTTGATTCTCCTCTAGTCTCCAAGGTAGAAGACCTCTAAAGATCCACACCCACAAATGTAGTGGAATGGATGATGGATTGACCAAAAGGAGGAGAGATGATTAGCTAACCCTCCCCTTGGTGGCCGGCTGTGTTTATGAAAATGGAGAGAGATTTTTCTTTTCTTTTGTTCAAGAACACACACAAAAGCCTTAATGAATCTCATTCATTAAACTTTCATTTTTAGATGTGAAAGAAGTGAGTCAACTTTTGACTCTTCTCTCACTCTCTCTCTTTCTCTCATTAGGCCGGCCCCCTTTGTGTTGTTTGGGCTTTTGGGCTTTTAATATTTCAAGTCATCTTATGCTTGAATAAAAGCCAAATGGGTTTGGGCCCAATGGGCCCGAATAAACCCGAACTTTTCAGTAAGCCTAAAAACGATCTTTCATCGCTTCAATGATTTCTTTAGACTTTCTAATTAATCATAACACTTAATTAATCCAATTAATTAATTCCATCATTCATTAGTAGTCCCACCACAAGAGTGTATCGGTGTACAATCGTTTTAGGTTCTAATTAGCAAGGCAGTGAGGTGATTGGTATCAATCAAATTGATTAGTTTTAATCCAATCATTTAGTGAATTAAAACTTACTTTTAATTCTCTTCCTTCTCTGATGACTACTTATTTAATCATCCAGAATAGCCCACAAGCCATGAGTGACATCTAAACATATATCATGGCTACCCAAGCTAATGTAGAATTTGTTCGGAGAACCTATTCAGTTGAAATTACAATGTAATTCGATCCTTCTCTAACGCAATACTCACAATCACATTACTAGGGTATGGATACTTAATGTCAAACCCCTAATGTGATTATATCAAGTTATATGATTCAATTGAGTCGTATAGGAACATTTTCCATCATTACGCTCGATACTTCGGCCGAAGATTCCCGAATCATATCATAGAGTATTCTTCCTCTCATAACGAGGATTAGAGATCCCTTGTTGATCATTCACATGCCTCTGAGAATAAATCACTGACCCCAACAATGCATAGAACACATCCAAGATGAGATGTGGTCATGTCTCATTATCAAATGATCAGCAACGTATCCCCAAGACAACTATGATGTCTCAGGTCAAAGGATTACTTACATTATTCCAACCAGTAGAGTTACTTGCTTGACATATGAGTAGACCTCCATGCAAGTGCTCTGATTCGATTGTATTCAGTGAACTCATTCCCTTAATGAGCACCCACATACTTGTCATAGTGTCACTACACGAATGGCTGAGACTTTCCATCCTTCCCATTTGAAGCTGACATAGTACGGGCTAGTCTATGGATTGTCAGTATCCCTCTGACAATCACATGACCAGGAACATTTTGAACATCATGGTTATGAGAAGAAGGTCTCTGCAGTCTAACATCATTAGATTACTTCTTCCATCAATCCATTGTTTATGGATTCACTATTTTGGACATATCTCGATTAATGAGATAGTCCTAACAAGTGACTTTGCCTTTTTGCTGTATTTAGGGTTATCCATACATACAGACACTGTCCTGAAATGTTTCTTCCAAAGATTGACTTTCAGGGCATATCTCCAACACTACATACACGTGAAGCTGGCGCTAAGCGCATCACAACGAGTTCGAGTCGCCAAGGCGACCTAGAACAGGCTGGCATCTACGATGGATCCAAAGTGAGCGTGTCGGTGCGTGTGAACATTCACGTGAAGCTGGTCCTGGCCCCGAACAGTACTACTGACACCGTGTAAGCATTCCTAATTGAACGTGTAAAAACATACCACGGAATATTTCTATATAAAATAAGGTGGGGTAATTTCCTTTCTAAAATAAACCTCAAAGTAAGCGTATAATTAGGTATTCACGGATGCCGTACCCGGAATACCAAGTATATACCAAAATACTTAAAATATTAGGTCAAGTATAAACCACAAGGGTACCAAGGTACAAATACCAATTTAATAACATACAAGTGAACCAAAATACGATATAAATAATAAACCCAAGGTTCACCAAAAATATCCCAAGGCTTACCAAGTATAAATATAAACCACATTTGGAAGCATAGGCAATATAATAATAATTTCCAAAACCCCTAAAAATATAGTCGGGTCAATACTAGTAAACCGAGTATAAATATAATACTAAAGTTCACTAAGTATAACAAGATAAATACCAATTAAAAGTGTAGGCAAAGCCTAAATATAATTTCCCAAGCACAAAATAATCAATTTAATAAGGAAAGGGCCCACTCACATATACCGATGCCGAAGTAGCCCAATAGCACGCTCTCCGTACTCCACGGGTCGCCAAAACCTATTTTAGAACACCCACAATTAATAAAGTATTTGAAAATACGAAGAAAACGACGTTCGAAAACCCGAAAACGGAGTTACGGGGTCGGAAAACCCAAAACCGCCGTCGTGGGCCGTCGTGCATCGCCGCACGCTGCCAAATGGCCTCACGCGCTGCCACTCGCGGCTGTGAGGTCACACGCGCCTCCACGCGCCGCCACACGCTGCTGGAAGCCCACCACGCGCGGCCACGCGCCGGTCAACGGTCAATGCTGACGTCAGCGTCGGTCTGGATCAGTTGCTGACGTCATCACCGGTCTGAACCTGTTTGCGGACGTCATCACCGGTCTGAACCTGTTTGCTGACGTCAGCAGGACCGGTCTGAACCAGTTTGCTGACGTCAGCGCCGGTCATCCCTGTTCTTTTTCCGGTCGCCGGAATCTGGAAAATTTGGCCGGAATTTCTGGGAAAATTTCAGAGCTTCATAACTTCTCCATTTCATGGCCAAATTGCACGATTCAAGTACCAAAATGAAGCTAGAAGCAAGGAGAATAATATTTTACCATTTTGGGGTCCAAAAACTGGCCAGAAGTGGCTTGAAAATGAGGAAAAGTCCACGGTGCAAAACTGGCTGATTTTGGTTTCTTCGATTCTCGGTCAAACGCTGCCATCCAAGGCTCGAGCAAGGTACTAGGAACTTCAAGGAGTCCAATGGTGGTGATTTCGAGGTGGATCGAGCTCGGTTTCACCGAGGAATTGCCGAGGAAAGATTTTCGAGTTTGTTGGGGTTCAAACTGGGTTCTTGGTTCCCTGGGACTTGCAGGGATGCTAGGTTGTGTGGATGAGCTCAACTGGTTTCAGTTTCGCTCACAGAAAAGGATTTGGCAGGTTGACCATGAAAATGGCTCAGTGTGAGCTTGGGGAGAAGGAGAGGATCGGCGAGGGAGAGAGATGGAGAGGTTTGTGTTTGCAGACAAAGAGAGACCACGGGAGTGGTTTAGTCAAACAAACAGGGGACAAGGCCACATGGGCCAACAGGAAGATTGGGCCCTAGCCCAACCACCAAACTGTCCAGAAATTTAAAAATACGGGAATGTCGGAAATCCAACGCCCGTAAAATATTCGTTCGGACTCCGAACGACGTCCCGCTCACGTCCACGCGTTCGTAACGACGAGCACGACAAGAAAATACAAAGAGAAGCGTCATACGAGTTATGACGCAAAAGTCAACCGAAAAGTCAACCAAGGGCATTTTCGTCAATTCACACTTCCAGGAATAAAATACTATTATTTTTCGGAACGGGATGTAACATTCTTAATTTAATTATTAATTAAATAATATTCCTATATTTTGTAGGTAAACTATTTTATATACATTAGGCACATTTTTATTAATATTATTATTCTTTTAAAATAATTTACCTATATTTATATTCAAAATATAGGTAAATTAATTTTGAATCAATTATAACATTCCTTTATTTTGTAGGTAAATTATTTTTTGCATGTATTATTACACAATTTGTGAAACCAAGGGCATTATATTCACTGAAATTTAGTTAGGAAAAAAAATTATGTAGGATTTTTGTTAGAGAAAATTGAATTTCAGGAAAAAAGGTTATATTTTCATTTATTTTTTTGCTAAGTTGCTAACGATGGATGATCTCTTGATGCATTATTCAAACAATTTGTTATTAATTTGCATATATTTTGATCTCTTTTTATATTTTTTCAGGTAGATTAATGACATGTAACGAATATCAAAATTTGTGAAACCGAGGGCATTATAGTCATGTAACATCAAGTGGTGTGTATGACTATCACACTTACAAAACTAACACTTACTAATTCAACTGTGAAAATTGCCCTTACTAAACAAAATTTTGACAGTTGAATGAAAAAAAATAATTTTGAAGAAAATAAAACCTGTGAGGTGCGCATATGAAAAATTTTGTTCTCACCTAACTGATTTTAAAATTTCTGAAATATCATTACTCGTGGGCTTAGGTCAAAAGCTAGGGTTATATAACTTGACCATGCATACTACTTGTCGTCAAACGTGGAAACAGTGATGCAAGTGGTGAATTGTGTTTGTGTTATGATTTTTCTTTTTAACTTACTGTGTTTTTTGTTCAAATTCTTTCTTAATTTTCTTAATTTATATGAATTTAGTGTAGATTATTTATCGTAAACGTGAAAACATTGACTAATTAGTAGCTGTATTTTTTTTTCATAATAAAAAATAGCTTTTTAACGCTATGTTTCTTTGTGTTTCTTCTACGTGTTGATTGACGAAAAAACGATAAAATGGTATCACAAACAAATACAGTAGTGCCAACCTTGACAAGTAAAACCAGCGTTGACATTAGCTTTAATTTGATCGAAACTATAAAACGCTCACATGGTAATGGTGCTCATTTCTCCTATTTGAATCCAGAGAGAGAAATCTAGCTTTTCAATAGAATAACTCTTCAGATTATTATTATCAAGGGTGACATTATTGGCAATAAAAAAAAATCATCATGAACTCCCCCCACACATGATTAATCACAGAATAATTTGTTTTTTCTTTTCATGAGCTGTTTTTGTTGATTTTCTTTCTATTTCACCAAAACTATGGTTAGATATGGAGGAAATTAAGACTAGTAAATTATCGACTGTATGTGTTTACTGTGTCAACTTTATTATGTAGTATCAATTGCATGTTATGAGAAAGCTAATTATTTTGCTTGATTCATGACTACTGTAGTTGGTGGCCAGAGAGAAGCTGAAATATCTCTCTGAGTCTTTTCGGCCTCCGGAAGGATGGACTGCCTTGGCTCGGCCACCGGCTAATCCTTTGTTTTTTTTTCTTTCTAAAAGACTGTTGTAGTTGGTACATTCCCACCTTAATTAAGAAATTAAGAAAAATAAAGTTGAACCTGTGAGATTATACTAACTCTCTTTAAGACTTTTATAGATCTAGGTAACCAAAAATAAGGATAATTATTTACTTATCTCTTTCCTTAATTTATCTTATATTATATAGATATAAATATTTGATTTATTACGTACTTTACACATTTCAGGGGCAGGGTTTATATCCAAGCTAAGCTATGGTTCTGGGTTCTTTCATATGAGGATCAAATTACCAGGAAGATGGAATACTGCTGATGTTTGCACAACTTTTTATGTGAATATTATTCCATCCATTTTCTTCTTCTTTTTTTTCGTTTTTCTTCATGAATTAATATTATTGTCCCAAAATATGGCCGATCGAGGTAGAATATTCATTGGTGACTTGCATATATATACGTACATGCAGCTATCTTCAGGCGATGAACCTCATCGGGATGAGGTGATCTTTGAGCTTTTGGGTAGCAAACCAGGGGATGCAAAATTATTGCAGACGAATGTTTTTATAAATGGTCGGGCGGTAAAGAGCAAAGGATGACATTTTGGTTTGACCCCACTACTGGGTATCATGACTCCCGAATTCTTTGGAATCACCATCAAATTGTGTAAGAATCACAGCAGCTCCATGTCTTGGTCTCCAGTGTTATTTGCATTTGTCACACTACACAAATAACTTCTAAATTCGTGATTTTAATTCACAAATTTAGTATTCGAGTAATTTTATTTAGACACAGAAAACTAACATATGCAATGCTGTTTATGTTAGGCTGATGTATTATTAGAGCGTGTGTCAATTTGTGTGTTTAAATAGCATTATTGTTATCACAATTAGGGGCAAGTGGTGAATTATCCTGGTGGTTAGGTCTCCCTATTGAACCAACGGCGTCCCAACCCTCCCCCTCCCCTTAGTGTAGTTTAGTATAGAATATTGCTTGTAATAAAAAAAAAATTATCACGGCTAGAAAAATTCATTAGAACCACCATCAAATTGTGTAATAATCAAGTTAGCACAGAATCCTCCACGTCCATAACTTCATCATAATTTGTATTCTCTGTATATTGCCACCTTATCTTGAAGAGTCATTATTACGTTAGGATTCATTGTATTGAGAGTTATTCTATCCCTTAAGGGTTTATTGTACACTTGTATATATATACTTGATTATGAGCAATGGAATTATAAGGACTTTCATCAATAATTTTCTACATGGTATCATCCCTTTCAACGGCTTAATACCCTTCTTTGATCCTGTTCTTAATCATGTCTTCCACCTCTCCGCTTCCTGGCCCTGCTGTGGCGCAGTTTCTCAAGCTTAATGACTCCAATTATCTCACATGGCTTCGTCAAATTAAGCCCTTTCTTGTTGGCCATGATTTATGGAAATTTGTTGATGGCTCCCACCCACCCCCAAAGCCCACTCTCACTGTCTCTTCCGACTCCTATAGCTCTTCGGCAGTCACTGCTTCTACTCTCGCCCCTTCTATAATTCCTAACCCAACTTTCACCCAATGGTACCAACAAGATCAGTTGGTCGTCAATTACATTACCTCCACATTGACGGAACCCGTCCTCGCCCTCACCGTCGGCCATGAGTCTGCCCAAGCAGTTTGGGCATGTCTCCAACGCCGATTTGCTCACTGCTTTGTCGCCAATTCTGCTGCCTTGCGCTACCAACTGCTTGATCTTTCTGAAGGATCTCGTCCTGTTGGTGAATACCTTCAACATGCCAAAACTATTGCTGACAAACTTGCCCATATAGGTCGTCTCGTTGATCCTGAGGATTTCATCACAGCATTTTGTGAGGACTTGGTTCTGAATACCTTACTCTCACCACTGCCATCATCAACGTCACCCCTCTTCCTACCTTTGAAGAATTGAACTCTAAGATTGAAGCCTTTGATCTTCAGAACCCTCGACCACCCACCACCCCTGCTGCCTCCCAAACTGCCCTTATCACCACCCACCAAACCCGAGCTCCATCTCCATCGACTGGCAACCGTGGTGGCAACTGGAATGGACGCTCCCAATGGACTAACCGCACCACCTCTGGTTGGCGTCCTGGCAGGAATCACCAACCCCGCACCCAACAACATTGGAATGCGCCTTCTCCCTCTCACCAACCCTGGAATGGGCCACCTGCTCCAAATTTTTGGCACGGCCCCCGTGGCTTCTCTGGGCGCCCCACATCCGGTCTACTAGGCCCCGCCCCTTGGTCTTGTTCCACCTCGCAGCATAGTGCTGCTTGGTGTCCACACCGCTATGGCGGCCCAGAGTCCTTCCCTCCTTTTGACGGCTCTCAGGTGGTTTCTTCTCAAGACCCCACCACTTGGTTTCCCGACACTGAAGCTACCCACCACATGACGGGCGATACCAATGTCCTCCATCACCAACAACCTTATCGTGGTCCTAATTCTGTTCAATTGGGTAATGGTGATTCCCTAAACATTACATCCACTGGTACAATTCCTATATCTCTAAATTCTATTCTGTTTAGTCTTTGTAATGTCTTTCTTGTTCTGTCCTTACGTAAAAATCTCTTGTATGTTGCCCGCTTTACATATGATAACAATGTCGCGATTTGTTTCTTTCCGTCCTGTTATCGTATTTATGATTTACGCGCTGGTTCCTTATTATTTCAGGGCCCATGTAGAGATGGCCTTTACCCATTGTCGTTTTCCTCACCACAAGCCCTTGCCGCGTCCTCCTCAATACTTTGGCATCAACGTCTTGGTCACCCTATTGAACCAACGGCATCCCAACCCTCCCCCTCCCCTTAGTGTAGTTTAGTATAGAATATTGCTTGTAATAAAAAAAATTATCACGGCTAGAAAAATTCATTAGAACCACCATCAAATTGTGTAATAATTAATCAGATCCATATATTGTTCCCGTCATCATATGCCTTTTACAATTTACATTGTTAGACTATTACTAAATGTGCAGTTTACAGTCTACTTATATTATGAATCGAACGGTTAAACGTGTGATTTGATTCACAATCTACTTATATTGTTAGTGAAAAAAATATTATTCTAACTATAATATACTTTAACTTTTTCTCTTTTTTACGTGTTGCAGATTTTATGTTGACGACATCCCAATTAGGGTTTTCAAGAACAACAAAAAATTTGGAGTTCCCTACACATCAAAACCAATAAAAATAGAAGCAAGCTTGTGGAACGCAGATTGGGGAACTAGAGACGCAGAGATAGATTGGCGATATGCACCTTTTAAAGCTCACTACCAAGGATTTGACATAAATGGCTGCACACCACAGAACTCCATCAAAGATTGTTATGGATATAAGTCACACAACTATTGGTGGAACAGTTGGAAGTATTGGGAACTTGACTCCAACGAACGGCAGAAATACGAGGATATTAGAAGATTTTTAGTATATGACTATTGTTCTGGTTGTCCAAGGGAACCAGAGTGCGATCTGAATTGGTAGATTGAAGAAGTGTCACTACTAGAAAAAACGGACAAAGCCGGGATTTATACGAAAACCTTGTAATTTCAGATAATAAAGAACAATATATGACTATTATTATTATTATTAAGGAGATGAAAAAGGGTTCAAAACTATTAAAATAATTTATGAGATGAGGATTTTCGAATAAAAATAAATAGAAAATTCTAGTACCTTTTTGGATTGTAAATAACAACTCCAAATAAAAATCATGATCATAGAAAATTACTCTCTTATTGTTTGGTTTGATGAACTAATATGGCGCTAAAAAATTATCGGTTCAAATCATGAAAATATTGTGAAGCGAGCTCAAAAGCCCAAAATCTCATGGTCCATGCTTTTATCCTGTAACGGAATCCCGAAGCCCAAACCAAATTGCAGTCGTTTTACTTGTCTTTCACTGATGAAACTTCAGCAAGCTCTCCCATGGCGGACTATCTGAATCGCCGCCCGTTAGCCACCATCTCCTAGCTACTCTCGTCGCCCACACTCCGATTCAAGCTCGCTCACTCCTCCAACTCATAGCCCTCCTCCTCCTTCTTCTCAGATAAGAATCCTCTTGCTCTCTCTCTCTCTCTCTCTCTCTCTCTCTCTCTCTCTCTTACTTTTCGCCCCAATTCTCCATTCCAAAGCTGCCTCGGAATCGGTCGCGGAAGAAGATTTCTCGGAGGAGTTGCTTCTGAGGCCATTGCCGGATCGAAGGGTGCTGTCCCCCTTCCACTTTCGGAGCAGGGCCCCTTATTCCAGCTCTAATGGCCGCCACCACCATCTCTTCCACAAAGCCATATTTCAGCTGGTAAGTCATCACATTTGCTTCTGCCATTTTTGCTCCTTAAATTTGCTAAATTGGGCATGGAATAATGCAACGGAGAGATAAAGTTTGGATTTTGCATCTGGGTTTTGTTTAATTAGGGTGCCTACTAGTTTGGTAGCTGAATAGGTGTTGTTCTAAGTGCTCTAGATTACCTGTTTGAATGGCATTGGTATTCCAGTTTAGGGTTTATTGTAATTTTCACTCTGGAGACCTTTGCTGGTGTTTTTTACGTGTATGTAGTATGTTTTCGTGCAGTTTAGAAATTAACAACAATTTCTTTGTGTATGGTGTAGAAGAATAAGAAACTACAAGTGTCGAATATCATGATTCACGGAGAAACTGGTAGGTTTTTGTTATCAGTGCTCTCTAGTAGAATTTGCAACCTGAATGTGGCGTGGGCTTGCAGTCTTTTACTGTGCGTTGGGGAAGGTTTCATTTACTTGCTTCTTTTAGGTTAACCCCGACATTTTAGAAGTTCGTCATCACGTACCATCTTCTGGTTTCTCGATTATGTAACACATCAGAATCGAGATCCTGACAACACCCTCTACCCTTTTTGAACATTCTTCCAAGTCTTACTGCTAGCACAAGCACAACCACAACCAACTGTCCACTTGCCTCCGACATTCTTCTATGAATTTATGAAAATCATAAATTACCAAATAACTTGCGGGATGGTGTTGGTTGGACAGGTTTAGAAGTTTCATGTTAAGGAAATGGAATTACCTTTCACACAAGGCCGCTGGAATTATGGTCGCTGGGATGGGTTTGATCCCGTATCGAGCAGCAATGCCAAGCATCCTGGAGTTGAGTTGTGGGCTGTCTTTGATGCCCCTCTTGAACAGGTGGATGATTCTTGGAAGAATTTAACCCTTGCTCTTTCGGGTCTCTTTTGTGCATCAATCAACTTACTGGAATCGTGTACAACATAATATGCCCCTGAATGGGGCCATCGCGCAGCACCAGGCAGTCTGAGGTATGGTACATTGCCCCATGAGGCTGTTTGTACTGAGAACCTAACTCCCTGGCTCAAGCTCCTTCTGTATGGACAGACCATCTATCTACAAAGGATATTATCATTCACAGCGTTTGCGCTTGGGCTGGTGAATTTGAATCAGAGGGGGTAGGTTCTGGAATTTCTCTTCAGCAAACACTTACAGTTATTGTAGAACCGATTGTTAGAGAACTAATTCAAATTTTTGGGAGGAAGGTCAGTGGAAGATGTGTGCTTGCCAAGTCTTCGACTGTATACCTTCGGCTGGATAGGGGACTAGTTGCTCAACTGGATCATTTGCAGAAAGAAAATGAGATATCTAGTGCTCATGAAGTTGTCTGTTAAACCAGACAATGTTATCAACATTACATGCACTGTCTGTGCTTTGTATTTTGGTGCTTTGCTCGATGCACTTCGAAGGCGTGTTGGTGAGGAGGAGACTTTCGAAGAGCACATGTTAGATTGTCTATTTGTAGCACAATATTGATTGGCAGCATGAGTATTAGTTTAGAACACATGTTGAAATGTATCAATTATCTTGTACACATATTCCTTTGGTTATTTTCTGTTCCCAATCATCGTATTCATGGTCAGGAACAGAGTTTCTTGTTGGTGGTAGTCGGCTTTTAGTTCGGCCTGGATATGATACGCCCTCAAGGACTGAATTATTCCTCTTCGTGCTTGTTACTCAATTGACAGCTTCTGATGTTTCTTGCAGTTGGAATGGTGACATCTCCATTCTGAGTCAGTCTCCCATACCAACCTGAGGAAGCTTGGCCGGAGAATCTCTACACCACCGCTGCAGAGACCGTGAAACCTCAAAGAAAGTATGGTCACCCTGGCTTTATAAGATGTTTCATCCACCATGTCTATAGATGATAGTCGGTGCTGGAATTGGGATGCCAAACCAATGGAAGACTTATTGTTGCATTATACACTCATCATTTACAAGTAATATCAAGCACACCTGCCCCAAAATTACAAAGGAAGAAAGGGAACACCAAAGGGATCCCCCTCGAATCAAAACGACTTCTCCCTTCATTTCTACACTACGAGATTTCTTCTCTTATGAAATTTCTAGCGTGATCGAGGATTCTCCCCAATATGAGATAGGTTGTTGCTGTAGTACGGACCCCAACTGGGCTGAATGACCACAGGTAGCCAACGAGACAACAAATAGATGGAAACCAACAAACAATGAAACATCGACTATACACCTTCATCTAATCTTTTGCAAGGAGCAGCCACAACTGCCTCATCTTCTCTCATCCTCTTCATACTCCCACTCATATAACTGCATCTGAATTCGTTGCTCGCGATGCTCTTGCACAGGCCATTACTTCTTCCATGAGTATCTGAAAATGTCCATCAAACCAGTTGAATGGTTAACAAAACCAGTTGAATAACATAGAGGTGAACCAAAAACAATCGGAAAAATGCTCCCGTTGTATCATCATCTCAATAAATACTTCCAATATTGTCCCAAATGGTCATGATATGGCATTGGCAGAGTATCAATAAGCTGTCGATATTACCAATTTGCTACTGTAATGGTGCTATTCGAGAGCTTTTATCGAAAGCAAATTAAACTTTGAGCAACTTCACACTAATCAGTACCTGGGTTGGTTTCACATATTTTCAACTTTTTGAGCAATTTCACATCCTCCAACAATTGCTTCCTCTTGGAGCAAATGCCAACATTGCTAATCGTCCTCATCTTTTTACACTTCATCCCCAAAAAATCGCCATCTTCCAACTCTGCCCTTCCTCGGCTATCATCAACAACCTCAGACCCAACTCCTGCAAAACAAAAAGATTCAATCTTTTTCAATCCAGACCAACAAACAATCGAATCCGACCCGACCCATCTGCCCAAAACGCATAAACAAGCAGTCATTTAGTAGTATTTACTCACTCTTGGTGCCAGCTCTGCAGAGCTTGCCGTCGACGACGATGGGGTTGGTGTCGTTTTCCCCCGTGGGGAGTCGTTTGGCGGAGAAGAAAGAGAGGAGGGACTTCCAGGTGACCGAGGAGGCGATGAGGTCGGAGCCTCTGCCGATGAAGTGACCGTTGAGCTTCAGCGTTTGCGGGTCCACCCCGAACGCTCTGGCTATGGAGCCCAGGTCCAGCTTTTGCTCCTCCCGTGCAGCGAACGACGCCGTTTTTGCAGCTGATGGGCAGCGCAGCTTTATCGTCATGGCTCTGTTTTCTGGCATCTCTCTCTAACAAGAAGTTGCTTCCTTTTATTAATTTTCTTTGTTTCTTTCTTGAGAGTTTTTCAGTCGGTGAGAGTGGTAGAAGTACGAACTTAGCTGTGGTTTCCAACGGTTTCTGGAAGTGTCTGAAGTTTCTTTCTGTTTTACGGCGGGTCGGGGTCAAAATTGGTGAATTAATTTGTGATTGAAAATAAAACATTATTTTATATATAAATATATGATAAACAAGCACCAAAATTCTTTACGCAGTTGTATTTAATCATGTTAGTTTTTCGCTAAATTTATTAAATTAGATGCTCAAAAATTAAAAAAGTACGTGAGAGTTGTAAAATAATGTGAAAAGAAGTGGAAAACTTATATTACCGTAGGTGGTGGAGTATATTATTAAAGAAGTGAAAAAAAAAGTTTATCAAAATTTTAGGAGGAGAGGTTGAATTTGCTACGACAAAAAAGCCTCAAAGTCTATGAAAGTCCATGACTTTTTAAAATTCTTTAAAATCAATGAACTTTTAAATATACCTAGACTTTTGTAGACTTGCAATAAGTCACGATTGAATACCACGAGATTTTTATAGACTTTAGAACTCAGAAAAAAGTCTTTATTTAATACAGGTTGACTTTTATTGAATTTATAAAAGTCTATATTGAATACATCTAGGTTTGAGAATCTAGCAAAGTCCATCAAACTCCATATACAATACACCCTTTTACTTGACATGCTATAGCTAATACTAATCTCATTCTATTGAGGGATTTCTTAAATAATTTTACTTGGCCTTAATGTACTCTTTTTTTCTACAATCAGGATCATTTTTTCTATTGATTTTTTGTTATTTGACGAAGTTTTGATGAGGCACCCACATTGGGATGGTCATACTCTTGTGTGTTTTCTTACTATTTACATCATGAAGTTGTTAAATATCGACATTGCATTAACTCACTTTTTTCTCCTTAGACTATGAGTTTTACCATAGCCAGGTTTTGGTGAGACTTACTCTTGTGTACCAATCCCTATATTAGACTCGCATGTTTTCCATTAGTGCTTACAAGACAACTTCATCAACTACTTCAACTTTTAGCATGAAGATTTGATGCGTCTGCTACTTAAGTATTTACGCATTCAAGGGGGAGTGTTACAATTAATATTGGCATAGTGTGACTGTGTAAATCCTAAGTAGAGATAAATTAGGAATCCTTCGGGATCTAGAAGATTTTTCCTATTGTACTTGGTATTACTTGGAGAGCAAGTTATTCTCTCTCTCTTATTACTATAAATAAAGGCATTAGACATGAAGAATATCTTTGTAAATTGTTCTATTATTTTTTAATTACAACTAATTAAGAAAATAATAATTTGGGTCGTCACATTCTCATTGATCGTACAATATATGACTCAGATGTCGTCATAGACCACTTGAATAGGTGAAGCACACAACGTCACATTTGATTTTAGAATTTCAGGTACCTCTATTATGACTAACAATAATTCTTGGGTGCTCCGGAGTACGGGGTACTCCGGATTTTTTAACCGTTGGATCTTAATTTTTATATTTTAAAACAAAAATCTAACGGTTAAAAAACCCAGAGTACCCCGTACCCCGGGGTATGCAAGAAAGACTCTTATGACTAATGGAGTGTCACATGTAACTTAAATGCGTGACGCTTACAAGTCTCACATGTAGTCATGCTATGCGACGAAAGCTAATCATCACAGTAAAATTTATTAAGCGACGATTGGAATGTCACGCATTGATCTAAATCCGTAATCTGGGCAACGAGATGTGACGGAGCGGTTGCCATAAACACCACATATACGCAGTGTTCGAAAAATCGGCCTAGGCGGCCAAGGGGATTTTATACAAATCGTTCTAAAAATCGGCTGTCTGTTAGGCGGGCGCCTAGGCGGTGCTGCCTTTTTTTGAAAATCCATAATGGTTTTTTGGGAAGAAATTAGAAATCCCTAATTTCCCAATTTTTCTCCCCGTCTCCCATGCCTCTTCTTCCCCTTCTTTCCCGTGCCACCTCTGTTCCCTTTCTCTCCTGTGCATTGCATGTGGTGGTCGCAGGTCGTGGTTGCTGGTCTTTCTCTCTATGTTTGCCTTCCTGGGGTGGTCATGGCGTGCTGGGAGCTCGCATCGCAGTCGTGGGCCCGTGGGTCGTGCTCTTTCTCGCATTGCAGCCGTGGGTCGTGCTCTCTCTCTCGTTGTCTCTCTCTCTCTCACTTTTCTGGTCGTGCTCTCTCTCTCGTTGTCGTGGTGGCTGGTCTCTATTTGCCTGACTGGACTCGTGGCCGTGGGTCAAAGCTTGTGGGCCTCGTTGTGGCTGCTCTCGTTGGATTTGCAGGGAGCTTGCATCGAATGGAGCTAGCTGCAGAGGTCTGTCTTTTTTTAATTGTTAATGATAGCTTTATGTTGTTGTGATTCTGTGAAACTTGAGTGATGTTGTGATTGTGATGTTGTGATTCTGTCAATTTGGAAAACAGAGCAAAAAAAAAAAACACAGAAAAGGTGAAATTGTGATGTTGTGATTTGTGAATCTGTGATTGTGAATTGTGATGTTGTGATGTTCAGATGTTGTGAATTGGTATGCTGAGCTAAATAAAAGCCTAATTAAAATTTGAAACTGTGATGTTTTAGTGGTAATGGATGATGTGGTATAGTGGATTGTTCAATTGTTCATGCTTAAATTAATAAAGAATAGCATTTTTCGTAATGGATTGTAGATTGTTTTTGTGGATGGCTGGTACTGCATCGTCTGGAGCATCCAATGCAATGTCGTCTTCCCAAACAGATAATACATTGAAGCGTGCTTCGGATGATGTGGGATGGGAGTATGGGGTATTGGCAAATCCTACAAAGTCTGATAAGGTGCAATGTAAGTTGTGTAAGAAAATAATTAGTGGTGGAATATATCGAATGAAACAACACATAGCCAACGTGAAGGGAAATGTAGCCGGGTGCACAAAGTCTTCAGATGAGGATAAAGCTAAATGTAAAGCCGCATTAGAAGAAGCAAAAAATAAGAAGAAACAAAGGAATAAACACAATGAGGAAGTGAGGGAAGATGTTCAACTTCAACACATCGAAGAAGATAATGAAGACGTTGAAGTTATTGGGTCAAGGAAAAGGTCGCGCACTCTTGGGCCTATGGATAGGTTTACATCCCCCATCAATCCCGATATATTCTTCAAATGATGGAAGCAAGAGGACGCGACAACAAAATATCCATGATGCAATTTGGAAGGATAGAGCACATCAAGTGGATCAATATTTGGCTCGATGGGTGTATGAAGCCGGTATACCTTTTCATGCTATTGATAATGATAGCTTCCTACGCTTTGTGGAAGCGGTTGGTCAATTTGGCCCATGTTACCACCTCCAAGCCAATATGATTTAATGGAGCCATTATTGAAACAAGAGGTGGAGAAAGTAAAACAATCGCTTAAGAAGTATGAAGAAGAGTGGGCTTTGAATGGTTGCTCAATTATGCCCGGTGCTTAGAGCGACCGAAAAAGAAGAAGCATAATGAATTTGTGTGTCAATTGCAAGGAAGGCACATTATTTCTTTCTTCCAAGGAATGCTCTAGAGAAGAACACACCGGGGAATACATCTTTGAATATGTTGACAAGTGTGTTGAAGAAGTTGGGCCACAAAATGTAGTTCAAGTGGTGACCGACAATGCTTCTAACAATATGGCGGCGGCCAACATGATGAAGTTGAAGAGGCCAAATATATTTTGGACATCATGTGCCACTTACACTTTGAACCTCATGCTTCAAGGAATTGGTAACCTACCAAGGTTCAAAGGAGTGATTGACAAGGCGAAGGCGTTTACTATCTTCATTTATGCACATCATAAAACATTGGCATTGATGAGGAAGCATACCCACAAAAGAGATATAGTGAGGCCTAGAGTCACTAGATTTGCAACTTCTTTCCTAATTTTGTGAAGCTTGAATGATAAGAGAAAGGACTTGAAGATTATGGTTACTAGTGATGAATGGGAACAATGCAAGCATTCCAAGAGTACGAAAGGGAAAGCGGCATATGCTACTGTGGTGAGTGCACATTTTTGGAATGGGGTCTCACTTTGCTTGAATGTGTTTGAACCTTTATTTAAGGTGCTTCGACTTGTGGATGGGGATAAAAAGCCATCAATGAGGTTTTTGTATGGAGAGCTACAACAAGCAAAGAAGGAGATTAATAAAGAGGTATTCAAAAATAATGAGGCACACTATCAACCAATCCTACAAATTATTGATGAAAAAGGTCGTGATCGGCTTGATGGTCCATTACATTTGGCGGCCTACCTCTTGAACCCTTATTACTTCTTCAAAGATCCAAGCATACAAGTTGATCCACTTGTCATGGACGGTATCTTTACTTGTGTTGAGAAGTTCTTCCCTGAGAACTATGATGTCCAAAATCAAGTGACAAATGTAGAGATGCCGAAGTATAGGAGAAAAGATGGTGGATTTGGAAGACATTTCGCCGAGATTGGATGCGTTGAAAATAATGACAACTATGATCCAGGTATGAATATTCACATATGGTTATTTATTAACAATTTTTCTTTACTAATTATTTTTTTTACTAATTGTGCAATTTGTGCTTGTTTAGTTTCATGGTGGTGTACTTATGGAAATGGTGTATCTAATTTGCAAAGAATGGCTATAAAAATTCTCTCATTGACTACAAGTTCATCCAGGTGTGAGAGAAATTGGAGCACTTTTGAGGGGATACATACAAAGAAAAGGAATAGACTAGATACAACAAGATTAAATAATTTAGCCTATGTCCAATTTAATGCAAGGATCATGAACAAGAAGAAAAGAGTAAAGGATAAGAAAGTGGATACACTACTTGTTAGTGAGGCTAGTATGGCGCAAGGATGGATTGTGGAGGGTGGTGATGAAGAAGTTGAGCTTGGTTCTAAAATGGAGGGAGAGGCATCGGAAGTGGATAGTTCTAGAAATGTTGAAGTAAGAGAACTTCATGAGGAAGATTTTGTATCGGATGAGGACATGGAAGAAGAGGGAGGTGATGAGGAGTTTGAGTTTGAGTCTGATACGGAGGGAGTCTTGAAGGGAAATGGAGAAGAAGAGATTGAAGCCTAGCCTTGCAACTTTGCAAGTATTTTATTATATCATTCCGTTTTGCATTTTATGTGTTTAATAAATTGTAGACTTGTTGGATAAATGTTTCATCCAAGAACACTCATTATATGCTTAACTTTTTCCCCATGTTTTATTTTCAATAAATTGTAGTGCTTTATAAATTTATATATTCTTCTATTTTGCATTTATCTCTCCAAATTCTTAATATAAGTATAGTTTTTATTTTTTTTAAGTGTAAATAGGCACTTATTTATATGATATTAATAAATTTACTTAAATCCGCCTAGTCTGCCTAGACCTAGGCGCCTAGGCGCTAGGCCCCTGTTAGCCGCCCGACTAGCGCCTAGCGTCTTTTAGAACCTTGCATATATGTGAGGAAAGCCGCATGCGTCACCTTATCCAATTCAATTAGCTACTACATAATTTTTATTTTTATCCTCGACTGAGTAGAGTATTTCAAGCAAGATGAAAGCGCGGCAGATGGCACAGACAGAACACAAGATGAAAGCGCGGCAGGCAACATACAAACCAAATGGAAAAGGGGGTAAAACATAGAACAAATACGTTGCAACAAGCTAACACATCAGATTTCTACCCTACAATATTGTACTGGTTGATCAGATATTTGGGTGACCATACCATGGAACAAAGTATAGGTGTTTGATTACGTTATAGTGATACATGCATGGAAGAGTGGTGAGGGTTTTAGCAAGAATGAAACGTGAGAGAGAAGAGATTGCGTGAGCGTGAGGGTAATTTGATTATTGTAGGGTGTAGTGATAAATTTTAATTGTAAGTGACTAAGTTTAATTGCATTCTAGGATCTATCCTTAACAGTAATTGCATAATAGGGCCAATTCACATTAAAAATTTTAATTGGATGAAGAGACACAAAACATGAGTTTAAGTCAACTGGAAGCATCACATGATGAATGTTTCCATGGACTTGACTTGATCCAAAAGGAAAATCCAATGCTAAATAGATAAATTGACTTGGAGACCTGATGGAGGGTGTCATTAAGAGCCCTAAGAGTTTCTGATCTCTCCATCCCCTGGACTGGTCTCTCTGTCGAGGAGCCTTACCTAAGAGTTCCCTGTTCGCTCTCAACGTACACATGCCAATTCTGGATTTTGGTTTGCAGAATGGAGGTGTTGATGATGAGGGAGGAGAAGAACAAAATGGGTGATTTGAACTTGATTTTTAAGATTGAGAATGCATTACTGAGAAGGGAAGGTTAGGACGCATGCATTTGATGGTGGGGGGGTGGGTGTGGCAAAGAAAACTCATCATGGTTGGCTATAAGTGCCAAAGGCTTGCATTTGAATCTTGATGATCATATTAATTTGACATGAAATAAGCGAATGCATGTGTTTTCTTATTCAAAATATAACTTTGAAATAGAGAATTCTGAAGCTCTCACTTATCTCATTATAATACTAAATATAAAGCAAGAAAAAGGAGCTAGAAAAATATTTGACTACAAGAACTCGTATGTTTTTTTAATGCATGTGTTTTTTGAAAAATATAAAGCATGAAATAAGCGAATGGAGGTGTTTTTTGTAATCATTTTATTTAGCATTGGATTTTTTTTTTCCTTCGGACAAACGACAGAGTTGATCTTAATTCTAGTATACGTCAGGTACAGGAGACTCATATGGTGGTGTGTCCAAGGCCGACCACACAACCTCCGTGCGAGGCACAAATGGTGCTCTGTCCTTGGGACGATCCGGGCACTCCTCATACGGGTGTTGACCAATAATCATACAACGAGCGCAAAACGTGACAACAGCACGTCCTTCCCAGTAGCGCCCAGGGTGGCCACCAAGCTGATTACAACACTTGCAAACTATTTCATAGCCAGGGCCAACAGTGGCACCCTGTGGGACATGCTTCAGGTACGGGCACTGAAGTGCTTTCTTCTTCTTAGAGCAAACTCTACAAAGCCTAGAAGCACCGTCGTCGTCGTCTTCTTCTTCTTCTTTGTCGTCCAGTTGGAGTTGAGTCATTGAGTCTCCAACATCCTTCTGTACAACTTTCTGTTTTTCTGTTTGGTTGCAGTTCCATAGTTAAATACAAAAATAAAATAAAACTAAATGCTCAAATCGCCCACATTAAGGAGTACAAAAAAATTCCAAATAATCTTTTCCTTCCTCCAAACTGCAAAACAAAGATGAAAAGCATATATGTATACCTTGATCATATGCATCCATCAACTTCAACACCTTCTTGAGCGACAAGAAGGATTTCATGTGCTCCTCAAAGGATACAGTACCTGTTTACAGTTCCACTAATGTTGTTAAATACATAAAAAAAATGTTGAATTTTTTGTATTTTGATAGAGCATACACACAAGATTACACAAGAGATATGCAAGATTTGGATGAAAACGAAGAAAAGAAGAACAAGCTAAAATTGCTGTAAAATGAGTCTTGATACTAGAAAAATTTCTGAACTTATCTTGCTTCACAACATGGTATATTAACAAGTTATATACAAACAACAAAATTCAATTCGATTCGATTCAATTCAAAACAATTATAGCTTAATTTGTTACGATAGCAAATTAACTCATCCATGCCAACTGCTTAATTGGCTTGAAATACTTCGCTAGATCGAGGTAAATAAAAGTTATTATGTAGTGGCAATTGAACTCCAGAAAATCATTCGAGAGAAGTTGAGAATTATATAGTAATCAACTAGCCAAACCAGATAATCTTCTTCCACATCACAATTAGCCCTAAAACTAAAAATCAAAAGCATACCTTTTTTTAGGATTATTCTCCTTATCAAGCACTTCCTTCGCTGGTTGGGCCGGATTCTGCCCCTCTCTGGATGTCGATCCCACGTGATACATGGCCTTGTCAGAGAGAGAGAGAGAGAGCAGAAAGATTGGCAGGAGTTAGGGTTTTAGCGTTAGGGTGGTCAAAAAAACACTTGCTCACTTTTAGCCCACTTCTTTTTCTAAAATAGAAAATGCGATATAAAAAAGTATCTAAAAAAGTATCAAGGTATTTTGAGTATGATACGTACTGTTGAATGGTTTAAAATTTATTTGAGACCCACCACAAATTAAGGATCATTCAATAGTCGTACTAATAAATAGTACGTATCACTCAAGATTTTTCCAGGTATTTTAGAGAAAGAGTGATTATTTTACACTCACCACTTATATCTGGACAATCAGGTGTATTGCCCTAGTACTTCATATTATTGAATACAATCATCTTTTGTTATTTTTTAAATTAATGTCAACCGTTAAGTTAAACATGAATCAATCCTATCATGTCGTAGTACCTAATGATACGTAACACTAAAATTTTTTTGAACAATCAGTGCCTTCACGCTTTATTTCTCTTTTTTATTGTTTTGAAGGTTAGAGGGCAGAGAAAAGCCCAATTCCTACGTGGACAATTCTTTACTTAAATCCCAAGAAGCCGAAAGGTATAAATTGAGAATCAATCAACTGAGAAGGTCTTAGAAATTTCTTGAAAATGGCTGTCCTCCCATCTTTACAATGCTTCCATTGCAGGACTCCTCTGTACCCTTTTCATTTAAAACTCTCAATTCCCAATTCTTCTCCGATTTTCAATTCGAAAGTGCAAACCTTTTCTGACCAAAAATACAGGTATGGCTGCTCCGGAAGTGGACAAGAAATTGCTTGAAGAGCTTGCAGAAATGGGATTTCCGAGACCCCAAGCAACTCGAGCACTTCATTATTCTGGTGAATTAAGCTTTTTCTTGCTCTTAATTATTTGCAGCTTTGGTTTAATATGAATATACTTGTGACTTTTATGATCATGTGGACATGAGAGTAGCTAAGTAGGCTAGAGCAGCGTGCTCATCTATTTGCATCCCAAGTTTGAGTTAGTTAAGATTAGATAATAGACTATTTCTCAAATTAAAAAAAAAAAAGGACTTGTGATTCTACAAATTGTGCCTAAACTTGATTATTGAAGGGTTTAACGGTACAAGACTGAAAATGTGAAAGAAATTTAGACAGAAACTCCTTCGTATAAAATGAAAAGCTCTTCAACCTTTAAGATAATAGTTTGCTGATTGCTCCACTGATGGTGATTTCACAGTCTGGATTTAGTTTCTTTGGGTAATTTAATGAATATTCTTCTTGAGAGCATGTAGGAGTTTATGTGCTTTGTTGGCTTGGATTAGTTGAATTCATGATCATGTATTGTATTGATTTTTAATCAAATGCAATTTTCTTTTCGTTAGTTGAACGCGTACATGTGCTATTCTCAAGTTTTCAGGTAATTCAATTTTCCTTTTTGCCCTTGTTACCAGGTAATTCCAGCTTAGAGGCTGCAATAGATTGGATTGTTGATCATAATGCTGATGCGGACATTGATGAGATGCCCTTGGTATGGTTTGGAATCTTAACCGGCACTGTGCTTCTTTCTGATATTGCATATGGTTTTTCATTGTTACAAACATATCCAATTTCCCTCCCGTTCGGTTTTTGGAGCATGAAATATTGTCCTGAGTGTTTTCATTTCGTTTTTGGTGGATCTTTATTGTATATGCTGGAAGAGTAAAAGAACTTTTGTATTTTTCATTCATTTTTCATAGGGCCTTTGAAATCATTTTATCTACACATACTGTCACGGGATTTACTTTTGCAGTTTTGATTAATTGCTCAAATACTCACAGGTAACCGTGGACATTAATATCGAATCTCCAGAACCATTCTATATCACAGAAGGGATGAAAATAAAAGCACAGGAATTAAGGTTACTTTTTCCTCAGCTCGTTAATCTTCCATATTTTGATTTCTTTAAGTTGTTTGATATTTGAGACTTTTAAGTATCCCAATCCTTATTGTTGCTATTTTGTTTGCTTATTTTCAGGAATAGAGCACGCAAGAAGAAGGAAGAAGAAGAAAAGAAATTGGAAGGAGAAAGGGAGAAGGTATTAATGAAGGATTCACTGATGAACTTTCGTACCATTTTCTTTTTCAGATTACAAAGTTATGGTTGCTAATTATTTGATCTTTTGACTGAATTGTAGTTGGAATTCTGTTTATTTGTTTGTTAGGCACACTCTCTACATCCCTCACCTATACATGTTGTAAACTTAAGCTGCAAAAAGTAATTTTCTTTTCGGTTTTAACTAACCCGGATACTGTTTTTGTTTCAGGAGAGGATTCAATCAGGCAAGCAACTCGTAGAAGCAAAGCGAATTTTAGAAGAGAATGAAAGAAAACGGTCTGCGCTAATTCAGATTTTGTTCTATTTGTTTCTTTAGCCTAAATATTACTACTTTGAGAATTATCTATCAACTTGTGAGTGAAACAATCACTTTATTTTCTCAGCAATATAGAGTTCCGAAAAGCTGAGAAAGAAGAAGAGAAACGAGCGAGAGAGAGAATTCGCAGGAAACTAGAACAGGATAAGGTGCTTGCATAATTCCGAACCAATTTTTTTTTTAGGCTATCCTACCATCAGAGGTTCAGTAATGTCGCATTACTCAAAATTCTATGCATGCCTTTTGCAGTTAGAAAGAAGGGTCAAGCTTGGATTGCCACCGGGACACCATGCACCCGAGAAACTTTCTACACCTTTGGCGAGTGAAAAACAGGTATCGATATTTTGTAATGACATCTATAGACTATGTATTTAATTTTCCTCTATAAGACAATCTCATCGAAAAGCTTTTTTTTTTTTCTTCTGGGAATTGCAGAATGAGAATAAAGTTTAATGTTCTCTTCCTACTCTTTAAATGTCAGAATCCAATTCCTGTCAGTTCTGTTGGAAAATCGGAACACATGAGGGAGTGTTTAAGGTCCTTGAAGCGCAACCACAAGGTAAACCTCCGTTCTCAGTACAACAAGAATTGGAATAGTAGCACGTTTGCATACTGGTGTTACAAAAGGGAAAGCAACTTGCCTCAAATATTTGGCATGTAACCGAGACTGATTTGTCAAATTATACATTAATTATGATCTTAAACTGAATTTAAGCAGTATTCTAGAGGAGACCTTCCTTGCCTCTTTAAGCTACATTTTTATTTCGTTCAAGATTGGTCTAGAACTAGTGACTACCATTGATCCACATTATTCTATTGGTTTTCTTTGGTCGGTCTAGGATGATGATGCTAGAGTGCGAAGGGCCTTCCAGACTCTGCTGATTTATGTGGGAAATGTTGCAAAGAATCCCAATGAAGAAAAATTCAGGAAGATCAGACTCAGTAATCCATTATTCTTGGTAAGCTGCGTCTTCTTTTTTCCCGAGCGAGTGTGTGCATGTTTCTTTTGAGCAATACTACAGTCAATATGCGGCATCCCCACATTAGCTCATTTTCTATATAGCAATGCTGATAATCTGGTAATGTGTAACAATTGCGTAAATGTTTAGATGATTTTATTGAAATAACAGCTGTTTTATCTTGTCTAAATTTGTTATTCTTGAATAATATGTAAAATTGCTGTTGTAATTTCTTGAACAGGATAGAGTTGGCAGTTCGGTTGGAGGAATTGAGTTTCTTGAGCTCTGTGGATTCGAGAGAACCGAAGGGGGAGAGTTTTTGCATCTTCCTCGGGACAAGGTTGATATGGCGACATTATACTCAGCTGCTTCTCAACTGAAGTCTGCATTGACGAACCCCTTCTTCGGCCTTCTGCAGTATTGATGAATGGTTTTCTCTGGGAATGTCATGTTAAAGTTCTTACATTGAGCCTCTTGCCTTGGTCTAAGAATTTTACTTTGTGGAAAGTCTAGAACTTGTAAAAATGAATGTAGTTTAATTTGTTTGATCTTATAGCACAGTAATTTTACACGATCAATGAAAATCTTTCAGTTGTTCATTCACCTTGGGATTCCATGGGTCACTCTCCTCTTACACACCCTTGTTGCTATTGGATTGTATAAAATCAAGGGAAAGAAATAAACAAGGGTGTGAGGAAGGAGAAAATGAGTGTGTGACAATCATTTCCCTAAAATATAGATTTAAGACATGAATATATATCTTATGAGTAGGAGTTGCCACTCTACATTTTGGGGCCTAATTCAAGACAACTCCATTTCAGAGATTATTTGGTAGAAAGCTTCTCAAATTAAGAAGAAATGAATTGGTTTATCTGATTCACCGATCATCAACCTGCAGAACAACTTCATTTTGGATGTGTAAATGAGTCGAATGTCAAGGTGCTTAGGCTCGGCTCAAATAATTTTATTATATGACTATACAAGTCTTGTGTTTCATTCTTCCATCATCAACACGCGGAACATCTGCATTTGATCATCAGGCAGTACCAGGCAAATGCTAAGGCCTCCGTTGCTGCCAGCTGGTCCCGGCAACATCATGACAAGGCCCGAGTTGAGTAAAACTGACGTGGCGCACTTAACTTTTCCCCATGAGAACTCATCTTGCTCTAACCCTAATTTCCACCATGCTACAAGTGAGAAGCTGTCCTCCCCACAAGGCACCCCTCTATTCACCTCTAACCAATCTATCCCTGACCTCACATACTCATCATCCAATCTCTCCACGCCTTCTTGCACCTTCCTCACAAGGCAAGACTCCTCCACTTCCTTAATCTCCTTGACGGTTGCATGTGCAAAGGCCGGAACCAATGCGTTGCCAGCAAACCCTGGTGGGGCTTGAGGCACGACACGTTTGCGAACATCGACTGGAATCAAAATGGTGGAAGTTTTTTCGTCCGGCATGTTAAGCGCAATGCTCCTCGCCTTCCATATTTTTGCTGCCACAACTTGAAAAGTAGTGCATCCCTTCAACTTGCCATCTTTTAGGGCAACCTTTTTCAAGCTAGCAATGCGCTCTTGGGACAAATGGATTAGACGAGTTTGGTTATGATGTGGGGAGAGTTTCATGTTGGTGTGACTCATACCACGGACAGTGAACAGGTTATTAGTGTTGTCTGTGGATTTTGAGTACTCAAAATGTGGGAAACTGATCTTTGGAGGGTTCCGAGCTTTGAACACCGTTCGATCTGCATTAGGTCGAACGACTAAGTTATCACCACGAGTTAGAGCTGCCAAATTTGTCTCAAAATCCCGGACTGCCACCCCGTCGAGTGCGCAGTGATTGAGCCTTGAGGCAAACACTAGGCTTCCACATCCAAGCTGAGTGAACTGTTGTGACAGACATATACACTTGTGATCAATTTAAGAGTACTCTTGTTCTCTTTTCATTTGGGGAAACTGAGAAAAGTATATGCACAAATAGAATCGGTTACAAACTTTTAATTAAAATAGAACTTAAGACCATTAAACATACAATAAAATGACACTAAACATTGACTTATATAATGCACAGCTTATAATTTGTTTATTGTCTGATGAGTTCTATTTTTTATTAAAAGTTTTTAACAGGTTCTATGTGCATATTTCGTTTCATTTTCCATAGCCAAAGATCAAAAGGACTTATTTGAATAGTGAATATTGATAAGCACAATGAGAGAAAACCTGTATAGACGCAAGGGGCTTGTCATTGAGATCCATATTTTCATCGTCTTGCAAAAAAGCTACAAACTGCCTGAACTCTTTCTTTGGTACCAGAAGGTCACCAAGTTCAGCCAACTTGGTATCTGTCCTAGCTGAACAAAATACAAAACCTGCACCGTTACATTCAATTTCGAACCGCTGTCTGTCCTCCGAACTTGGCGCAAGCCGGCCAGCCAAAAAATCATATTCGACTAGCAAAGGATGGAGTGCGCGGATCATGCTCTGACAAGCCTCAGAGAAGCTCATCCCGTTGCTTGGAGGATCAAAAAAGGATACAGACTCTATGTACACAACAAGGGAAAGGTCTATGTTTGTTAAGAAAATTCTCCGAGGCTGTTTTGGTTTGTCTGGTACAATTACAACTTTCTCAACCAGTTTCACATTCTCCATTGTATGTGGCGTCCACCCCTAACAATTGTTTTATTTGCTCTTTCTTTCTTAAGATCTGAAATAAATTACAACGAAAATCCTTGGCGCTTAAAACCATACATATAGTGATTTTATTTGCTCTATGTGATCTTTTTAAAGAATGAATAAAAGTACAATGCTTTTTTTCTGCCACTAAGGAAGCAGTTTCATATAATAAATAAATATTAATTGTGTTAAATTCGGGGGTTATTAACGAGTCTTAGAATTCATTCCGTTTCTACGTTATAACGTATGACATATATTTTCTACGTTATAACGTATGACATATATTGTTGATCTAATAGTGATTATCATTCAAATCTATACACTAAGAGGAGGAAAAATAAACTCCATCACATTTAGTGGTCAAAAGGGTTGATGTATAACATACATTTTTCTATGGTAGAACTTCCACGGTTATCAATCAACTATCAATTAAGTTTGGAATGTAACTCCAAATCATGTCCATTTGTGTGCAGTTACATTTACATGTTATGTTTTTATTTTCATTGACCATGTAAAACAATTCTTGTAGAATTTAACTATAGATACAACCACCACAGGGTGGCCCAATAGTTCGGGCGAATTTCAAGCTTGTATTCCACACGGCTTGTCCTAGGTTCAATTCTTGGTACTGGTGAATCACACGATGGTGGGCAAGAGGATACCTTTGTGAGTCTTTCTGGCCCCCAAAAAGATGGGCTGTCATAACTTGGCCACCAACTAGTTTCTTTTTGAAAGAAAAAAAAAACTATAGATACACATATCTCATGTGCGCGATGCATCTAATTAATCACTTGTTATCGTCAAACACCATTTCGTGCGATGTTTGTAAATATTATATGCATGGGCATGGATCTTTACTTCTTATGAGATGAGTTGGTAGATGATTATATTTTGACACCTACTCAAATACCATAGAAATCATTCCCCTTTCCCTAATTACATACGAAATTAGTGTAAAATATGAAGGAAGTAGGATCTCTAACTGGAGATCACACAAGAAGATAGATTTTCTCTTAGATTCTCTCGCAAATGAATTGGAATTGGAATAAACTCAATAGATTTAACTGCAAATGTATTTATAGACAAGCAAAGAGTATCCTTCAACTGGTATGACCCTTGTTGAATGATTATAATCCTCTTATAAGCTTTTAGTCAAGGACTGTACTTCTTTATATATTCACATATTGAAGCGACACAAATGTCTCTTTTCCAAGAGTCATAACACGCCTTTTAACTAACAAGTGACTAATAATGTTCTAATTTTTATTAAAAAATAATAATAATGTTCTAATGATTTTTTTATTTTTTATTTTGTTCTAATGATAGTGTAGCTGCGTTTTTTGGATGACACAAATTTTCAAAATTAATTTAAGGGGGGAAAAGTTGTAATAGGCGGTATTTGTCAACGAATAATACTTGACTACTAAAATAATGAATATGAGTTCATATTCAAAACTCTTCATTTCCTATTCATAGAACCTCATATTTATGATCAAAACTGTTTGTATTATAAATTATTCTATGAAGATCATTTATGCAAAAAATCAATTAAAACTAAGGTCGTTTAGTCATCGAACTGTATAAAAACAAATAAACGAAATTGATAAAAGTATTACAAACCGTCTGCCTATTTACTACAGTTGACTTACTAAACAACCTTAGTTTTAATCTATTTTTTGCAAAATTGATCTTTACAAAGTGATTTATAATATAAATATATTCGATCATAAGTTTGAAGTTATGTGAATTAGAAACAGAGTTTTGAGTAGGCAAAGCCAAGCATTGTTCTTTCTCGACACGGTGCGTTTAGAGCACCAATTCACCAATCGTGCGCCGAACCGGATGCCCGATCCGAAACCCCCCCTCCGAAAAATCAAAGATCCCGAGACCCGAAACCCGAAAAATCAAGTGACGGCGTCACAAATTCTCAAATTCTTTACAGCAGAAGCGGCCTTCTCCGTCTCCAATCAAATATCTCTCGCTCCTCTCTTTCTCTCTCTCTGGAATTCAATTCCTTCCGAAATCAATTTGCTTCTTCTCTCACTGATAAAACGAGGGTTAGGGTTTTCCAAATCTCCCCCCTTTCCCTCTCTCTCTCCATGTATCTCTAGAATTTCAAATTCCAGACTGTTAGGTTGTGCTTTTCCCCATTTTTTTCCGACCCGTTAGGGTTGAAGTGAGAGTTCGGAGTTGGGATTTTTAGGGTTTCTAGTAATTAGCAATAAGGAAGATGTATGCTGATCGAGAGGAAGCTGATACTAAGTTGTCCGCAAAGGACCGCCTCAATGGCAGCTTCAGGGATGACTCTGGTCGCCGCAGACAAATAGCCGGAAGGAGGTTCGCTTTCTCTTCCTTCCCTTTTCGTGTTTTTCGAAGAGCGAATCGATGGCAATGATTCTTGTGGTAGTTTGTGGATTTTGCTTTAGTTTGCACAAACTTTATATGCTTGTTCTGGATTTGAATTATGTGTTTGAGTTTGGTTTTTGCTGCTCTATTGCTTTGTATGTTGTAGAATAGTGTTCGTGATGCGCTCGATTGATAGAAATCTGAATTTCTGGAGTTTAGGAGTTGTATGGGTAGTCAAAGTAGGTGGAAAAATCAGGATTCTATTCCCAGTGTTGGCAACTTTAATAGCTAATAATGATGATAGTATCCATATAAACAGAAAAGTTTGGATATTGTTTAATAATACTTTAGTTCAAATCCAATACGATAACGCAAGTAACAATAGTCCACACCAGTTTTATAACTTGCAAAATGCTGGATTACAGGCTTACAGCATTATTATCAATACTATTAAAAAAATGTATGCAACTGAATTGGTATTCATCTCCATTGATCCCCTTTTCGTTGAAATGATGAATCTTTACAAAGTGGTATATGGAATCAAATTTGGATATCATTTGACTTACCATTTTTTTTCTTTTCTACCACTTGACTCTTCATCTTTTTATTACAAAAAGTTGTTATTTTTTTGTGTTTCTAGTAGTGAAAGTTGTGAACTCTTATTTACGTATGAATTAGGTCTTTGATAAGATGGAATTGCGTGGCAATGTTATTAGCACAGTTGATTTTGCGTTTGTTGAAATGAACTGATAGGATGCGCGATAAGTCTGGTCCTCGTTGATGAATTTTGAAGATCTCAATGAAAGCTCTTGTTGTATTTGTTTCAGTCTTGATGAAATCATTGTAGTTACAAAGATACTGCATTTGGTGTTGCAGTTTGGCCGTCACCAGATGTTTTAACCCATATGGTGCATATACTTTTTGTCCAAAACTTCAGAGGATGCAATCTGTTGAATAGTTACATTGTGTCAATATGTCAACAGTTAGTGTTTCATTGGACTAAGGGTATTCAGTCCAAAATGCTTCATAATTGAGTTGATAGCATGTTCTTTTGCAGGCAGAGACAAGATGACAAATGGGAGCATGATCTATACGAGGATGATCCTCAAGTTTCAAGTATGGACTATGACACTTTCACCTGCAACTAAAACTGCAGTATTGCTTTATGCCATTGAGTCATCTTTCTTTGGTTGCTGACTGTGTGTTAATATCTTGTGAAGATCGGAAAGTCGACGCTCGAGACCTTCGATTGAAGCTCCAAAGGAAAAGTTTCAAAAAAAGTGGAACTCGATCCCTTTCAGGTGTAAGGGACCTACGCGAAAAGCTATCTAGTACTATGAATCCACAACCAATGAACACCGATCCACCAAAACCGAAAGTGGAGGCTGCCAAACCAGTCAGGAGAAGTATTGCTGTTGGCACCCCTGCAGTAGAAATTAAAAAAGATGCCAACCCAGCTCCTAGAAAGAAGGCTTCACAGAAGGCATGAAATGTTTTATTTCTTTTAATTTCATACCAGTAATCACACACACTTACACTGGGTATGTTTGAGATTGCTCTGTACATCTGATCACTAGAATTAATAGAATAACCTTTAAATATAGTTAGGTTCATCTTTACTACGTTAAGAGGAAAACTTTTAGATATTTAAAATGTTTCACCAAGCTGGAAGTTTGCTTTACGACATATAACGTGTTGATTTGAGATGTGTGTTGACCCTGCTATCTTTTCCATTTTCTTTTTGAATTTCTATTTGTTTAAGAGGCCACAATGGGATGGGTTGGGGAATAGTATGTATACAGCAGTTACTGGGTTGATGTTACAACATAGAAGTATGAGGTTTCATTAGGACTTGGTTTTAAAAATTGTCTTAATGTAGAACGAATAAGCAGTTTTATACTTTATTTTACACCAGAAAGGGTGGCCTGAAGGGACTTTCTAACAGGCTTCTTAAGAAATAAATAATTAAGAATAAGACTTCTTTACAATACTCGGTGTGACAGGAAGAAATCATTTCATAAAGTGGGTCATCAATTGTTGGTGGTATACGGGTATTGTTACATTGCAATATCTTTAAGTAAGCATAAAAGAAAAATCATTTTGTTTCTAGATTGAAGTATTGAGTGTCAATGTTCCAATATCCCATCCTGAGACACACACACACACTCATTACGACAGTTGCCTCTTAATTTCATGACTCGTGCCTCTTTTGGTACAGGCTGGTCCATCAGTTGATGAATTTTTAACGTCCTTGGATCTTGAAAAATACTCCATCACATTTCAGGCAGAGGAAGTAAGCAAGATTACAGGCTTTTATTCTTTCTTTTTTTCATCACCTGCCTTTGATTACCTTTGAATGCTCAATTCCATGTGTTTCTGCAGGTTGATATGACAGCTCTTGTGCACATGACTGATGAGGACCTCAAGGCTCTAGGAATACCAATGGTAAACTCAACCAAATTCCCAGATAGAATTCTTGAAACATGAATTATGAATATCGCATCCCAATAGCCAATATATTATGCTCATTAGTTGTTTTCAGAAACTAAGAAATCCATATTTATTTTACCTTGACTTTATTGTTACTGAACCTATGGTATGCTCTTGTGATTTGAAGTATACTAGTTTAAATGTTGGTTTTTGGGTGGGTGTCAGAAAACTTTGTACAACCTCTGTTTGAACATGCAAGAGTGGCATAAAAGCTTTTTGAAGATATTTTGAATCACTGGGCAACGTTCATTTATTGTAAACGATACCCTCCTCACAATAGTCTAACAAAAGTTAAATAGTATTGCAGGGTTGAACATTAGTTGCTTTCCTAACATCAGTCAGATGTCTTGGAGGTTAAAATAAACATAGAATTAAAACACCAATTAGGGCTTAGATCAATTAACGTTGAGGACGGTGTTTGTTCGTTTGACCTGAAACTAAACGTATTGCCTTACAGTTGTTTCAAACAGTTCCAGCTATTTGTTTTACTAAATTTCAGCTTTTATAACACTAGATCAAAGGAACATTAGGCTTGGGCACACCATAGTGTATGCCTCAATGGTTTTTCTGTTGTAGTTTTTTTCTTAATTTAACTAGAACTACGTGATTTGTTAGTATCCTTTAATTTCCCGTGATTGTATATAATGCAAACCACAGTTAGTATATCAGCATTTTGGGTTTCCGTTTGATCAAATGAGCTTTGGCTTGACAGCTTTGAGCTAACCTTTTCCATCTGGGGGTTTCAGGGACCAAGGAAGAAGATACTTTTGGCATTGGAATCAAGAGTCTGACATTTGAGGGTGGAGTCATTTGATCGCCGTCATGTTTAGTATGACTCAGTCTAGCAGGCTTTATTTTGATTGGTATCAACCTGCCTTGCCTGCATGTAACTTTATTTTACCCCTCTTACATTTTTTTTTACCTTTATTTTAAGTACGCAACGCTGTAAGTGGCTTTCAATGTGCTCATTATTGATATAAACCTTGTGAATTTGTTAGCTTGGAACAGCTCGAAATTTAAATTTTAAGGATTTACTGTGTCTTTCTCCCAAAATCTAACTTGAAGATGATGTGTTGTGTTCCGTCTACTGATACCCGTACTATTTACTGAGCAATTTTACATGTTTTTTGCTCTTAGGTGAATAATTGCGTCGGAATTTTAGTTCCGAAATAAGTCAAATGTTTTGATGACTCCATCAGGTAGGCTAACTAGATCCCTAATGAATTTCTGAAAAGGGAACCTAACAGTATGCATTTCTCGGCCCTCAGAAAAAAGCAAAATATGCATTTCTTGGACACTTTTCGACCGAAAACCAAACGCAGAATTAAATTAGCTTTATTCACAATGTTGAAAGAGGTCCGAGTTCAAATCTCTCCATCTGATAAGTAAAACAAATTTTTCATTTTTTTATAATTTTTCTGGTTTACAAGTGGTCGATTTTCCTCGTGATTTCTCATCTCACTACATTCTAAGTTCTAACTCTCTCACTCTTTTTATTTAGGGTGTGTTTACACACATGGAATCGGAATGAGTGGAGTGGGAATGATTTGGTAAACCGGGAATTATCCGAATTATTTGGATTTATTGAGGCTTATGTAGTGTGTCCTAGTACTATTACTCAACCTTTCTTACCCTATCGGGATGATAATGATTCCGATTCCGAATTAATCTAGCGTTTACCTTCCCAGCAAGAATGAACAATGTTGTGGGCCCTAGCTAAAATTAGGAATCCGATTCCTAATTTTGGAGGAATTCAATTTCTCAGGGAGGAGGTGGGTTTGGGCATGGCGAAATGGGAATCAACTTTGTTGTACCCAGATTACCCTCACCTATTTTCTGAAAACACTAAACTGCCCTCACTTCTAACTCACCTCCACCTCCACCTCCATGACAACGGTCACCGTCAGACCACTGCAGCACCACCCAATCAAACCCAGGAACAAACCAGTATAATCAAATCAAACCAGTAAACCAAAGCAAATCAAAAACCAACAAAACAAATCAAAACCCAGAAAAATTCAGAACATTGAAACCAAAATTGCCCGTGAAATCAAAACCCATAATATGAGAAGATCAAAACTTGAAAAGGGCTGCAGTTGGAAGCTTCTACTACTGTCTTTCATCTTTCACTTTTCGCCCCGGCTTCTTGGCGCTGGTCTTGAAGAATTTGTGAACCATCCCCCTCCCTTTGACAGAAGAAAAAAGAGAGTCATGCTGCCTTCCTCTTTCTTATTCTTTTTTGCTTTTCCTTTCTTAATCCTTTTTCAGTATTTTTTGTAAGTGTGTATATATATATATATTTTTTTTTTTCATGTTAAATATTTTTATTTGAAAATTGAGTAAATGAGTTGAATTTTTTAGTGTAAGGGCATTTTAGTAATCAAACTGATTTTAGTTCCAATTCCGAACAATTAGTAAACAGTTTAATGGAAATAAACTTTGTTTTTATTCCGATTCCTAACAGTTACTAAATAGCTTAATGGATATGTATGATTCCGATTTCTACTTACCCCGATTCCTTTTTACCCCGGTTCCTTATTACTCCGATTCCTTCTTATTCCGATTACGGATTGGTAAACACACCCTTAGAGTATACAAATATTGTCGTACGTCGTGCTTCTCCAAACCATCTTTTGCGTTTTTGTTGTTTGAGGAGGATTGGAGCAATCTTAACCATTTAATTTTAATGGCCGGCTGCGATAAAGTCTTGACAAAGAAAAATCAGGTAGAGGATCCAGATCCCTTCCAACGGAGAAGGACTTACATGGAGCGGATTCACTGTCACGTGGTGTCCCGTATCCAATAAGACCAACTCCAATGGTGGCCTATGGCCAATAACAAATTTTGGCCTTTGGCCAAAAACTGTTTTTTCTCTCCAATGGTGTGGCCTAAATTTTAGGCTAAAAAGTTGTTAAATATCGTTTTAGCTTAAATATTTTTTTCCCTTAACTTTTAAAAATAATAATATTTGTTTAGATTAATTTAGCTTAATTTTCTGAACATTTCTACCTAAAAATATTTAAATTCCGATAAAGTATGAAAAATGACACAGTAGACACATACGAAAGAATGAAATTTGGATGTGGGTACAAATACAATGAAATTTTCGACTTGATGTTAATTCTTAAATTTTCGACTATTGAAGCAATTACCGTGGCCTTTTTTCAAGATTTCATATTTTTTTCAAGTTATTGGCCTTTTATTTTGTCAAAAATGAGAGCATACAATTGCATAAATTATAATTACTATTAATGCTTAAATTTATTGTAGGCCGACTTCCAACAAGTGCATTTTTTGTTGATTCTCTTAAACCGATCATACATACCATCAAGGGTTCGTGCCTTGTCGGGCAACAGTGGGGGAGAGGTGTTAAGGAACAATTCATAGACGCGAGACCAAAATTCTTGAATATTTTGGTTTGTCCCGGTAGCACCATCTTTGCTAATATTGATCCATGCCTTGCACAAAGCTATATCTTCATCTTTAGACCAATTAGGTAATTTTGTACTATTTTTTGGCATCTTGAAAATTTTTGGAAGTGGGTAGAAGAAGAATGCCAATTTAGAAGTGGGTAGAAAATGATTTAGAAGTGGGTATAAGGAAGAATGAAATTTGAACGAGGAAAGGAAAGAAAATTGATTTTATGTGGATGTATGACCAAATGAATGGGTATTTATAGAGTTTTGGGGTGAAATTTTAGTTAAATATTTTTTTTAAATTATTTTAGCCGTTGGATTTTAATTTGGGCCATTGGATGATTTTTTTTTACCGTTAGATTTGATATCATTTGATCACAGTCGTTGGATTATAAGTAAAAGTAATTTTTTTTTTTTTTAAGTTTGAAATATGACCGTTGGATCAACCAACGCTCAATTGTTTTGGACCATTGATCTCCAGCCGTTGTTTTTGGGTGGCCGACATGATGACGTCACCGTGGCCCACATGTCTAAGACCATCTCCAATAGCTGGGTTAAAGTCCAAAATTTAGAACTTAAACCTCCTCCCCCAAACCTCTTCCAACAGCTGGGCTAAAATTTGGGTTTGGGATAAATTCTAAAATTGGGTCAAATTTAGACCAAAATTCCCACATGGGTTAGTGGACTTGGCCCACCATGCACGTACACACGCTCAAAATTTTCAAGCAAAGCAGGCGCTGACGCGCCTACTTGCTCCGCGCATCAATTGCAAGCAAGGTCTGTTAGCGTGGGTCCCCCACGTCTGCAGCCTTGTCGGCCACCAACCAAGCCCAATTCCAACGGCTCTTTGAGACCAACAGTTAGGATCTCTGGGCCGTTAGTTGATCCAAAGGTCTAGATGCATTTTTTTATAAATAAAATCTAATTTATATATACATTAAATCCAACGGCTGAGATCGAATGTGATCAAATCTAATGGTAAAAAGCAGATCTAACTGCCCAAAATTAAATCTAATGGCTAAAACAATTTTAAAAAATTATTTAAATCAAAATTCACCAAAAAAGTCTATAAATACCTATGTATTTGTTCAATCATCCACACAAAATTCATTTTCCTATGTAGTTGGACTACCTAACTATTTAGTTGCACCTAATTATCATATAGAGGAATATAATGGTGGTAGTTGCACCTAATTTAGTGATTTTCATTATTTATCGGAATTAAAAAAAAATTAGGTTAAAATGTTCACAAAAATAAATTAGGATAATCTACATAGATTTTATTTTAAAATAGTTACCGAAAAAAAAAATAAGCTAAAATCATTCTTTATTAATCTCGGGCTAAAATTTTAACCTAAAACCATTGGAGGAGAAAAACTGTTTCTGGGTTAAGTTTTAAATTTTTTGGGCTAAAAATTTAGATTTTAACTCTCACTATTGGAGATGGTCTAACGGTTGGCGCGTGCGCTCGCATGGGTCGCGTGGCGTGTCTTTCTGTGTGTTTCACTCGCACAGGCCCACTCGCAAGGTGGGACCAGCATCAATTGGCCGGACCAATTCTTTGGCCTATTTGTAGCTTCTTTTTTTTTTGGTTCACTTGGGCCTAAATGTTGCCCACCATTGGAGAACCAAAAGCAAAGGCCAAAGACCTAAAATTGTTAGTCATAGGCCACCATTGAAGTTGGTCTAATACAAAGGATTAAGAGTTAATGGCTGGCTATATAAAGCCAGCCTAGTTCTCTGCTGTAATTTTCAGAGTTCAGATTTTTATCAATTAAACTTTTAGTGTTTCTTATCAATGCGGTGGAAGGGATTTTAAGCTCCAGAGACGCTGGTCTAAGGCTTTTCTGATTAGAAGAAGAAGAAGAAAAGTTGGCGACTCAATGGAACTGGACAACACAGATGGCTCAACTGGAACTGAACGTCCCGCTTTCGGTCGCGGTTCAGTTTGCCTGAAGGAGGATGTGCACTGGAGTGACAAATGCCTGTATCTGAAGCATGTCCCGCAGGGCGCTACTGTTGGGCCTGGCTATGGAATAGTTTGTAGGTTATGTGGTAAGATTGATGGGCACCCTGACCGCTACTGGGAAGGACGTGCTGAGGAAAAATATTGCTTTCATTGTTTGGAAGAGGGTCTCCACTGGGACAGGGATTGCCCGATTTCTTCCTATGACGACACCGACAAACAATTATATAACCCTAGGATCGAGTGGGTGAAGGGATATAGTGGACCACTATCCTGTGGTTGACAAATACAAAATTTTATTATGGTTGACAAATTAAAATTTTAATTATACTAACAAATGAAGAAAAATAGTGAGATTTTATTATAATTAAAATTTAAGTTTGAAGTGCTAGCTATAAGAGTACACGTGGCATGAGAAATGAGAAGGTTGTTAGCATTTCTCTATAAGGCGTCATTTAAAGCATAGGAAAAGTCACATAACAATCCACTATAATACACAAATACATATGTATTGTAGGTCTTCCATTACCTTTGACTCGTTTTAGTTTTTCTCGTCGAGTGTTTAATCCGCAATGAAAAATGAAAAATAAAAACTAAAAACTAAAATGGTTATCAAACGAGAACAACCTCGCATTGGTATATGATTCATACTAATTCATACCTAACTAAGGAATTATATACTTACATTCTGCATGTACGTAACAAAGTAGCACTTGATTTCTTCCTTCATCAGTTGCGCGAATCCCAACGCCGCGAGAAACACACAAATCACAGCAGCTGCATTGCCCTTCTGCAATTTATGTGGCCTTCTTCCCCAAGCAATGGAGCCTTGCTTCGTCTCAACTCAATTTTAGTGATGTGGTGATCGAGACGCTTTCTTCACTTTGGTCTTCCGCGCTAAGTACTTACTAATTTCGTGCTCGTATACTCTCCATTCTCGTCGAGCTCGTTTGAGGACACATAACAAAACTATCGGAAAGTAATACTGCACACATAGCACAAGACTACATATGAGAACAAATCGTTTTTCGATCTTAAATTTTGAGTGTCAATATAAGCAGGTATTGGTAACAAACCCCATCGATATGAAAATAGTGCCAGAACGAATGGTAGCTGACAGACAGAGTCGATGGATGAAAAAATGCATCCGCTGCTAGAGATCTCGCTTGCCTAGAGGACACTGACAAGAAAACAACTAATTGTTTGAGTTTTGTTGCGATCGGAGATCTAGACAACCAGTCCTTCAAATGAAACCGCGAGTAAACTATGATCGACAAGGAGTATACGAGCATACCAACTGAAGCATCATAAACACCAAGCGAGGCATTAGCTTGAGCCAACTTTGCTGCCTCCACTGAAAACTTTACCTGCTCAAGGAGATAGCCATAAAACGTAACTACTCTTTCTCTTACCACAGCCGGAAACAGATTAGAAGCACAAGTGTAAGAAAAAGAAAGCTGGAAACGCTGATGAGTTAAACGGAAAGAGGTGTTGTGACCTTAATGCAGCTGAAGCTAAATGAATATGGTCTCTAAGAGAGATTCTTTTCGGTTTCGTATTCATCAGGATCTGAACAAATTTACTATAACATCTGACCTTTTGAGAAATGCAGCACAAAGAATTCCTTGTTTTCTCATTGTTCTTTGAAAAACAAAACTACGCTATACAGAAATAGAGATGGCTTTCTAATTGGAATCTTGATAAGTTACCTGCTTCCCAATCTCATCCATGATGATCGTCCTCGGCAACGATTGAACCTGCTTTAAGAAATTTGACACTTTCACACAGAGAAATAGGTTCAGACTGCCTGAACTCAATATAAGTAAATGACGAGAGAACAAACTCAGAACATACCAATCTGGAAAGAGATCCAAGGGTTGTAGCACATGAATGGAGATTTAAACACGTATGCACCCGCGATATATAAGACATCCAATTCCCTGCAGAAGACAGATCAATACGAAACATATTTGACTATTTTGACATGACTATCATTAGACTAGTGTTCTTACGATAATGTTGAGAGTATGAATTTCACATCAGAAAAATGAGTGCTTATAAGTAATTTGACTATTCTCTATATTGCCAATTTTATGGTAGAATCTCAACTTTTTTCAACAAAGACAGCTACGATCTCTCTCTAATGAGCAAATAAAATCAAATGGAGGACTCCGTAATATTACAATAAAACCCATCGAGTTGCAGATTTTCCTCGGTTAGTGAAACGACAAAAAAAAAAAAAAGATTATCTTATGTCCCCTCCGGGCGGTCACGAATTAGGCCTAAACTCTAAGAATCAAAAGCATGCGGGCTCTCCATCTTCATCAAAGAGAGAGGTTTTAAATGGTTATGGTGCGAAAAAGAAAACAAGTGTGGGGCCCGCATGCTGACATGGAAATTTCGCAATGAGAGAATTGCCAATTAAAGAGGATTCTTGTGTGACAAGAAATGGAGAATTTATAAGCAAGCATAGACCGTCATCAAGCACAACATTGAGGGATTTTTTATATTGTGATAACCGAGAGTTGGAATTCGAGATTAGGACAGCGTTGGGGAGAGAAGTATTACTAAATTAAGAGCTAGATTTCTTAGTAGAATAGTTGATACGACTTAATTATTTGCATCGAGGGAGCATAAGGAGCTTCCAAGCGAGGAGGAGCTTCGGACGCGTGATGATATGCACTTGAGGAACTTCAGAGGAACAAGAAAACAAGAATCAGAAGTGCTGTTGTGAACCATAGTTGTTTCGGACATCGACGAAATCAAATTCCCATTTTCGTTCAATTGCCTCTTACTAATTGAGAATAGCCACACAAAAATACTTGCCGAGTAAAAGCATGCTCTTGAACACTTTGGTATACTGCACATTGAGAAAGTGAAAAAAATGGCTTTACTATTTAGCCAATGTCTAAAAAAATGAGTAAAACGATCCCAACATGGATTTAAATCCAAAGCGTGTCCTCAAGAAGCTCGTATTTTGGTACATTTGGACGGGATCAAACCACGACCTATCAGAATCATAAAACTTTCGAGCTTCCCTTCCTGATCACCTGGTCAACTCCCCAAGGCCGCAAGAAACACGCATATATCACAACAGTTGAATTTCTTTTTGGATGTCTTCTGGCCTCCCGCCCAAATAACAGAGCCGTGCTTCGTGTCAACTAGGTTTCAGTGATATGACGATCAAGATGCTTTGTTCACTTTGGTCTTCCATGCTAGGTACTTCTTATTTTCTTGCTTGTATCTTCTCCACTCTCGTAGAGCTGCTAGGAGAACGTGTATTGAAACTGGCAGGAAGAAAGGCTGTACACATAGCACAATAGTACATAAGAGAACAGCTGTTTATCAAACTTAAAGTTTTAGTGTCCATGTAAGCAGGTGTTGGCAACAAACCGAGTAGACAGCAAAACAGTGCTCAAACGAATAGTAGCTGACAGACATGATTGATGGATGAAAGAAGGCATCCTCCGCTAGAGATCTTGCTTGCCTAGAAGACACTGACAAAAAAGCAACTATCTGTTTGAGTTTCTTTGCAAAACGAGATATAAACAACAGATCTTTCAACTGAAAACCACAAGTAAACCATGGTCAATAAGGCGATGCATGAGCATACCAGCTGAAGCATCATAAACACCATGTGAGGCATTAGTTTGAGCCAACTTTGCTGCTTCCAGAGAATACTTTACCTGCTCAAGCACACCGACCATAAAATTAAATTACTTATTCTCTTATGATGTCCAGAAACAGATAGAAGCACAAGTGTTCATAGTAATAAACTGGCAATGCTAAAAAGTTAATTCCATCAGCGGTTAGAAAATTCCATCAAATACATATCTACAGAAGAGTATTTAAACAATATTTATCTTGATCAGTCACCTGCTTCCCGATCTCATCCATGATGATCATCCTCGGCAATGACTGAACCTGCATGGAGAAATTTGTCACTCAACAAGGGAATCTGGCTGAATCAAAGAAATAGGTTCAGTAATGCCTAAACTTAAAAGAAGTAAATGACGAGAACAAACTCAAAACATACCAATCTGGAAAGAGATCCAAGGGTTGTAGCACATGAATGAAGATTAAAACACGTATGCCTCCGCGATAAGACATCTAATTCCCTGCAGAAGAATGATCACTGAGAATACCCTCATATTGAGCACAAGATATTTTACTGAATGTGCTAAAAAGAAACAAGAATCCGTCCCTTAAAAAATTGAATCCAGTAATAACCGAGTCTAGACAAACAAAAGATGGTAAGTCCAGAAAGCTCAATAAATTTTGTCCTTGAGTATTTCTATTAGCATTAATGCAGCAAAAACCCTCACGAGGTTTTTCACATGACTATAGTCAAACTGTGAAGATTTTTGTTCACCAACCAAGAGCTTTAGCTTCATCTACTCGGTCCGATCCTCGTTTCATAAGTTTCACATGACAAACCAATCAAATATGTTTTTCTTATAAGCATGCACGCAGCAAAAATTCTTAAACCCACAAGGTTTCTAACTTGAGTTTAACCAAAATGTTCTTACCATACCGTGAAGCCTCTCTCGCTAGCTACAAGGCTGGATGTGCCTGAAGCCCCAATATATACGTCATCAGATTTAAAACCAAATAGTTGCCGGAACTGCCCCATGAAAACTTCAAAAACCTTTTGAAGATCCTGTTTCAGAATGTGCATGCATCAATCTCGAGAAATTAACTAGAACCCATCTGTGATAATAGAATATTGACTTCTAGTCATTTTGAGTTCAAAAATAGTTGAGGAGTTAAAAAATAATTTTTTTTTCAACTTAAGTGAACAGAATAAATTATTAAATATAAAATAAAATCTGAAAATCATATGCGCTGTGGCCAGACTTCTTCTAAAATTGATGGGCTCAAACAAAAAGAAATAGCATATAACAAAACCAAAGTAATCATACTGATCCCAGTAAAATTAAAGTTTCTCCACTCTATCATTTCTATCTATGTATGTAATTAATACAAAAGTCAATCGCTTAGCTTTATGACGGGACTGTTGATTAGCAAGTTGATGGGGTTTTGATCGACTTATTTCATATGTCTTAGTCTTACCATACAGATTCTATCATGTATTTTCCTATGTGTTTCTGCATGAATAAATCACATGTGCATATTGCTTTAAATCATACACCCCAATAGTCTTTTATAACCATGCATTGCTTCCTAGGGCGCATATGATTCATTTCCTTCCGTGCTTTGAAAATTTTACTAGAGAAATAATTTTGTTCATGTGCCTCAAAGGATAGAATTAGAAAAATTAACATGTACAATTAACTTACACTGTTACACATGCCTTTAACATCTTAAATATCCAATAGGGCACCATAGTAAAAGAAATTACAAGGTTGATGTTACCAGTCCAACGGACCTAATCTCCTCCAGTTGATATTCCAATATTTCTTCAGTAAGTTTCAACTAAATTTTTAGTAAAAATTTCCATATTGAGTTTCAGTTCAACATGGCAGAAACTTAAGTAAAATTTTTCAAATAGGTGGGTAAAATCTGATGCACTTGAACTCTTGAATTGACAATCCATGTTAAAAAAATGGACAAGTCATACAGTTGGACGCATTATAAAAAAAAGCACCTAACCTGATGCGAAATTATATGCTTAGCAGGATGATTACTTTCTGAATCCTTCTGACAGGATTGGGGGTTCAAAACAATAACGCCTCCCCACATCTGTAACAGGCCAATTATTTAAATGTAGTCCAGATCAAAATATTTCAGTAGAAAAAATCAGAGAACACTAGATTTAAAAGATGATGAGGGCATGATAACTAACTGGCGATATAAAGCTATTTGTCTTAGAAATCTCTCCATCTGGAAGCTGCAGGAGAAGAGGGCACTCCTTTTCGGACGGTATATATCTGATAACAAATTGAAGGGGCAAATAAAAATATTGAAAAGGGAAGAAAGGAAGAAAGGAAAAACTGACTTTGTGAGTTGTGAATTAGAGAAGATGAAATATAAATATATGCAGTGAAAAATGCATTGAGTTAGAAACATACACCACAAAGTGCAACATCTTTGACCTCCCACCAGCTGCAATGGATGTATCCAAGTGCCACTCATTTGAATTCACCTATGAAATTTCAAAGACATTGTTAACATAAATACTAACAGTAATTCCATATTAAGAAGTTTGTACACGAATACACACAGGAATATATGAAACAAAACAAGTATACACCCGAATACACATGTATACTAATGGTCATTTAGAGTTTGTGCCGACGCACTTAAAAATTTAAAGAAAATGTAAGAAGGAATATGATTCTTTCTCTAGTTAACAACCATATCATGAGAAGTGAAAGGCTTATGAAGCATACAAAGAAAGGTAGATCCTTGGTACTAAAGACATAGCTCTCCCACTTGTCATCCCAGTAGGACAATGAGGACTTCGGCGTATGATATAACACCTGCACGAAGGATGACAACAACAAACTCAGATCACAATGAGATAAGATGATAACCTAGATTATCTATACCACAAAATTCAATAGTATAATCATTTTCAAAAGAAACATAAAGTCGATGACCTGACTTTCAACGCTTATGTTTGCTACAGGTTTCATAGCCTCAATAATAGGGGCCAATAACGTCTTGTCTACGGTTTGAAAGTCCCTGCAGGTTTAACCAAATGCATGATGAGCATGCTTCAAGATGACTATTTGGAGCGAACTTCAACGCGTATTGAAGCACATACAAAACGGGAATCACCTATGATCTATCAGACAATGCAACTTAAATTTTACCAAAATTCAGATCAAGAAATAATCATTCGTAGTCAAAGCACCATAATTTACGAAACAATGAGCATATGAAGAAGCTCCATACCAATCATAAACCCAATCACGAGGGTCTGCATTCAGCAAATTAAAGGAAAGAACAATCATTCCATCAGCCCCAACAGGCATAAACTCCCCCTGAATCAAACCTTCCTTCTTCCCGCCATTCACAAACACTTTGACAAATATCTCCGCCGCCCTCGACACCGCCTCCTCCACCGAAACCCTGCCGGCAATCCAAGCGTGCCTGTACTTGCCCACCACAGCTCTCACCTCATGTTCCCTATTCACCACCACCACACTATACACCTCTCCACCCGAACCCGAACAACCTCCAAACACAGACTCCAGAGCCTCATCCACCGCCTCATCGCCGCCGTCAAAATCCACGGCCTTAAAGGCGCTGCATTTCGTCGAACACGGACCGGTTCGAGATTGGAGACAGCTGGAATCGGAGTCTAGGACTACCGAGACGGTGCGGGTGGGGCTACAGGTGCCGCATTGAGGGGTCTGGGAGGTCAATTTGGTCATTTGGCTGACGATAGAAGATTCCAGAGTTGCAACGGAGGATTCCCAGTCGAAGCCGATGAAGATTGCTTGGAAACTGCATGGGAATAGGAGCGGATTGGAATCGATTTCAGCTGAGAGGGAATCGATTTCCCGAAACGGCAACGGCGCGCGGTAGATTTCCACGGATTTGTATATCAATGGGATTCCTGCATGCAAAATCAAAGTCAGAAAAAAAAATAGAAAATTTAGAGAGAGAAATGGAGGTAGAGAGAGAGAGGGGGACCGAGAATGAAGGAGAAGAGGACTGAGACGGTGATGATCAGGCGCTTGAGTCCTGGCTTGGTTTTACGCATCGTTTTGGGATCGAAGTCATCTGCTGGCTCTAGAGGTTTGGATGTTTCTGGGGTTTCGTTGGGAGGGAGGAGAGGTTCTGTAATTTCCGCCATTGTTGTGGAGGCACTCGAGCTCTGAAGCTCTTGACTTCGAGGTGTTGTATCACTGGATTCGAGCAATAGAGAGTCCAGAATTGGAGGTAAAGTAAACTCACACAAACGTTGTAAATAAAGTACGTTGAGAATTGTAGTCGCAAAAGCCGTCTTAGCTCAGCCGGTAGAGCGCACGGCTTTTAACCGTGTGGTCGTGGGTTCGATTCCCACAGACGGCGTTTGGCTTTCATTTTTTTATTTTCTGAATTTTTATTTTGTTGTTCTGCTAGTGGTTTTAACTTTAAGTTTTAACACACCCTCATTTTGAGTTTCATCTCTTCTTATTTGGATATTGATTTTTGTTAAGACAAGTGCGGTGTATGACATGCATTGAATGAAATTAAGTGTTGAAATGCATATTAGAAAATTTTTCTAAAATTCTATTATGCTCTGGTGTATGACATGCATTGAACAAATAGAGCGTTGAATGTGCGGCCAAAAATTTATTAGCTACATATGCCAATGTATATCATACACCATACTAGAAAATCTCATTTCCTTTATGCATAATAGATAGCAAACATATTTTCCGATTCAGAAGTCAGCAACTTGGTTCTAGAAACATTGTGTTCAAAATAATATGCAAAAATCGTTCAAAATTCATTAAATATTCAGATATTAACCACTTATTAGTAGCATCCAACCCATCCATACAACAAGGAATCTACTTATATACATAAGTGAAGCATCAAATTTTTGTTTGCTCCAGTTTCTCAGCCATTTTCTTTGCTTCAGCTTCTCCCTTAGCAACCCTTTCAGCCTGGCTTCCAGAAAACTTCTTCCTAAAGAACTCCACATCTTCATCTTTCTGCGAAACAATACGTCGAAAACAATTACATTACATTTCGAAAACCAAAGACAATGGATATCCAACAACCCCAAAGAAATACATGTACATACCAATTCTTTGAACAAAGGCTCTGGTGTCCCAATCTTGTGACCAGCAGGTAATATTTCCCAAGGCTTTCTTGCCCTTTCTACATCCTCATCGCAAAGCGAAAACTGATTTTCGGGTTGCAAATTGAGCTGCTTTAGCACCTGTTGGACATGAAAAGAAAAAAATACCAAGGTGTTAAAGATGGAGTAAAGTAGTTTGTGTGTCATTAATCGTACTCGATGCAAGACATATTTTTCGTACCTTGAGAGAAAATGAAGGCATGAAAGGTTCCAGCAAGCACGCGAGAAGATAAACGAGTCCTGCAGAAGCTTTGATGACAAGAGAGCAGGAAGCTTGATCTTGTTTGTAAAGTTTCCAGAACTTGTTCTCCTGCATTACGTATTGGAAACCTATATTATTGAACTATCGATAACTCGAAGAAGAAAAACTGAGATTTTATGAGCTTACTTGTAAATATGCATTGCCCTCACTGGATATGCTCATTGCAATTTTCAGTGCTTGCTTTAGCTTGACCTATACATATCGCCGATTGTGAGACAATGTAACTTCGTAGTAAAACAAGACAGTGCAGAAAGGAATTGAGAGACTAGTTTTCATATATAAATCACCTTCTCCATTGCTTCTATGTATTGATCCACATATATACCGATTCTCTCTGCCAATCTTTTCGTCAAGGAATGTGATTCCGCCCCAGAAGCGTCAGGAATAATAGATCCATATCCTTGTCCTGCAGGAAAAGGTGACAGTTTACATGAATGCCAAAATGCAAGAGAGAGCAGAACACGGTACATAAATTTGATCGCGATATGATGATCGAAGAACCAAAAAATGTGATACCAGATATAACAAGTTAAAACAGAAATGTGATTAAAAGTTTTGAACTTTTCTTGAAACACGAGGGAATTTAAAACCTCGAAGTGAATTCAAGTAAACTTCGAATTATAAAGTTCTTTGTTTGGCGGATTACTGACCTTGAGGTTTTGCAATGAAGCTCAGTACTCGGTTAATGAAATTTCCCAAGTTATTCAGCAACTCAGCATTCAGTTTTGCTTGTAAGTCCGCCCACGTAAAAAGCGTGTCTGAGACCTAATCAAGATTAAGGAAACAGATAATTAAGTAATAACCATTAGAATTTGCAACTATCCAAGTACAACGCAAGAACTGCAAAATCACCAGCAGCTGCAGAAATAACAGATTACCTCTGGCCGGTTAGCTAGCAAATAATATCGCCACACTTCCGAGGGAATGTTTGTTTCTTGCACATCATTGCCAAAAATTCCTATTCCCCTACTCTTGGAAAACTTCCCTGCAGCATAAATCAATGATAGAAAATGAAAAGATAGAAATAGAAGTATGAGTTGAAACTTTAAATTAATAGTCAAACATTTTTGCGAAGATCATCGCATATTCTCACGCGCACTTACCTGTTTCATACATCATATATTCTGTAACGCTAATGCTCTTCATCAGTGTCCAATTCTCTCCGGTTCCAAGAAGCGTAGATGGAAACATAACCTGGAATCAAATTGTACCGCAAATTAACATTTCGGGAACAAAATACAAAGTTACAAACTTCAGATAGATGAGATGAAATCATTACCGTGTGGAATGGCACATTGTCCTTGCCCATGAACTGGTACAGCTCAACATTCTCGCGGTTCTTCCACCACTTCTCCCAATCGGGCGTGTAGCACGAAGTGATTGAGATATAACCGATAGGCGCATCAAACCATACATAAAAAACCTAAGCATATCATAGTATTGGCAAAGAAAAAAAGTTACCAACGTGCAAATTTCTAGTATACATTAACAAAGGGAAAATCAGCAATAGTTACTTAAATTAAGTGCTAACCTTATCCTCAAATTTTTCGAGTGGAACGGGAACACCCCACTTAAGGTCCCTCGTGATACATCGCGACTTAAGTCCTTCTCTAAGCCATGCGTATGTAGTTTGAATAGCGTTCGGGCTCCAAGATCCTGCAACTGACATGTCGTTGATAAATTCTTCCAATTTATCCTTCAGTAATGGGAGCTGTAGAAATAAGTGGTTCGTCTCACGTATACATGGCCGTGCCTGACACACCTGTTGATTACAGTTTCGAGTACAAAACCAGGGAATAAGATGTTAGTAATTTCGACTAAATCCTAACAAAATTAACTGTATTAATTGAAGTATGAAATCTCAAGAGGCTGAACATACTTTACATCTCGGATCCTTAAGCTCAGTTGGATTCAACAGCTTTCCACACTTATCGCACTGATCTCCCCGTGCAGAATCATAGCCGCAATCTAGCGTTGGGCAAGTGCCTTCCACCAGCCGGTCAGCCAAGAAACGATCGCATGTTTCACAAAACAGCTGGATTGTTGTCGAAATTCAAAACCATTTAGATACCAAATTTTCACTTAAGTAAGCAGGAAAGTGATGAAAATCTTAACATGACCAGTATAGTACTAGTACATATACATATATATATATATATATATATATATATATATACCTGCTGAATTGTGTCTTCCGAAAAATATCCATTCTCCATAAGTTTCTTGAAAATAGATTGGCAAATTTCAGTCTGCTGAGGAGTTGACGTGCGTCCGAATTCATCAAAACTTATATCGAACCACTCGTAGACCTGTTTATGAATTTCATGATATCTACAAAACCAATTAAGCTCCATAAGTAGTTAAAACTTCACACTCCTATTCACTATCCGAAAACGCATGAACTCGAAACTTTTGTCACAACTTACTTGTCACAGATTTGCTGTGGAGTACAATTTTCCTCCCTAGCTTTAGTCTCAGTTGCAGTCCCATACTCATCAGTCCCACAAATGTATATCACAATGTACCCGCGAAGGCGACAGTATCGAGCGAAAACATCAGCACTTAGAACACCTGCATCATGTCCATATATGATATAGAATCATAATCTTGCATAAAACGGACGTCAAACTGCAAATCACAGTCTCACACATATGCAAAAACAAGTCATTAAATTCACCAAAACAATAGTTTTTGGTAGGGAATTATTCTTACAGCCAATGATGGTGCCAAGGTGAGGGATGTTGTTGACATAAGGGAGGGCGCTTGTGATGAGTATGTTGCGTTTTCCGGGGACCGGCAGCTTCGGGTTTTTTCCGGAGTTGCCTTCTCCGCCGTCTGATTGATCATCCATGGCTTGATTTGAGTACTCACAAAGAGTTTGTTATGTGTGCAGAGCTGTGGTTTAGTAGCTAGCTTTATGTAACTCACAAATCTATGCTCCAACGAATCGACGCTTGGAATTTGCTACTCCAACTTTTTTAGTAATGGAATTTGGAATCTGATGTCGTCTTCTTTTTCTACTCAAGTGGTGGGATTATGTGTAAGCCACCAGAATTTATATAATTTTCCAATTGGTTCCGGTAGCAGTAGAATCTAATTGGCTATTTAACTACAACTTTCTCTTTTTTCTGCTTAATTTAATAATTTATCTATGGATCATAATTTGATAAGGACAGGACAGGGAGAATTAATTAACAAATACAAAAAGCCAAAGATTTTCAAAAATAAAAAAATTTTAAAAACAAAATTAATCGGCATGTAAAAAAACAGAGAAAAATATTTAAGTGTCTTGCAAGCAAAGAAAATGGTGGTCAAGAAAAACCCAAATCAGCCAAAGTGAGTTTTCTTGCGAGCACAGAAACTGAAAACTCTCCTGGCTCATGAGTCAATTCAATCCGAATTAATTGGCTCAAACTCAAAAGGTTTACTCTCAAATTCCAAATCAAAAGTCTAAGTCGTATAAAATCACGACAAAGCCCAAATAGTACAAAATCCGTCCAAATTAATGAATTATTTTACTTTGATTTCATAAAAAGTACGTAGGCATTTGAACTATGTTCAATTTTGATTATGTCAAGAATACAAAATTCTAGATGTAATCACAACCAAATTTGAATTCTTAATTCCAATTAACTAAATTCAACCCAAATGAAATCTATGGCTCAATTGAGAACAAATTGGCCCTCAACAGTTCAAACACCATATCCAAGTATTTATTCAAATTACCATCACTAAAATTCCAATTAAGTCTCACTATACTATAAATTTTTTTTAAAAAGGGACCAGCTGGTGGACAAGCCACGGCAGTCCACTCTTTCAAGGGCTGGGAAGACTCACAGAGGCATTTCAGCCTCCCCTGGCCACCATTGTGTGATTCACCAGCCAGGACGAGCCGAGTAGAATAAGGACGTGGAATTCGCCCCAACCACTGAGCCACCCCTGTGGTGGTTTAAAAATAATTAATTATATAATTTAATAGAATTTGTCACTTAGTACTACGGTTTAATAGTAATCTTCTTCATAATAAGTGGAATATTTTGGAATCGAATCTCATAAATTGTGTGAGAGTTGTTAATATTGTTGTATAAAAAATAATAATAAAAATTTGGACCAAATTATTGTGTCCTTTTTCTCTGATCGAATATTATGTCCTAAACTAAAAGAAAGTATGATAGTCCCTTAGAAAGAAAATCAAACAAGTTGCAAACATAAAGTTGGAAACAATCATCCCTCTTTTTGCAACGGCTGTAAACAGTAATCAGGTATCAACAGAGTTTGAAGTTTTAGCTTCCCATGCACACAGATGCAGTTACTTCCATGGCCAACCCACCTCAGAGCTCTCCTCTTATACTGCACCGATAAGACCTCCATAGCCAAAGTCCATGCTCTTATGATATTGACTAGTATTGCCGCCGATGGAAGCTCCAGTGCTCGACTCATAGCATCCTACGCACGTATTGGGGATATTGTATCTGCCCGCAAAGTGTTCGATAAATTGCCTCAACGAGGCGTGAATGCATGGAATGCCATGATAGTCGCGTATTCTCGGCAAGATTACCCGTCTGAAGTATTAAGTTCATATCGTCAGATGGTAGCCGATGGAGTTAGACCTGATAGCTCGAGTTTTACTGTCGCGCTAAAGGCATGCGCAAGCACGTCGGACTTGGAGATTGGTGAGGAAATTTGGTCTAAGGCGGTGGATTGCGGGTACGAATGTGATGTGTTTGTGGGATCATCTGTTTTGAACTTGTACGCGAAGAGCGGAAAGATGGATGAAGCAATGGTGGTGTTTAAGAAGATGCCTAGAAAGGACCTCGTTTGTTGGACGACAATGATAACAGGGTTTGTGCAGAGTGGGAAGCCAATGGAAGCAGTTGAGATGTTTAGGGGAATGCAACGTGAGGGAATCAAATTTGATGGGGTTTCGATGATGGGGTTGGTGCAGGCTTGTGCAAGTCTTGGGGACTTGAGATTGAGTCTTTCCGTTCATGGGTTTATGATTCGGAGAGGTCTTCATATGGATGTTATGGTTCAAACCAGCCTTGTGCATGCATATGCGAAGAACGGACTTTTGGAGCTAGCTTCTCGGGTGTTCGATATGATGCCTTACAAGAATACCATTTCTTGGGGTGCTTTGATTTCCGGTTTTGCTCAAAACGGTTTTGCAGGGCATGCACTCGAAATGCTGGTAGATATGCAGGGCAGTAGATTTGAACCCGATTTGGTGTCTCTTGTGAGTGCGCTTCTAGCATGTTCACAAGTAGGGTTTTTGAAGTTGGGCAAATCCACACATGCATATATTTTGAAAAGGCTAGATTTTGATGAAGTTTTGGGTACTGCAGCCATTGACATGTATTCGAAATGCGGATCCCTTTCTTACGCTCGTGCTCTCTTTGATCAGATTGTTTCCAGAGACTTGATCTCTTGGAATGCCATGATTGCAAGCTATGGAATTCATGGGCACGCAGAGGAAGCTCTAGCGCTCTTCCTCCAGATGACGAAGACAAACATAAAGCCTGATCATGCTACTTTTGCTTCTCTTCTTTCGGCCTTCAGTCACTCAGGTCTCGTACAAGAAGGCCGGTACTGGTTCAACGTCATGGTCAATAAGTACAAGATCACTCCCGGGGAGAAACATTATGCTTGCATGGTTGACCTACTGGCTCGTGCTGGACAAGTGGAAGAGGCTTATGAGCTAATAGATTCTGTGAATACTGAACCTGGCCTTGCTGTTTGGGTTGCCCTCCTATCCGGTTGCCACAATCATAGGAAGTCATTGATTGGAGAGGTCGCGGCAAAGAAAATCCTCAGGTTGAATCCAGATGACTTAGGAATTTATGCGTTGATCTCAAACTTTTACGCAATGGCGAGGAAGTGGGATGATGTAGCAGATATGAAGAAGATCATGAAACAAAGAGGAACAAAGAAAGTGCCTGGCTATAGTGCAGTGGAAGTGAATGGAGAGCTCCATGCTTTTCTCATGGAAGATAGGACACACCAACACCATGAAGATACTAAGCAAATTCTGAAAAGGTTGGATCATGACATGAGAACCGTCGGATATATACCGAGGAATGAATTTCTGTTGCACAATTTTGAAGACGAACATTCCTTCGAGCAAAGGAAATTTATCAAATTGCTTTAACAAATTCAAATGCATCTTGAACTAAAACTGAAGCGGGGCGAAAGTTTATATTCCATTGAATAAAGCAAAAGGATGGACAGAGTGAAAATTCTAATTTCATGAGAATTACAAAATTTTCAACACCACCGGGAAAAATGAGATACTCCACCATCTTTCCGTCATGAAGAACCACCAAATAATGACCATTTCCGGCAGGAGATGTTAGACCAGAAGATCACCAGTAAGCAAAATAATTCTCAAAGTTCGAACTGCGGCTGTGTTTCAAAATTACCTCAGCTCCTATGACCTAGAGACTGAGTCTGAAGATTTTGGTTGTCTTCCAACAAGCGATCATATTCGAGAAGTAGATCTGCAGCCTGTTTCTGGAGGGAAGCAACATGGGATTCAGCAGTTTCAACGGTTTTATCTTTCTCCGCACATTCCAATTTCAGCTTCTTCAAATCCTCTGTTAGAGTTGATATTTTGGCTTGCAGCTGCTTGACTTCTTGGGAAGCTTTCTCTTCCTTTTCTTTAAGTTGTATCCTCTCTTTCTGAAGCCTGTCAAGTTCTTCTTTTGAAGCTCCCACGCTACTCCTCAATCCAATTAGCTTACTGAGATAATGGTGCATCCGATCAATTATGAATCCAAGAAATAGGGTAAAACCTGCAAGTATGATCAAATGCGGGCAATCAGGGATAAAAAGGATCATTCACTGGAATACAAACAGCAGTTCCGACATCAATCACAGAGCAGACACCGTACACAAATCACTACTTCCACTCGCCCAAGAAGACGATATAATCAACTGAAGCATTCCCTTTTCGGGTAAAAGTAAATGCGTCTTCTTCAGAACATGATAAGTGATTGCTTAGTGCACAAGGCCAGTGAGGCTGGACTAGCAGCAACCACAAGGAATGAAGAGTGGCTCGTAAACCAAATTACTAACCTTCCATGTAAAGACATAATGCACCGACTGTTCAACCAGAAAACCAGGTTTGCATCATTTAACCATAAAAGAGAAAGGGAAAGAAACCCGTCGCCAATCACATATATGACGGATGGTGGTCTTATGAAGCCAAAGTGAAATTTTTACTAATGAATGGCTAATATCGTGTCATTACCATGCCTGATTTAGTAGTGGCTTGAGTCCTTACAGCGACGATAGTCAAACTGTAAATTGTGAGGATACAACTTAGGCCACAACTTTATGACTCAATTCGATATAATTTGAGAGTATAAGCTTCAGTTTCCTTGCTCTTATATCCTTTTCTGTTCCCAATGCTAGGTAGGAATAGGATCAAGCTTTATCATTCTAATGAGAAATTCTCGTGTATAAATCTACAACTCTATTGAAATAATCTAGTAGACGAATTCCTAGGCCTTTTTACAAGATTCTATCATTCCACTGATCAAACGAACCAGCTTATTCGGGCCAATCTTTTTATACATACTCCAAAGAAGCAATACCAAATTTACACAGCCATTCTTTCAATTCACGAAGAATCATTGGATGGTACATCGGTAGAGCCTAGGGCGAATCACGGTCCAACCAATTGGGAGCGAATCAATAGATTCCTTTTCGGGAGCGATTCATCCATCTAACCATCCTTTTTTCTCAACAGAACGCAACAAAACTAATAGTGTTATAGAACTTCTACTTCTTCTTGCTGCACTCAATCAGATTTCTAAACTTACACACAAAACTCATAACTTAGAAATGCACAACATACATTCATCAAGTTCTAACTTCTACGAGAAGAAACCCTAAACAGTAAGTAAACAAAGCAACCAAAACTACCAGGAAAAAAAAAAGAGCAGGATTCGGAAAACACACCCATCAATGAAGCTTCAAGCAGGTGGGTCCTCCACAGAACCTGATCCATCGGCGACATCGTCCCAAGCTTCACGCCTTTGTTCTGGATCTTCACAATGCTGATGAAGCTCGAGATTAAAATCACAGACATGGTTCCTGCAATCGTTTTTACAGTGGCCGGACCCTTACCCATTTTTACCTGATCCAAGCTCTTTATCACCAGCTCCCTCAACGGCCCAATTTTCACCAGCAGAAGGAACGCCACTACCCCCTCGGCGAAAAGCACTACGAACAACAGCTGAATCATCTCTCCCTGCTTCCGCCAAAAGCTCTGGTTTTTTTTTTCGCTCGCCTTGTGATGGAATCGGAACCGCTTCTCAGAAAAGTAGCTTCATTTCTGAGCAGGAAGAGTCACAGATCCATGGACTTGAAAAAGCAGCTTCCTGACACTGTAGCAATAAATACTCGCTGCAACAACAGATTGCTGAAAAAAAATCTGATTTTTCGATGATGGGTAATAATGTTTGGAGGAAATTAGGAAAACCCAGTTGCCAGAAGCTGGATTTATCGACAAATATGCGGGTTTAAGGACACAGATCTATGCATTTTTAGGGAAATGTAATAGAGGAAGAAGCTTTTTTGCAGAAACCCAAGTTGTTAATGTTGGTGACTTTTTATCTAACTAAACCGGTGTAATTTGGTTTATTTGCAAAAGTAAAGTTGATTTGCACAGTCAAAAGCAAAGAACTTGAAGTGTAGTTGAAGGGAAAAATAAAAAATAAAAAGATGGGTTTTTTTTTTCTTTCTTTTGTAGATTTTAGCAGGAGGAAGAGGTGGGAGAGAGATTGTTGACTGTACTTGCTATTGTAACAGCTTCACTTTGACTGTTGAGAACTTGATACTGAACAAAACTAACCTATACTTTGACGTTCAACCAAGCCACTATTTTGTCTCATATGTGATTTTTTTGGTCTGAATTCAATTTGTCACATAAATACGATGTAATGTCACACGTTGCATGCTACCAATTTGACTATTTACATAGCATTTGTTTGAAAATCCATGAGAAGAGGGTCAATATAGAAGTTTTGGCTGCTTTGGACATGTCCATCACATATTTAAAATGTCCAATGGGCTAATCTATGCCATGCCCATAAGCATGAAATTGGGGTTTGTTGTTAAATTAGTTTGGACTTTGTCTTCAGCAGGTGGATCTACTGGGTAGTCCAACTTTTTATCTATTAAATTGGCAAGTAAGTTCAATTATAATTGTTTATTTCTTGTTCTACTAAGTAGTCCTAATTATTAAAGAAAAATTGGTTTGAATCATCCACATTACTTTTTCGTTCTGATTTCAAACATGTAGTAATTATTTCACTGAGGTTCATCGATTCTCACTCCTTATCACTCTGATTCTTTCTTGTCCTCATTTCAAACTAGTAAACATGACATCAATTTTCTGAGCATAAAAGGAAATAAATTACCACAACAAAACAGTTAAAAGCATGTTTTGCTTGCATTTGTGTGTCCTTCGAACAAGCTGAAATTTTAACATGCTCCAATGGACCAGTGCATGATATGTACCGGTGAATGAAGGGTTAAAATCATTTCTATTTTTATTTGGTGAAAAAGTCTAAAATATCTAACAATTTAAAATATTGATACACATTGTGCTCTGGTGCATAGTAAAAAACCTCTTGAACAAGACGAAACTTTGACAATAAAACGATAATGTATGAAATTGCTCCTTGTACATATTACAACACTGACGGTGGCTCACCTTAAAAGTGTATGCATAAAATAATCGTATACAGCATGCTTTCTATATGAAGTGCATGAAGAAAGTTAAACTAAAGGATCAATTAAACTAATGAGGATTTTCTATTGAATACAAACTTTATAAAAGTGAGGGGATGGGAGAAACAAAAGTGAATGAAAGATTAGTGGGCTTACAAGGTGGAGTGGAAGTGTGCTCTTCTTTTTTCTATCTTTGGGAAAGATTGGGCAATTATATGGGAATACAATCTGGCCGTTATTCCAAAAGACTATCTTTATGCAAAAAGCCTCTACAATCATACAATAGCTCAACCATTTATTATGTAGTTGGTCATCTAGTGCGAAGCTAACTAAGAAGCAAAAAAACCAACATAAATCCAAATTACTCTAGTAACCTACAATACAAAGATGACAAATCTAGGGTGCGAGGGACCTATCGGTGCAATGCTGGTTGAAAACACTCCGACAGTCAAGTCAGTAAACCTAATTTAATTGAAGATGCATTACATAGCTTGTGTTGTTTCGAATAGGTCAAAAATAAGCAACTTCAACATAATAGCCCAGGTGTCTTTACTTTGTCTTTCGGATACTTTCGGGCCTCATGCAAAGCATGACTCACTTCCTTGGGCTGCTTGAAGCACACAATTAGCTTGATCCATTATTGTGGGGCCAAAGGTGAATCTGAATTTTTCTTAGATTATGACACGCGGTAGTCCCAAACAATTTTAGACCCGCAATAATGTAAACATTTTTGAACCCACAAATGCTCTTAATTGTAAGTCTTCCATAAGAAAGATTTTTGGGTATGGACTTCCGTGTCCTCTTAAAAAGGCATACAAAACAAAAGAGGTATCTGTATTCGAGTCCTACTCTAGCCTATTTTAGGGGTGTAGTCAAAGTATGATTTAGGAGGATTCTAAAATATTCTTTTAAGTAGTATATTTGATAGGATTTGTAGAATTTAAATAGATTTTTCAGGATTGTGATGAATTTCTTTTGTATATTTTGATGGATTTTCAAAGATTTTATTGCTATTTATCCTAATAAATTTCTTATATTTTTCATTTTTTTTGCACAAAACAAAAGAAACACAATGGACAAACGCCAAGTTGTCATCATCCCTGCGTCTCATCAGCAAGCTTGGTTTCAATTTCTCAGTCAGCACCTTCAGTGAGTTTCTTGGGCACCTCTTCTAGTAAAGCCAATAAACATAAATATCCTGAACGTTAAAGGCTTAAAACTCATACCCTCATTTGCTTCCTACATTTCATCATCATTAGTCCCACCGCCCATTTGCATGGCCTAGAATTGCCCAATATGGGGACATCAATGATGTGATGTAATAACCCTCAAAATTTTGATAATTTAGTTTCAGAATGAATCTTAAACAAACGTACAAGGAAAGTCCAACAACAACAAGGAAAGTCCACTAACAGGACTAACAGAATCATCAGGCAAAACCCCAACAACAACAAGGAAAGTCCACCAACAGGACTAACAAAAACAAACGTACATCAAGTGAACAAACCAGCACCAATCTCCAACACATTAAAAGATTATAAATTTAAAAAACTCATACCCTCACAAAATGAATCAATATGATGTACCCTAGATGTCTATATGGCCCAATAAGAATGGTTATTTGTTTCTGCAGAAATGGAAGAACAAAGAAGTTGCAGACACCAATGCAATTAAATATTATAAAACACGAAATCAAAATTTTGAAGAGAGACCCGAAGAGAGGAGGTGCTGCTGCTGCTGGGAGGGGGGGTGAGCAGTGGGTGTGGGTTAGGTGATGGTTGGCCAACGTGGACAGCCGCCGGTAGGGTTGGGTAAGGAGATAAGAGAATCCAATGAAATCTTTGGGGAAAAAGTGGTATTGTTCATAACCTTTGAGATATATATTTTCTATCCTTCAATCCACTAAAATCCATCAAAATCCATACTATACCTAGATTTGTGTACACTTGTTTAAAGTTCATTAAAATCCTATTGACTACACATGGATTTATATGGACTTTGAAAAAGTATTTCAAAATCATGATTGACTAAAATCCTTCAAAATCCTAATGAACCGGAATATAGGAATCCCCTCTGCGTTTGTTACGCCTTTTAATTTGGACTAGCTTAGATATGACTATTATTTCATGTTTGTTGGAGTAGGGACTAACAATTAACGAGACTAGCCGAAACTCGCTGGACTAGAGACTTCACTAACACCGTACTAGCAATCTATAGTTTGAGCGTGGGATTGATAAGCCGCCCTCTAATCCCGTCCTCTCCCTTCTCCTTCGCACATCAACCGCAGCAGCTGCTCCCTTGCCACAGATTGCACGACTACGCTTCTCCATCCACCAAATCAGATACGGCGGTCTTCTTCCCTCCCTTCATTCCGCGCGACTGAGCTCCCCTTCTCCAACCACCAAATCAGACACTACTCCCTTTCCCTAGCCACCAAATCGAACAGCCACCAACTTCACTGTGCTAAAAAATCTCCATTGTCCCAGCATCGCTGGAATTTTTTTTTGAGGAGGCGTGGGTTTTGTAATCGAGAGTGCTGAATTTTTTTTATATTTAGTGCAGGGATTTTGAAAATGGGAGGACTGAGACCTCCAAACCACTAACTCTTCTACTTCATAATATCAGAAGAAAATTAAGAGATTGATACAAAATTGGAGACTAGAAATTTCAATTCAACAGAGAGAAAATGATGGAGAAGAGAAACGAGGAAGAATATAGAAAGGAAAGGGAAAGAAAATGTAGTTGGGGACCTTGGGGTCCATTCAACTCCAGACTTGGATGGGTCACTGTCCATTTATCAGCAATTTTTGTTTAATTTTCTAAGGCAAAAGAAATTATAGTATGTGACTTAGTCGGACATTGCACTAAATTATTCACTATTCTTACACTGTTTAGTCCATGCCAAATCAATACAACTTAGTCTTTAAAGTTAGTTCAGTTTGAAATAGTGTGTCGTAACAAACGGGTGTGTATTTTAAACGGAATCAGTGATGTTATATTCAAGTTTTCAACCAGGTTTCTTCGTACAGAGATTTGGAGCATTGCTCCACAACTTGGGCATTTGTTTTTCACAAGTTGAGTTTTGAATAAAGGCATTTATTCCTACTCTTCTTTTTTAAACAGCCCAATTGTTAATTAAATTAAAACTTAATTAGTTGGCAAATTGGCCTTTCCAGAAGATGCATAACCCTACCTAACTATATTAACCATGGAAGCAAATATTTACACGATTTATGGTTTATATAAGCAACAAAAGATACAAAATTGCCTGTGTATTTTGTAGTATCAATAATTAATTTTGTATTTTAGAATGTAATTAAATTGGTAGTGCATTATATTAGGCTATTAGCTCTAGAATTGGTGCAATGTCTGCTAATTAGTGCATTATATTAGGCTATTAGCTACCACTGACAATTTATGGACTTCATCTGCAGAAGAACTTTCTATGTGATTAAAATATGAATTACCAAATTTAAGCTAGTGCATCTCACGTTTGGTTAAAATTAAATAGCCAAATCCGGAATATAACATATTTTAATTTATTTATTTTTAATCATAGGATCAAATGGTAACTCCTTGTTTGTTTATGTAAGCCTTTAATTGTTCTAGTTTGAAATTCACTATTGTGAGCAACACATATTGAGTGATATGAGAGCACGTGGACAATTGAGTTTAACACATAAATAGTCAATTGCAACACCATGTTATTTGAACGTGTGCATCTAATCCAAATAATTTGATTATGACTGAAGAAACTCAATGAAATAGAAAATCGTAAATATATCATACATTTTATCTCTTCACATTCTTGGTGAAGCAAATTTAGTAAAAAAAAACACAAACAAAAGAATGATTATAGTGGGAACTAAATCAAGAAAATTATAAGCTAGCATTAAAAATTTTAATATAGTTAAACAATAATAATGAATTAAAATAAATTAAACCAACAAATTGAACAAGAAATTGAGAAGACAAAAGAACGAGTCATGAGAAAATGTTTGCACAGAAGCCGACAAGCAAACACAGCTTTCATATTTCAGTTGAGGTTTTCACAATTACAATTTAAAGTGAGCCGCCACTAAAACTAACCACGGTTTTAACTCCAAACCCCATTAGAAAACAAACAACGACCAAAAACTTTCATTTTCATAAACTAAACGGGGTAGAGACTCCAAATGAACACAATAAAAAACCCTAACAAAAACAAGACAATCAATAAAACACATCGATCAAAAATAGAAAAAGACAATCAATAAAACACATACGCACCAAAAAAAAATCAATGCTAAGGTCACTCGTCATTAACGTGTTTGTGATTGTTAATGATTGTTAGTCGTTGATTATGCGATGTTGATATAAGTAGATTTCACATTGCATCAACAACCTGTAACTGCTTCATTTTGATATGCTTATTTTTGCTAATTTCTGCATTTATCATGTACAATGACTTTATCAATTAATCAGATACCATGAGCATTATCTGTAGCTCTGCTTTAAAGAGTAGTAAAACACATAACACACTAAAAAACCATTGCCAGTAACCACCATGCATTACCGCCCTATAACAAGCATGAAGGACTGTCAAGCTTATATTTTATAATTCATGCATGAACGGCAGACGCTAACACAATATAAAATCACATCAAACTAACAAAGGAATGCTAAATTCCAAGTAAATGTGAATAAAGTAGTGTTATATCAGTTGTCTGTCACTTGTTTTAAAGAGAAAACTCACAGTTAATCATAGGTGCATCAACGACTCTTGCTAGCACAATTTGAACAAGAAATGTGGTAACTGTAAAACATATCCTACTATCAAAATTTGATGAGTGAAAAATGTAGCAATATATAATTTGTAATAAAAGAAAATTAGAAAATATGTAATAAAAAAGAGCATATATTATCAACCAATAGCATTTCACGTAAAATTGAAGAAACCGCAGAGAGAGAGAGAGAGAGTCTTAACTCGTTGAGAGAGATGTTTGAACAGAGAAGAAGCAGAGACTTTTGCATAGGAGAGAAAGGTCAAACATGACGGGTAGCGTCCGTCAATGGTTGATAAACCCCTCTAGAACTCTTTCCTTTCTCTCCCTACACCCTCTTCCTATCTCTCTCTAAAATAATTCGTCTCTCTCTTGGTGGGTCGCTGAAGGGTTTCGTGGAGGAGCTTGAGCCTTTGGGGTTGCCATATTTGTGGTGGGTTTGGTCCAGGAGATTCTACTCTGGCATTAATTTCTCGGGTTTTTTTTTTCTAAATCTGGTGGAGAGAAAAATGGCAGTAAGTTCACAATTTTTTTTTTGGGGTTTTTGTGCTTTATTTTGAATGTATGAATTTTCTGTTTGCTTGTGGAAAAAAGAAGAGAATTTCTTGAATTCCCAAAAAATATGAGCTTTATCTGATTTTGTCTTCTAATTTTGGAATTTTTTGTACTATGTTGGAAATTGGAAAGGAAAAATATGAATTGGGATTAAAAGTTTAATAATTTATTTTCTGATGAGCAATAGTGTTTGATGTGAAAGCTTGTTGACATGTAAAGTTGCAAACTTTGATGTATTATTGATCTGGGTTCTGTTATTGGGGAGTTTAGGGCGCTCAATAAGAGTGCTTTTTATCATTCCTATTAATATGCATTTCAGCTTGTGTGAATGATATATGTTCAATAATTACATCGAAAAAGAAAGAAGAATTCTTGCATTTTTCTTGCTGATGTGGTTGAATTAACATTGAAAAAATCGTGCTCGGGTGAACTGGAGCCCGAGCTTTGTTATTTTGCGTAATAGTTGTACTGAGTTTGTGCTGTTGAGTTCTTGTTTTGAGGGTCATGAAGTAGAAGATTGTAATGGGGTTGAGCGGCCTAGTTTAGTGTAGTTGATGTTGCATTATGCTCAATCAATGATGCACGGGGATCCGATATTTTGATTCTTGGAAGTTGAAACTTTTGCTGAATTTTTGGATGAATAAATCTTTTGACAAGGCCATATCAGTTTTCTGATGTTTTATGGTAGTGTATTTAAAATTTTTAGGGCTAGTAGGTAATTGAAATCCTGTCGGTGTTAGATGTTTGATAATATGTCTTTAGGTGGATAATTTTTCTCCCCTTTCTTATTTGCACATTCACATTTGAAAATCTCTGGCTTCTGAGTGTACATTTTTTATTATGTGGGCGGAGAAATCATTGTTCATTTGTTTCGTTGAATTTCAGTCTCCAAACTGATATTGTTGTGGCACAAAGTGAGAATGTTGGATAATTGGCAATTCCAGAGAAATGAAATCAATGGGTTGACATTCTTTTATGTATTATAAGTTTACAACTTGGTATTTTTTCGTACTAGTAGGTGATAGAAAAGTTGTCTCCCTTTTGTTCTCTCTCTCTCAACTTTCTTTTATACACATTTGAATTTCTCAGGCTTTTCAATGAAAGCGAATATAAGTGGTTTTACTTAGTGTGGACAGAGATATCATTGTTCACTAGTTTTCAGTGAATTTTACAGTTTCTCTAAATTGATACTGTTGAGTTACAAGGTGACTATGTTGGATAAGTTATCCTTCATTTTTTTTTTTCATTTCGAGAGAATTCAAATTAATGGCTTGATATTGGTTTCATGCTGTGCCAAGATAGTCTTCTAGTACTACCGAGTTTAAAGGAATTTGGGTTTGGTGATAGTAGATGCTGTTAAAAACTTTAACTAGGATGTTGCATTAGGTTGATTGTCCTTTGTTTAGAAAGGCATAAGTATGCAGTCTGAACCAAACAATCTCGTGGGCAATTAGACAACCGTAGAGGTGGTGATTTATATGTCTCATCTAGTAGATTGTTTGGTACATGTTCATTTCCATGGGCAGTTAGTTGTCCAGTCATCTCCTGCCCTCACTTTACTCTCAGGATAGAAATGGAAACATTTTCAGGGAAGATGTCCGAAGTATGTTTTTGAGAAGATGCATAACTGACTCACCTGACAAAAAGTGAGGTCACCATCTGTTACTTCATTCTTTGAATGCAAGCAAAGCTTGTCGAAGAAGTATCTCTTCACGTTACTCTGTGAAGGTTTAGGGAGTTGCAGTAGATTTTGAATGTCCTTTTCTTCCCCGAGCTGTTCTAACTGTGCGTATTTGAAAGTTTGTTGTAATGTGGTTAAGAAAGATTAAGTTGTGGTCAAGTAGAACTGCCTGTCATAGTTGTCCAATTCATATTTGAAAATCTGGGCCTTGTTTCTGTTCATTGGTTCCGTCTACCTACTTTAACTTACACATTCAATGACCCTGTCTATAGAAGAGGTCTTATATACTTCATATGATGCTACTTGATGTACTGAAATGTATTGATTAATGAATAACGCATGATGTAGTAAATTGTTGGCATGACACTATTGTTTAATGTGGCAGCAACGTTCACATGTACCAAAGTTTGGCAATTGGGAAGGCGAAGAGAGTGTTCCTTACACAGCCTATTTTGATAAGGCCCGTAAGGGTCGAACTGGTGTCGGGGGAAAGATGATTAATCCAAATGACCCCCAAGAGAACTCGGACATCCTCTCTGACATATCTGCATCATCTCCTCCAAAAGTTAGACCAGAACCAGAAAAACCAGTTCATGAACGCAGAAGAAGCAGGGAGGATAATGACCTAAGATTTGCCAATGCCCCAGCCCAACGCAGAATTTCTGGTGAATCAGCACATCAATCTAACAGAGGCCGTGGAGTTAGTTCTGGTGAAACCCATCGAAAACCTGCACAACCAAGTGCTGGGTCTGAGAACAGTGTTGAACGTTCACCTCTCCATCGCAATGCAAGGGTCTCAGGAAGAAATTCACCCTCCTGGGAAGGAAAGGCTTCATATGAAAGTAGCCATGGCACTCCTGGAAGATCCCGCCTCAAACCTCGCGATGAAAGTGTAAATTTTCTTCCTCATATCCATTATTATATTGTTATACCATCATAAACTTGTCAAACTGTCGTCTATTTTGCCATATTTATCGTAATTACAGTAAAAATATATGGTCCCTCAAAAACTTGTTTTGACTGATGATCAAGCATCTTTCGAAGAAGTTTTGCTGTGGGAAGAACCATTGTTGTCGAAATGATTGTTCCCGTAGTTAAGTTAAAAAAAGTAGTTATATAATTTATACTGATACAATATCTTTGTCTAAGTCTTGCTCTTGAGTATGTTTGCTGTTTTTATGTGGCAGCCTGAGAAAGGTGCTGCTGTTCCAAAATTTGGCGAGTGGGATGAGAATGACCCGGCATCAGCTGATGGTTTCACTCACATTTTCAACAAAGTGCGGGAGGAGAAGGCGGGAAAAGTACCAGGGACTCCTCCTCAGCCGTCTTACCACGATGCACGGAAGCAGGGTTCCAATGACGGTGCCAAGGTTTGTCACTAATCGTCATTTCTGATTCAAGCAAGTTCTTATGGTTTCATTATTTTCATACAAGTACCGGTTCTTATGTCTCATTTCGTTTCTTTTTCGATTCAAATTTTGCAGAGTTGCTGCTTTCCATGGGGCAGAAAATGAGATTGAATCGTATCTCCGAATTTGTGGGTAAATTATAAGGTGTTTGGACCTGTAAATATCTCAAGGGCTCGGCTCTCTGTCCATGTGGGAGGAGTACCTTCTATAAAGTGCATCCATTTTTATCTATCTTAAGCTTGTGTGTTCTTTTTGTATTAATAAAGATTTCTTTCCATTCTGATTGGAGATATAATCCTTTTTTTTTTGTCATCTTTTTTAGCTGTGTTATTGTGCCATTGAATTACCAATTGAAATATCTATATATGGCTGGAAAAAACCAGATTCTTTTATTCTATTTCAATATATAACAATGTCCGGCAATATTTGTCTTGGTTTTTTGGGATGCATTACCAATTTAATGTGCTCCCTCTCTCGGTCTATCTTCTCATTCTGTAACGTTGCAAAATGAATATAACTATTGATTTTGCAACTCACCATTTAAAAAAAACCTTTACAAAAGATTCAACTAAATGAGAGATTGATTAACGTTCTTAAAATTTTAGTGTTTAAACGATTTTGAATTTAGTAATCATTATGCAAACATGATCTTTAATTTAAAAATAGAAAATGATTAAAAGAGTCGAAAACTAGAACGAGAAGGGCTAAATGAAAAAGTTGGTATCATTACATTATTGCATTTATAGAGAGGAAAAAACTCTCATGTGCCGTGGGGCACGCATGAGCATGATTGTTCCCAACTAATTCCTTTTTATTACATAATAATTTGCATTAGAGTCCGAGCCGCCGACAAGAAAAATGACGAAACAGAAAAAAGAGGGTCAACAGTCAATAATAAATCCTGACCGTTCAATCAGACAACTAACCTGACCTCTCCACATTCCACGATCGAACCGTACAAATAATGGGAGTCCACCCTGAGGGCGCTCACATACAATTCTCGCCCCAAAGACCAAACCAAAAACCCAATCGAGCGCCAACATTTCGCCGCGCGTTTCAAAAGTTCAAATTTCGCTGAAAAATAATACGTTAAAGAAACTCAAACGAAAATGTTAGATTAGATGTTTGAAAAATTGAAACCTAAAAACCTCAATCCCTCTCTTTCTTGTTCTCTTCTCTCTCTCTCTCTCTCTCTAGATTTCGGATTGCCAGTCCGCCATAGCCGAATCGAATACAGGGTGCCGATTGCTGTGTTCGAATCCGTACAAATCTCAGGTACATCACTTCGATTCAGAACTTCCATTTATTTTCACGCAGAAAACCCCTTTCATTTTTCACTTCAATTTCTAGATTCACACATTTTCACCCCAAATTTGCGAACCCAATTGAGGAATTGTACCAAATTAGCTGAAATTAGGGTTTTGCTGAATTGGGATTTATAGGAAAGCTTCGATTTTTGCTTAGCAATATTGAAATCTCTATGCCCAATTGAGATTATACCCTATAAACTAATGAGAGAGACAACTGTGGAGTCCTTCTACCAGAGGCTTCGAGAGTCCGCAACAGCGTCGTCTCAATCTCCTCTACTGATATTCCCATCGACTTCAGATGTGGACTCGCTCTGCGCCCTCAAAATCATCTTCCATGTCCTCGAATCCGATTCAGTCCGATACGCTTGCTACCCCGTCTCGTCGTTTCAGGAGATTCACAAGTACGCAGGGCCGGATCTGTGTTCTTCGACCGAAAACCAGGTTTCGATACTTTTGATCAATTGGGGCTGCCACCGGGACCTGAAGAAGCTACTCAATTTATCTCCGAAGGCTCGTGTTTTTGTGGTTGACAGCCACCGTCCGATTCATTTGCATAACCTGAGCGACCAGAATGATCGTGTGGTTGTACTTTATACTTTGGATGATGAGAGGCAGGCTGATTTGGCGTATGATATTGAGGATGTTTCGGCTTTGGCAAATGCGAGTGATTTGAATAGTGATGATGAGTTTGATCTCGAATCGGATAGCGACAGTGACGGTGATGACAGCCAGAGTGAGGAAGAAGAAGAAGAAAATGGAGACGGGTCGAGAAAGCGAAGAAGGGTGGATCGGGAGAACGACCCAGTTAAGCTTTTTCGGGATCTGAAGAGGAAATATTATCATTTGGGTACTTTTCATGGTAAGCCTTCAGGGTGTTTGATGTATGATTTGTCACATTCTTTGAGAAAGAACACAAATGAGTTGCTTTGGTTGGCTTGCGTTTCGTTAACGGATCAGTTTTTGCACGAGAGGTTAACGGATGAGAGGTACCAAGCTGCGGTGATGGAGCTTGAGCAGTACATTAACAGTTCTGGGAATTTGGAGGCAGTAACTAATGTGACTCTCAAAGATGGCACGAAGATTCGCGTGCCCCAGGCATCTAGAATTACATACGAAGATGAGCCTAGGCTAATGTTGTTGCAGGAGTGGAATTTATTCGATTCGATGCTTTGTTCTTCGTACATTGCTACTAAATTGAAGACGTGGAGTGACAATGGGATGAAGAAGCTCAAGCTTCTTCTTGCAAGAATGGGATTTTCGCTTGTGGATTGCCAGCAGAAATACAGGTACATGGATACGGAAGTGAAACAGCTGATGAAAGAGGAGTTTGAACGGTTTTTACCTGAATATGGACTCACTGATTTCTACTACAGGAGCTTTTTGCGGCTTCATGGTTACAGATCAAGAGTATCTGCAGCAGATGTGGTGTATGGAGTTACAGCGCTGCTTGAATCGTACGTGACATCAGATGGTTCTTGTGCTTCCAAGGAGTTTGGGATGGCTTATGATGCATTGTCAATGAACAATCTTGATAAGCTGAAAGGAGGAATGCAACAAGCAATAAAGATCCAGAGGGCAATTCTAAGGCAAGGAAGCATGGCAATAACCAAGAGAGGCTGCATAAGAAGTGGAAGGAAATTTCGGTGGGTGAAACTCGAAGACTCGTTGGACGCAAAATTGTTGGGGTACCCTCAGGCATTGACGAAATTCTGCTATTTTCTGATGGACGGTCTGAGAGAGAAGGGAGCTCGAATGAAGCCTCTTGTTTGTGCTTGCTTGGCACAAGAACCAAAAAAGGTGTTGATAGTTGGGGTTTGTGGGAAACCTAGACTTGGAGCAGTTCAAGGAAACGCATTTGGAATCGCGTTTAGAAATGCAGCTCAGGAGATCGGTGCAGAGTTCTTCCATGAGCTGTTTGAGTCCTCGTGGATTGTTCTGGAGGCGGCCAAGATGAATAGCTTCATGGTGAGGCTGACAGAAGCTGTGATGTAGAACTTTGTAAGGAAAAATTGCCTAACTCAATACACTTTTAGCTACATTTTCAGTCTTTGAGCAAAAATTTGGGTCATGTTTTGGATGACTGATATTTAGTATGCTTTTAGTTCATCTGTACCAAGAGATATGTGATTGTCCTTTTATTTCTTCGTTTTTCTTGAATAAATCTTCTTGATTTAATGCTGTTGTAACATGTTATTTCTTTCACATATAAACTGAACTTGATTTTTTTTTTTCTGGTAAGTAATCAATTTCTCTGGCGCCTGTTCTCAACCTGTAACCTATATGAGCTCGAAGTTTCTTTTGTAACCCTGGAACTTCTTCGTACGGTTCATGCCTCATTTTATTGGGAGGATTGTTGGGTACATGTACGACCGAGGGTATATCACGTGAAGTGAGAGATACTAATGGGCGATATATCCTTGGTTACGTGTTATAATCTCTTTCACTGATTTTGATTTCTATTGAGATGTGGAAACACCCACGCAAGTGCATTGTACTTCACTTTTCTTATGAATCTTGATCATCTTATTGTTCTGCATTTCCAAACAATTTCTCTGTCAAAACAATGAATTGGGATTTTTAATTGACACTGACTGCAACTCTTTTCAATTGAGGATTTGAGGTGGATTTGTGTTGCTTTGCAGTATTTGGTACCAAGGCTCACCTGCTCATAATTTTGGAAAAATGTGTGGTTAAGATTAAACTCTCAACCGCTCACTCGTGAAAAAAAAAAAATGTGCGGGAGCGTTTTGTTGGTAGACTTGCTTCTTATAAATATCAACTGAAAAAGCCCAATAGGCGACCCAAGCTTGTTCTAACGCAACTCAAAGCCCTATAAGTTTTTGTAATACCTATTTGATAATTTGTAAATTAAATTGAGATATTTGATTGGCAGAGAACAATATATCAAAGTCAAACTAAGTCAACATTTGTTAAGTTTTTTTATTGCTCCCACATAAATGGGTTATTACAAAGAAATTCTCTGATTCAGCCTCTCTCTTTTGGAGTAAGCTATACTGCTCGCAAGCATTGAATACTCACACCGATCTCACCATTAAAAGGAGGGAGGAGGGAGGGGAGAAAGAAGGGTGAGATCGGTGTGAGCATTGATTCATTGCTTGCGAGCACTGTAGCCAGTCCCTCTATTTCTCTCTCTTTCTCTCTCTCATCGGACCCAGATCGCGTCGATCTCGACGGATCCAAGAACTTCGGCCTTCCCCTGCATATGAATCACCTTCGTGGAGACCTGAGCTCGAATCCCAGCAGCCGCATCTAAGAGAAAGGAGTCGAACGGCCATGAAGCCGAGATGCCTAGACTAGGACGACCTGCAATCGTCCCCGTGGTAGAGGAGTCGTTCCTGACGACTAGTTTCAAGAGATTCAGAAGGATCTCATCGGACTTGGAAGCCCAGAAGGATCTCGCCGGTTTCGGGGGCGGCAATTTTGAATGCGAGGACTCTGAAAAGCCGGGAAGTTCCCAAGTTTCCAGTCTGCGTGTCTGCCGAGGCACTGATATGGAGCTGTTGGATTGGGTCTCTGATATGCACGTTTCTGCGATTCAAGCTGTTGGGACTGCTGAAAGAGACGAGCGAGAGAAGGGGGACGCGATGATGCAGATGAACTGAAGCTGCAAGTTGCAGAAGCTATGATCTGCGGGTTTTTGACATCGCGGCTGTCGAAGGTTGAAGTTGTAGTGGCGGATTGCACAGTGACTGAAGGTTCGACAATTTGAAGCTGGGACTGACCGAAGGTGTTGTTGTAGGCTTCAAAGGCTGTTGAAGCTTTGTGTGGATTACTTTCTCAATTTTTCACTTTGTTATAGTTTTTAATTTTTGCTTGAATTTTTGTTTAAAATTTATGAGTTTTGTTTGAAATCGATAAATTAGTTGAGTTCTAATGTGCTTAATGCTTCTAAAGGGCGTTTTCCGAGATTCAGGCCTTTACTGGGAAAATATTGAGCTCATGCACATATTATGCACATCTCATGCACAATTCATGCACATGTTGTTGAGAGAGAGGTCAGACTCTCTAACCCCAAAAAAAATAGTGTCAATAAAAGTGAGGTGAGGGCCGTAACTTTATATATAAGTATTTTCATAATTTTGCTTTTGTGCATAGTATGCATAGTCAAAATGTTCTATTTTGATTATAAGATTAAAAAATCGTCTCATTTTTGACAATTTTCAAAAATATTTTATAAGTGAATGTAGTTTTATAGAAACTCCACTTATTATAATTTTCAATCGCATCCAATTTGATCCGTCCAATTTCAACGCCTGTTAATTACTTGGACAAATTTGCCGTTGTAGGCCAAATTAGTTGACCAGTACAATATGCTCATCTGTCTCATACAAGTTTAAAATCCTATCCTCGTGAATTATAACAAGTTAAAATATCTCATTTTCAAGCATATGCAAGTTAGGATTTGGCTTACATGTATTGAATACGATTATCATCTCGACGGTCAAATGATGATTGTATTAAATATATATATATATATGTATGTATTGTAGCCAATTCAGCAAGTTAAGTCAATTAGGGCTCGTTTGAAAAATATTTTTAAATGACTGAAAGTGCTTTTAGAAAAAAATATGTTCTAAAAAAACTTTCAATAATTTAAAAGTACTTTCAAAATCAGCCCTTGTTTAAAATAGCTTGCACACGAAATTCGAATGACCAACCCCGTAGATTAAAAGTCACGTGCGAGGCACAAAGAGGGCAAAGTGGTCATTTACGTAATAGGGGAGAGATTATTTCATCATCTCTCATACGTAGACAAGGCGACGTGGATCTGTTGGGTACCTCACCGACCTGCGCGTCGCAGAGACCAAAAGTCCGTGTCTACTTTCGACTCTCTGTCTGTCTAGTTTAAGTTAAAACCTCGCAGGGAAGGAAGGCAGAGCGAAATTATAATTCTCTCAATCCAATTTATCCAAATCCTAATCTAATTTAATTAGAGTAATAAAACTCTCGTATTTAAAAGCGGAAAAATAAAAATATAATATAATAAACTTTCTTTGTTTTATTTTCAAAATTTTCTTATATATTTGCTTGCAGACCCAGTGCCTCGGGAAGAACATTAGTGACTCCCTTCCCTCTCAAAACTCTCTGATCGAAGGTACGATTTTCAATTGCAATTTTTAATTCGAATTACCTCTCCCGTTTGCGTTCCAGAAATCGGAGGTTAGATTTTCCATTTCTCGCTCTGGAATCTCGATTCTGGTGTGCCTATTAGTTTCCTAGGGTTTGTATCTGCGAATTTAATTTAATTATTTATTTTTACTGCAATTTTATGGTTTTTGATGCTTGTATCGCTCTTATCTCGTGCTGTGGGGATTAGGAATATTTTAATTTTGATGGAATCGGAAAAATTTAGCCCTGGGTCGGCAATTTTTGAGCCGTTGGCTTTCAAAAATTGGGACTTTTTAGTGGAAATTGAAAATTTCAGTTGAAAATGATCAATTTTACTGATGGATTATGATTTGATTTCTGCTTTTGTAGAATGCCCTTTGTTTGTTGTGAAAATGTGATCACTTTTTGGTCTGAAAGTTGGATGGAATGTGTGATTGCAATTAGGGTTTCCAATTCATTCAGGTTATGGTGGAATCAATTTCAGTTTGCTCAGTGACCATACCGTGTTTTGCTACTAGGGTTTTCTATGCCCGAGGTTCTTAGAACCGAATACATTTCAGTGAGAGTTTGGTTAGTCATGCTGATTTGAGGCATGGAACTGAAGCTCCAGTCTTTTTTGGTAGGTTAACGAAGTTAAACACTGAATCTTAGTAAGACTTTTTGTTTAATCGTTCGTTAGCGTGGCTCAGTGGAGTTTATTGTCCTCTTGTTTGATATGAAAGTTGTAGGAAAAGAAAAGGCTGATAGAATATCGTTGGCTTAGTGTCATATCCGTGATTGCTTTACTTTGAAAATACTGAAGTATGTCCTTATTGAATCTTTTGTTTTATAATTCTTCATTAATCATGTATTTGAATAAGATTACTATATTCTAAAAAAAGTGTAGGTTTTTCAAATCTTCATCTTGGATACAAGATTTTATATAACATGAGCACTCGGGGGGTCAGGGCGCCTCATGCAAGACTGCGGCGAAGAAAGAATGAGTTGAACTTGGACCTTAATAGTGCCCCACCTGGTGACAGTCGGGAACAGGAGGAAACCTCAACTCAGGCGGTGCCTCAGAATTATCAAGCTACTTTGCAAGCGCATCCTATACCACCTGATACAATTGATGTTGAGGCTATTGATGATGATGTTGTTGAATCCAGCCCCAGGGCTTTTGCTGAGGTATGCTTTATATTAAGTTTACACATTCTTTTGTTGTGAATATCTTCATCCACTTAGTGTTTTGAAGAAAAGTTTTAATGTTGTGATATTTTATGTCAGGCTAAAAACAATTCCAGAAGGACCCGAAGGACCGTTGTTGATGTGGATTTAGGTAATTTTGTTATAAGTTGTAATGTAAACTTGTTATTCATTATGGAAGAACTTTTTGGCTTTTATGTGTTCTTTTGTATAATCTACTGTCTCTTTGTTACTTCCATGGTGAAGATTATGTTTTGTTATTTTATTTATTACTTGATTCGATTTCCATTCTGTTTTTGCTACATCAATGATGAAAATTTGTTAGTTGGGCAACCTATGAGATAAATTAGGGAGACAGGGTCAGACTAATGTAAGTTTTTTCATCTCGTTTTTTTGAGCGTTCTCTTAGTTGGATAAGATGTTCCTAATATAAGTTTCAGAGTCTTCAAAGTTGTCTTGGACAACCCTGTACAAGCTGACAGATTTTTTCAACTTTGTTTTCTTTGTTTGTTGTTCTAAACAAGAAGGGGAGGAGAGGTATTGGGAAATCTGCTCACCTTTGAGTTTGACCTTGTCAGTGGCAAATCATAATTGCCCCATATTACTATTGGGATATATGTTTGTGGAGCAATCACGGTGGTTTGTTGGTCACAATTTGTAATTTTTTCATTTGTCTTTATGCGTCACTCACATCTCTCTCTCTCTCTCTCTCCCTCTCTCTCTGATCATTGCAGAACGGACTAGGGCCAAGCGCAGAAGAGTTGCACCAAACCATACAACTATTAATTGTGATTTCTACATAAATCTGGAAAGCAATAGCAACTCCACCTCCACGGTAATTATAAGTTTTAGACATAAGAGCGCCATATTCAATTGTTGTGCATGTATCTGAATGGGTGATACTCACCTCAAATATTTTATTTGCAGAAACAGAGTGCTACACAGCCGCCTCCACCACCACCGCCACCGAAGGAGCCCACCTTTACCTGTCCCATTTGCATGGCCCCTTTAGTTGAGGAGATGTCAACAAAATGTGGCCACATTTTCTGTAAGGCTTGCATTAAGGCTGCAATAGGTGCACAGGGCAAATGCCCTACCTGTAGGAGAAAAGTAACCATGAGAGAACTCATTAGGGTATTCCTCCCTACGACCTGTTGATTGTGCAACCCATGCCTATATGATTGGTGATGTAAGTTCGCTTGGGTGCTCAATTTCTCTGACTAATTACTCGTTCATGGAGTTGATAGATGTTTGCTCACTTGTGTACTTCTGTCCGCAAACTCTGTTAGCAGTAGCACCTTTGCCTCTGTATATCGTTTATTACGATGCAACGATTACAAGTAGCATTAGCTAGATATTGGATTGCCAATTCTCTAATTATCATTAGCAATGCGCATTTTGTCATGGTTATCGAGAATTCTCCTTGCTATATGTTCCGTTTATGGTTGTACAATTCGTGTTTTGCTCATCGTCAAGTACTAATACACGGTCTCGGTTGTGGCAGGGTTATGAAAGGTGCTTTTTGAGGAGGATTGGGAAATTGAATTGGCATGCCCGCAGAATTGAATTTTCATACTCCAATGAATGATCTGAAAAATAATCTTATGATTAGTGGGTAATTTGTAACTCTTTTGAAGTCTCTGTCACCTTAATTCTGGTTTTATGCCGCTTTTAGCTGAGGGGTTAATGCAATTAGCGTTTGGGTGAGCAATCAATGGGCAAGTGCTTTGTGATGAATTACTAGTGCTTTGTTTTACATGTATGGTTTATGGTTGGCTGGTAATCGCGTTTAGGTGTGTATTAGCTCAGAACCATATTATCCTCAAAGTTTATAATCCAACTGCCTAGCAAATTTACTTTAAACAAATCTAAACTTAACAAAAATGTTGTGACCGTGATTTAATATCAAGGGTTGGTTTTGAAACATTAAAAACACATTTATTTACTTAGCAGAGTAGCAGAAAATATAGCTAGAAGGGCTACTTTAATAGCGGCATCTAAAATGTCTATACGATTCAGTTCATTCCTTATAGACAGGAATGCGGCTATTTTTTCAAATCTAAAAGTGGATGATCATAAATTCTTGATTTCGCATGTGACTTTATATATCAAAATAAATCCTTTTGAAAGTGGATGATGATTAATCCTTTGCTCTAGAATGGGCTTGCTGTGGGAACCATCTCTGGGCTTTGGGCCAGATTTAGGTTGTTCTACTGCAAACTCATCTTTATATTTGTAAGGGAATGTTTGCTCATAAGAAATGAGTATCATTTGATTTCGTATAATTTGTTTGCTAACACTAAATGAATAAATAAATAAGTGGGTCTCACAGATTTTGGTACGAGATATCTGAAAATTCAAGGTATCCCATTAACACGACGATAAGTGTTCATTACGTACCCAATCATTCTCATCCTTAATCATTCGTATTCTAATTCTTTGTCATCTCCATACCACACAAGTAAACCTACCCTAAATGTATATGTACGGTAAACTTTTATAGATTGTGTCAGCACATAACAAAATTTATGTGTCGAAATAACATTATTGATTAAAAAATAATAATAATCACGCTGCTTTTTATTTAAAAAATATTACTTTATTACTATGTATCATTTTTTCTCTTTGTTGTTAGAACTTTTATATATCAATTCAATTCAAAAGAAAACATTTCAAACATACCGATGAAAGTGTATTATTACAATTCAGAAGCTCCAGACCTCCAAAATTTGTCATTTGTATAATTTTTAAATTTTTATACAGCTTTTGGATCCCTTGCAGCTTTTATTCTTTTTGCATTTTAATTTTTTTTTTCAAATACCCTTTTCAGATTTCAATCATCAATTTGTTTTATATGAATTCTTGACAATAAAAAATAAATCATTGAGGAATATTGAAAGTTTGTAGACTTTTTCAAGCTTAATGTTCATCAATATTACTCAATGATTTATTTTTTAGTGCCAAGAATCCGATGGCCATTGTTCTTAACTCCTTGTGGCTTAGAATTTTTATAACAGTGGTATAAAATGTTGAAGATCCCTTATTATTCGGATTTTCGATGTCTTATGTACCCTAGATGTGAGACCCTGCCCTCATATCTATCGAAAAGTAAATTACTTAGCAGATGTTTTGACAGATATTTACAAAAACTTAGTAACTTTTTGTTGAAGACAAGATACGAAATAGAGCTCATTCATTCTCCACAGTGGCTTTTATTTCAAAGCGGAGAGAATTTTTGGACCGGCAGCAGAATAAATCTACGCGGAGATATGATAGGCTGGCCGGTTAAGGACAATGTATTCGCTCACTCAAGTTCAAATTCAGTCTTTGTAGGTTGTAATAATTTAGAATGCAATATCGTCTTGTAAAAATAACAGTTAAAGTAAAATGGCCTAAAACATAAACAAATCATAGAGAGAGCATTGATAGTTGAAGCACATTTATTTAAAAATTAAGACCATTACATATAATTTGAGTTAACAACGTTCTTAGGCTCATGATTATTTCTATAGTTAATACGGCCTCAAAGGCCTCAGTTCAGTTGAGCCTATCAAATCATAGTGTGGTCGGGTGTGTGACTATGGATAGCCACTACCGCCAGCTCCACCATCGCCTTTCCCGCCATCATCATATTTTGGAATACCTCCTTTCCTACCATAATCATACTTAGGGCTGTCTCCTTTCTTACCGTGGTCATCTTTAGAACGGTCTTCTTTTCCATCTCGATTATCTTTAGAACGGTCTCCTTTCCCATGTTGGTCATCTTTAGAATGGTCTCCTTTTCCATCTCGATCATAATGACCTCCTTTTCCATCTCGATCATCTTTAGAACGATCTCCTTTCTCATGTTGGTCATCTTTAGAACGATCTCCTTTCCCATGTTGGTCATCTTTCGAATGGTCTCCTTTCCCACCCTTATCATCTCTTTTTCCATGTTGGTCATCTTTAGAACCATCTCCTTTCTTACCGTTATCATCTTTAGAACAGTCTCCTTTCTTACCGTTATCATCTTTCGAACGATCTCCTTTCCCACCACGATCATCTTTCGAACGTTCTCCTTTCCCTCTGCGATCACCCTTGGGGTTACTATCATCTCCTTTTCCTCCATAATCACCTCTAGGGCTACGATCATCTCCCTTCCCGCCATAATCTCCTCTAGGGTTACGATCATCTCCATTCCCGCCATAATCATCTCTAGGGTTACGATCATCTCCATTCCCGCCATAATCATCTCTAGGGTTACGATCATCTCCATTCCCGCCATAATCACCTCTAGGGTAACGATCATCTCCCTTCCCGCCATAGTCACCTCTAGGGTAACGATCGTCTCCCTTCCCACCATATTCCCCTTTAGGGTTACGATCATCTCCTTCTCCGCCATAATTAGCTCTAGGGTTATGATCATCTCCCTTCCCACCATAATCACCTCTAGGGTAACGATCATCTCCCTTCCCACCGTGATCACCTCCAGGGTAACGATCACCTCCTTTCCCACCGTGATCACCTCTAGGGTTACAATTATCTCCTTTACCATTATCATCTCCTTTCCCGCCATAATCACCTCTAGGGTAACGATCATCTCTCTTCCCACCATAATCACCTCCACGATAATTATCATCTCCCTTCCCGCCATAATAACCTCTAGGGTAACTATCATATCCTTTCCCACCCTGATCTTCTGTAAGTATCCCACGGAAACCGAGCCCCAATCCTCCCAGCCCAGGCCTACCAAGTAATGGCAATGGAAGCACATCCCTAATCAATGGAAGTAATGACAGCACCCCACCCCTATATCCTCCGTATGGGCCGCCATATCCTCCATAAGGGCCGCCATAGCCTCCATATGGCCCCCCATATCCATACCCTCCCTTACCCCCATATCCTCCATACCCTCCATAACCTCCTTTAGGCCCTCCATATCCACCGTATCCATCGTCTCCACCATAACCTCCTTTAGGCCCCCCATATCCACCGTCTCCATTGTATCCGCCATAACCTCCTTTCCCTCCATATCCACCGTATCCCCCATAGTTTTTGGCATCATAGACCTCCTCATTCTTTTCCTTCTCACTACTACCGGTCACCCCTTCAGAACCCACAAGAAACCCTACAAAGACAATGAAAACAAGCAACACTCTTTTTTTCTCCATAGTTATTTTCATGGCTCTCTCTCGACTAGGGTTTTGCATGAGAAGTTTGCGTAGAGCTCACCCCCTATTAATAGTGGCATTCTGCGGGAGGGTGAGAAAGTGATCGTGTGAGAGCATATTTGAATTAATTCGTGTACTCAGTTTTGGAATGGCATTGAGTAGCGTCTGCATGGAGATTTTGGTCGTTATGGAATGAGTTAGTTGAGTGGGACTGTTGTGTTTTAAAACCCTGCAGAGCCCCATGGCCATGAATTGCTAGAAGAATGTAAAGTTTGGTGAGGGTTTCTATTGCTGGTTTGGAATTAGGTTGATCTGTTGGTAATAGGTAGGAACAAATGGTAACTTCATTTATAAGCTTTAATGGCCATGGATTTTCATGGTTTCGTGACGGTAAGGGTTTCTGAAGCAGCATTTAAGTTTGATGTTTCATGGTTTGGAATTGATATACAACTTTAACTATATTAAGAAGAGGAGTAGCATTTTATGCATTTGAAATTTGAATTCCTAAGCATTTGGAATGAGTCTTTGGGAATGGACTTTCCATCAATCGTCCTAGAGATTGGGTATAGGATAATACTATTTTCATGTTTGGTTTGCGTAGGATGAGAAATTGGTCAAAATGATCATTTTTCAAGTTTTCAACATATTGTTAATATATGATCATATGTCATCATTTTTTATTGGTATGTTGTCAATATTTGATTTATATGTCGTCCATATTTCGTTTTGATCAGTTACAATTGAGATTTGATTTATGGTCATTTTAGCTATTTTCAATGAATATTTAAAGACAATGTAAAGTAATGAGGGTAATTTAGTGCTGAGAAGCAAACCCAAGGGAGGTAGAGTTTCAACTTCTCTTCATGGAAGTTTGAAACCCATGTGTAAGATGATTAACTTTCCCATTAATGCACTTGTCTATTATGAGAGCCTCAAGAAGAGTTATCTTTTCTGTTTAACATCCCACCCTGAAAACGGCTCAACCGGAGTCTTTTCTGTTTAACATCCCACCCTGAAAACGGCTCAACCGGAGGTAGGGTCCAGTGGTTGGAAGAGCACCGTACTGAAGTTTGATACCAATTCTCAAGTTCCTAATCTGCGAACCAAACGGGCAACTGGAGTTAACATGGGTTAACCCCCAAAGGGCAATGAGGATGAGTAAGGTAACAAATCAGAACCATGAGAAATCCGAGAATTCCATTAAAAATGAATCTAATTGTAAGTCATAAATTCGATTAGTGTGCTTTCGGTCGTAGACTTGCAGTTAAGCCAACATTTTTCTTAGGTTTTTTATAGGGGACTTTTAATTAGTACTACTAAAAAAAGTCATCGTTCACTACAGTAAATATACCGGATGCACATGAAAGAGAGCGTAATGACTTTTTTGAAGTCTTAATAGCATCTTCCTTTTAATATCGAACTCGTCATTCACTGAAGTTATAGGCTGAAGATGAATAAGTTAAAATTTGAAGCTTGCACCAAGTCAAAGGTAACATAAATATTACATTTTGCAACTAAAGTTCGAACCTTACATTTCCACTCTAACATGACGGATACAACATAAAGCCGTCGAATATGATATTTTTCATATCAGTGCTGGACATAATGGCAATTGGAAGAAGAGGAAAATTGGAAAGAAAAAAAACTGAGATAAGAAAATATGGCAGACGACATCAACTAGGAAACAAAACCTTCTCATACAAGGGACAAAAACAAAGGGAAACAGAAACAAAAATCAACCCTAAAATCGGCGAAACCAAGAGATAAGATTATTTCCACATCATCTTGCAGGTTTTTCCCTCCAGATAGTTCGTCCCCGGTTTATTTCAGAACCATCGCCCGCTAATCTTAGTAGATGCAAATACTGACGGTAGTCCTTGTCATCTTCTGTTGCAGCAGGGGATCCGTTTGTTCCGTTACCTGAAAGAGCTGGAGCATCGTCTAAAGGTTCAACACTAGTAAGGGAATCGACTATGTCATCCTGTTGACACTCCCGCCTGTAATCTAAGGTAATTGTTTGCAGTTCATGGCTATCGATGAGCTCTTGAGGCATGCTCTGTAAAAGAAAGATAGAAAACATCTCTTATGAGACCAACAACAACTTCTGGCCATAGAACCCACGAAACGAAAGTATGAATGAAACAGACATATCTACCAACCTCTAGAACCCATCCAATGTAGGCGACATTATTAACATGCTGGTTCATGTCCAGATCAGCTCTCCTCGGCTGCGAAATCAAAAGCATATTGAGAATACTGAAAAATTTTGAGAACTTAAAATGAATTGAAGAAACACTAACCACAAGTCCCAGTCTGGAATACTGTGCAGGATCTTCCAGTTTGGCAATTTTCCTCAAGCTACTATTGTTAGGCTCTGGAAATGCTAATCTATCGATGTTGAGAGAAGAAACCAATCAGAAGATTGTCCAAGAGGGATAACCTTATCACATATATACGATGAAGTCATGCACAAAGAAAAAAAGGGCATTTACCTCAGTTCTCGTGGAGCAAAAATTAAGTGCTCTTCCCTAACATCATCAGTGACTTTCTGAAGTCGCCTAGTGTCTTGGTTCATCATCACCCACTTGCTGAAACCATACAGCACATATGGCCAATTTTTAGAATATATCTCACAATAGGCTCACATAACTTGAAAATTGCTAGAACAATCTGACAACAATGAATTAGAATTGCAGAAGACATTCAACAACTTCTTCAAATGCAATCTTCAAAATGGATGATTCCTTTATCGAAAAAGAGAGAAAGGAAAAAGAAATATGAGCAAAGATTGCAGTGGTAACATTCATGCAGCCAAACTAAAATGTCGTCATGCCCAAGAGGCATCAGTGAAAGAAAGAAATTGGGGTTCCTTTCAAAGCAACAAGAAGATAATAACTTTACAGTTCAAAAACCTGCCGCATGTACATGCTTACTGGTTGTTAGAGAGATGCCAGACTCAAATGTAATATCAATGAGAATAAGGAAGTTGGTTCAATACAATAGCATGTTCTCCAACGTAAATTACTTTTTGAAGAAGAAACAATTTTTATTGTGAGCGGAACTAACTAATATCAGTGTTTTCGATACTTATACCATGTTTTCATGAGCGTCTTAAAAGCTCAGAATAACAAAAATCAGAAATAATACGCACCTTGTCGCTCTTCCAATGACTTCGCCGGTGGCATAGTCCTTGAGTATCCAATCACGCCTGGTGCCAATTCTCCCTTCCCCTTGGCACCATGTTTCTATTTCAACGACATCACTCCTGTACCACGAACCCACATTTTAAGATTCACTTGCCAGATTACAAATCCAAAACCAGAACTGTAATTTAAGGTAGAACACCCACCAAGCTGGATATTTGTAGATTTCAATGTGCATGCGAGCAGTAACCCATATGAGATGCATTTTCCTCATGGTGGTGGTGGTCGCAAATCCATCGGTCGAAAAGCCAACAACTTGAGCATGGTTGCATCCTACCTCCTGCATCACCAGTGTTGGCAGTAAATGAAAATCATTAGAAGAAGACCAATTGTTTCCTCAATGAAAAATGTCAATTAGTCAATCCGGAAAATACAAATTATAATCATTTAAGGAAAGAGAATTTAATCACACAATGCCCTTAGTTTCGCTCCAAGGTAATTACAGTGATCAGATAATTACAGTAATTTGGTAACTTACAGTAATCACATTTTACTCTACAATTCACACAATCTCAGTGAGAAGCAAATAAATATTTTGGTGTGTTTGCAGGTGAATCGATTGCAGAGAGCTGAAAATCCAACCAACTATAAATTGGACCATTAAACCATGCAATTCACTTCATAAATGCATGTGGGGGAAATAGCAATCATACCAAACAAAATCCCCAAATTTGCCCCAAACAAAATCCAGTCAACCAAATCGATACATTTCCACAAACCATAAATATCGAATCCAAAAGAATGAACATTTCTCACAAAAATTCAAATCCAACCCAACAAACACACATTGAATCGAAACCAAAAATTCCAACTTTCAACTCACCTGCAAGAGATTGGCAATCGTCTCGACAGTGGCAGTCTTGTTAATCCCGACCTCATAGCACCTCACTATAAAGCACTCCTTATACGACTTCCCGTCCTCCGCCAAGCTCCCTTGCCTCAGCCGGTCCGCCAGGGTGACCGACCCGGAATTCGTCTCGACCCGGCCGGCCACGCTTCCGGCCCCCCGGTCCGATACGACGGCGAGAACCGGCGTTTTGGAAGAGGAAGCAGCGCAGGGGGCCAGAAAGGCGCCGTCTTTCCGGCGGGGGAATATTGGGTTGGGCTTGGGTGGGCCCAGGAAGCGGCATTGGGCCGCCACGCCGTGAATTTGGTCCACTCCATTGTACGTCGAGAGCTTCAACATTTCCTCTCTCTCCTCAACTTTCTCTCTCAAATTTTTTTTTTTTCAATTTTTTTACAGGAAGTTGAGAAGACCCGAGGCCAACCAGAGAAGGAAGAGATTTTGTGTGTGACTTAAAAAAATGCCGCTTTTTTCTGCTTATAAAATTTTCTGGCCGATAGAACCGAGGAGGAGGAGCCTCGGGGACGGGAAACGCCACCGGGTTTGGAATAATTTACGAGATTGCCATCCGGAAAGCCAAAGCGGATTAGACGACTGGGGTACAGAAGGCCAAGTGGAGTGTGACAGAGTTTGAGCCATGCACGTGGTGCTTTTTATGTCGACGTTTGGAACACTGTCGTTTGGGTCGAACGACGTTGGAGACTTGTCTTGTTAAAGTAATCTGATTAGGAGGCCCAAAGGTTTATAGTGTGAGCCTGCACGGGCATTTTATGGGCGTAATATCCACCCACAATTGGGCTTCACTTTGTTACACGTTTGACTGGCCCACTATCACTACTATCAATATTTGGGCCTAAGTTGGGCTATACATCTTCCTCTATTTGAATACGACGATAGTGTATTCCAACTCACCATTTAAGGGTAGGCTATTTTGGTTAAGCGTTGACCATAATAATTTAGCCCTTTTAGCCCCATCTCCATCTCACTTGTATTTGTGTTTTTGTTCTACTTGCGATGGTTTCGTTGAATTCAACGCGAAATTAGTTTTCTTATGGCAGTTACCTTTGTGGCTATTGGTGCGGTGGTAGTGACGACAGTGAATGGGCTTTTTGGCTATCCCCGATTCGTTTTTTTTTTTCTTTCAATTTTTGTCTTTCTGTTGAATGGGCTTTTTGACTATCCCTGATTTCTAAGGGGTATGCAAATTGTTTTCCTATTTTTTCAGTTTTTGTCTTTTTGTTGAATAGGCTTTTTGGCTATCCTCTATTTATATTGGTTGTCTAGTGTAGTTTGTAGGAGTAGGCTACAATGCTTGCAAGCATTGAATGCTTACACCGATCTCACCATTAAAATGAGGGAGGAGAGAGGAGAGAGGGGGGAAAGGAGGGTGAGATCGGTGTGAGCATTCAATGCTTGCGAGCACTGTAGCCAGTCCCTAGTTTGTATTGGACATTTTCTATTCAATGAAATTTTCATTTTTTTTGGACAAAAATAAATGTTTACCAAAATGAAAAAACAAGCTATTTATACTCTTTCCTTTTATCTCGTGTCCAAAGTCCACCATGTCTTATGTTACCGAAAGGAGAATTGTAAGCATACGTTATTTTTTACACAACAGTGAAATTTACCAAAATCAAGGTAGGTTTTTATTATGGTAAATCATTTAACCACTGCTAGTTAGGGGTGGACACGGTTTGGTTCGATGCGGTTTTGAAGTGAAATTGAAACCAAAACCATTCGGTTTGGTAAGGTTTGACAGTGGAACCGAAATGGAACCAAACCATTCGGTTTTGGTTCGTTTCGGTTTCAAACCCAATTGAAACAAAGTTCAACATTTCTTTTAGATGCATCAAAGTCATGGAATATATGAGGTGCAACATCACCTGCACAAATAAAATTGCAAGATTCGCATATCAACTAATAATTATTAGCACTTGCATTAATATTCTATTCTATTTTGATTCTCAAAATTATACACAAAAACACATTTGACTCTGCATATTTTCGCAATTGGGGCTTTCTGAAAACAAACAAAGTTCAAGTTAGGTTTACGTCTGTGCATGTTACGATATGGTTTAGTCTATACTAAATGTATGGACTCTATCAAATAACCAATTACACCTTAACACCTAATATGTTAATTAAATTAAATATATTTCTTTATATTTTGCTATTTTGAAGTTCGGTTCGGTTTCGGTTTGATTCTAGAGATTAGAAACCACAACCAAACCATTACTTTAGCTTGTGGTTCAGTTTCAAAACTGCAAAAACCAAACCATTCGGTGCGGTTTGATTTGATTCATGTTTTAGTTTCGATTTTCGGTTCCAGGTGCCCACCCCTACTGCTAGCATTGAGGCCTTTGATAAAAAAATTCACACATATTGAAAATTATGTAGGTAATTAAAGTTGGGAATAATATCTAAATTGTATAACTATGAAGAGCTTATTTATGATGAATACTCTTTAATTAATTAATTACACGAGGCTTGTCCTGTTTTTTTAGTTGTTGTCAAAATACAGGGTCCAACTTCAGTGGTACGTACCATTTAATGGTACGTACTGTTAAATGGCTAAGATTCATTTGGAGCCCACTGCAAATTAATCTGAACCATTCAATAGTCGTACCATTGAATGGTACGTACCACTCAATATTTTTCCCAAAATGCACTTCATAAAAACCTTAACAAATATTGGTGTTTGAATTTGAAGCTCGTGGGTCGTGGCCCCTCAATTTCTCTTTGTGACACTATTTCTAACATATCAATCCCATCCAACGTTGACCGAAATAAAGAAACAAAAAAAAAAAAAAACCGCAAGCACATGAGCCGTTAATTAGTAATGGGTTGCTACTTGCTAGTTCGTTTTCAGCTTTGTGTTTGGGGAAATGCTCAACTATTTATCTAAACTTGTCAACTAATTATTAATTACATATCATGTTGATTAACGCGCGAACATGTTATAATTCTTTACATTAATTTGACTATAAGTGGGGTTGATTATCTGTATTGCATTTTTTATTAAATACGTGTACGATAGTGCGATCTAATGTGTTTTATTTTAGGGAGCTTAATTATGATTAGTGTTGCTTATAGAATGTAAAAGATCGATCAAATTGAGTTGACATGTTCATGTGTGGAGAGAGATACATTTTCTAAATCACTGTGTTATTATAATTCTGTGAAGATGCAGCAGCACATACTAATATGTGTTTCATATTAATTTGACGGTTGGATGGATTAATTTCGTTAGGTGACATTATTGTGGTACACAAACATTAAATTAAATTGTTAGTCTCTACCCTAGGAATCACCAAGAACACTGTCCTCCCATAAAAACATAAATACAAAAGGTATTTAAAAAAAGTACAGAAGCCAAATTTGGTGGATTTTTCTATCTATTAGGTCTTCCACAGTAGGTCGAAAAAAGTGAGTGTGATACCAATATATTAAACTCGTGAGTTCAATATGTTAAACTCATGAGTGTGATAATTATAAACTACTAGGTTAGTATGACTCTCACAGTTATTGGCTCTTACAATAAATATCAAATTCATGCTGCCTAATTCTTATATATAGGTATCACAATCACTCAAACTATTGTTGAAGGTAGGTTTGTTTTTAACCTGAACTTTCTGTATTTGGTATGAAATTGCATTATTGTTTTTAAACTTCTCCTTCAAGTCCAGGAGAAAGACTTCAACTATACGGATACACTGCTACGATGTTGTCTTGTGTCAATAAAATAAAAATATATTTATTTTTTTTATTTACATATCTTTATTTCATTGACATAAAATATCACGTAAAAATATACACATGCCGTCACGTACTACAACTAGGGTTCATACGGAATCTGTGCTTACTTTGGCATGTGAGGACCATCAATGTAAAAAGATTTCATCTGCCAGATGCCATCTAAAATCACGCTTTCCCATGATCCCATTCTTTATTTTAATAAAACGCGACTTTTCTCTCAATTATATGTTTGTATACATATAAAATCGCCAATAAAACGGGTCCAACTTCAGTGGTACGTACCATGACTAAGATTCATTTGGGGCCCAGTGCAAATTAATCTGAACCATTCAATAGTCGTACCATTGAGTGGTACGTACCACTCAAGATTTTTCCCAATAAAACTTATAACACAACTATTTAGTAAGTTACACATATATGACCATAGTAATACGTAATGTTAGATATTGTTGTCTTTTTAACTATTAAATTGGAGACAAAAAAAATACTAATCCAAACTATTGGGTTGTCGTAGTATCTAAAACTACATATTACAAAAGTTTTTCCAAAGTTACACGTTGCTAACTATTCATTTGAGTACAGTTTACTTATTTCTTGTCGTCTGAAACAATCATCATGCAGGTCATCATTGAATGATCAACATAGCTCGATTGAATAATTTTTCACATATATATTTTTGAATAAAGGACCTAAAAAACAAGCGATTCAAATCATGAGATTAATTTGTCGTATTAACTTACTAGTTGATCAGCACAATCGATATGCAAGTACTTTATATGTAGTACAAGACTTCAAGTGATTAAAAACAATTATCCCGATCCGAAGTTCTTAAGGGGTTTTTGCCTCCAGTTTTGAAGAGTGTATAGTACCTTTCATTTTTTTGGTGTAGAACATACAATACTTTAATTCAACACTTAAAAAGCATGGCACACATCTTATTCAATCACCTGACTTGGATGTACTCATGTCATTGTTCAATAATGATTTACCTTTTTCATTTTTTATTAAATAATTAGCTTATTACCCTAACACATAGCTGACTTCATCTACCAACCAAAATCAACAGCTTTGAATTCGCTTTGAATTCTAGCACATTACAACATGCCTCTTCTAAATGTCATGGTTGATGCTATGTACACTAAATTTATACACTAAATAATATAGCACATTTTAAATTATATAAATTTTTATTATAATTATTAATTAAATTTTAATACACCAAATTCGTGCTCAAAGTACCACATTATTTTGAGCACGAATTTGGTGTGCTTCGCATTATGCAGATGTCATAACTTCACATTTTCAGGTGACAATATATAGGAAAATACTGATCACATTTTTCAGGTGATAAATATCGGAAAATACTGATCACACTCACCCAGTCTCAGAGTTTCCTTCAGAGCAAGGCAAATCGTTGAAAAGATGGAGGCAGTGAAGAAGTGGGAGGAGACAGAGGAAGCAGCAGCTGCAGGCATGGCTCTGAGAGGAAGGCTGCCACGCCAGCACAGCAACACAGCAAATCTCACCACCACGGTCTCCAACGGTGACTTTATCTTTTCTTCCTCTGAGAGTTCATTAGCTTCTAGTGAAGCTGAGGAGGCAGGGGAAGTTAAGGAAAGCCCAAGGAATGGAACTTCCATCTCTCACAAAAATGGAGGTAAAGAAAGAAAGAGCACTTCTTGGGTTTAAATTTTTCATTTTTTTTGCTATTGGGTTATGTGATTTCAGCTGTTTGTTTGATATTTCTCAGCTTTTGGAATTGAACCCAGATCAGGTTTTTTTGTTAGTTCATTAGTTTGTGCATCAAGAACTGCATTTAATTATGTATCATAATTAAAATTCTGGTTTGTTTTTTCTGCAATTTCAGTAGTAATTACTAGTTGTTTTGCTTGTTTTACTGTTTATTAGCTAGGAGGAATCAACTGGGTTCCTTTTGACTTACTAATCTACAAAGATTAAGGGCCTTAATATATAAATTGATTAGGAGTAAAAATTTCTGCTGGGACTTTAATCTAACAGTTGGTGGACGACATGGGGTAATTAGAGCATGTATGTTTGCATGGTTGTGTTTGGCCAAGCTCAATGGTCTTGTGATGAGACGTTTTATTCCCCTGCATTGTTTCAGGTGCCGAATCCTCATATGAGATCTCTGGATTCAACGGCGGACATGTCGATTTTTCTTTCAGGAAAAACCCTGGAGATGAAATACTGGATGTCAATCTAACCTTTGATGAGAGTGCTGTTAGTGTTACTAATCACGAAGATGCTGGTGATATGAGGATTGAAGAAGAGTTCAATGGTCTTGGTACTTTATCCTCCAAGCAGTCAGTTGAGGAGAAGGGTGAAGAGTTGAATGGTTTTGCTTCTGTCAACTGTGGGACGAACGAAAATAGGAGAGTTAAGCTGATAGAAATCAGTGAACAAGAAGCGTCTGAATTGTATCTTGAAAGGGTATATCAGAAGCCGGCCGCGCATGATTTCTATTGTCCTAATTGCAATTCTTGCATCACAAAGGTTATCATTCGCGGTAGAGAACTGGAAAATACACTACCTCCTGCTGCACCACCTCCTCCGCCAGTTGATCCAATTCGATGCACTTCGTGCTTCAGTTTTCTCATTCCTGCAGGTACTTTTGCATCCTTACTCTAGTAACAACTTTTCTGTTCATTGCATTTGATGCTAGAACAGATTTGACGGAATTTAGGGCAAGGAATTCAATTGCCTATTGCCAGTAAATGAAAGAAGAAAGATAGTCTTTTGATGTGAAGGTATATAAAAAAATAAATTGTAATATATTGAGATAATGGTATTACTATTAAACTTCCAGAACCTGAATCTTTCCTCTTGTAATGTTTCTGTTTACCAATTATGCATTTTATGGTGTGACATTTTCTGTTTTGAATTCTTGGCTGATAGTTTAACCATTCTTTCAATGTAACAGGCAGCTGGTTCTTTCCTAAATTGGTACCTAAAGATGAGGACGATCTTACGGAACAAGGTAAACTTCGCCTACTGTGTTTTTGATAATTTTGGTCGTACTTCTCATAAGCACAAAAGAGATGCTTTTTTCTCCCACAGTTTTCCACTGTTGATAAACCTTATTGAGCTGGCATTAAAATATAAATCAGTGGTTTTCAAGTTTCTCGTTATCAAGTAGCCTGACCTCTTACTTGATTTGCTGATGCAGAAACCAATATTGGAAACAGTGTTGAAGTTGGAGAGTTGGTTCCAATTCCTTCACATGACTCGGCTGGAACACTACAAGATCAAAATAGTCAAACTGCACCAGTAAGTAAAGGTCCAGCGCCTAAAGAGCCTGTTGGAGCCACTATAGCTGCAATAGTTGAACCCTCAAGAGATAATATTCAGGGCAGTGTTGGAGTTAAAGTTCCACTTCCACTTCCATCACACAGCTTGAATGAAACGCAATATGATAGAAGTCCCGCAATGCCTGCTCAGCCAATTGGAGTTAGTGATACTGCCTCGATAGATAAACCTCCAGTGACTGGTGAGTTTGTTGAAGCTAGTGTTGGAGCTGCTGCAACAACTAAACCCTCTGGAAATAATTTTGAGACCGGTGTTGAAGTTGACGAGTCAGTTCCATCACATGAGTCGAATGGAACAGTACATAACAAAAAACCTTCAGTGACAGTTCTGCCAGTTGGAGTTGGTGTACTTGTGACCACTAAGCGCCCAGCATCTGAAATAGATGTTGTAGCCATTTCTCGAGATCCTGTGCAAATTCAAGAAAATAATGCAGGTATGTACAGTACAGTGTCATATTTGAGAAACTATAAATAAGAAATGACTTTAGAATGTGGAAGTTTCGAGCACTATAACAATGCGAAACCTTCTCATGCAAATTTACATGTATTTGAAGACTGAAACATAACTTCTTTAATACATTATAATCTAGAATGATGTGATACTGTGTTGATGCAGGGCCAACTACATCTGAGCTTCCTGAGAGCACGATAGTTGTTATTAGTCCAGAACCAACAATAATACCCGAAACAGGTGATACCAAAACATTAGAAATCATCAAAAGCATTGTATACGGTGGTTTAACAGAAGCAATTACAAGCTTAGGCATCGTGACATCCGCAGCCAGTGCTGATACTGCCACACGTACGTTGCCTCTATTTTTTAGTTGATTTAATTTTAAACTGCCTGAGATTCTTTATATACGAGCTCATTGCATCTAGTTTTTATATCTTATTACATTTTCATTCCAGTAGTTGAAACTAATAGACTCTTCACTTGCGCGCCTTGATCATCATCGTGTTTGGGTTTGTAACTATCTTCTTTTTGCAGTGAACATTCTAGCTTTGGCATTGGCAAACTTACTTGGCGGACTTTTCATTATTGGTCACAACGTGAGTAATTTTACATGTCGAAATACTCAGAACTTCCATAGCAGCTCTTACAAATTCTTTCACTCTTCACCCCATCATTATTATTATTTTACAAATGTAGAATTTGTTTTCTTAATGTTTTATGATCTTCAACCAATATTACAGCTCTGGGAACTGAAAATTGATCATTCAAAAGTGCCCTCCGGTCAGACAGATCAACAAGTGGAAAGATACCAGAAAGTATTAGGGAAAAGAGAGAATTTCCCTCTTCATGCCACGATTGCTGTATTATCATTCATCGTTTTCGGGTTAGTACCTCCTGTGGTTTATGGCTTCTCGTTCCCCCAGAGCAATAACAGGGACCTAAAGATTGCGGCAGTTGCAGTAGCTTCTTTTCTATGCATCATAGTTCTCGCAATTGGAAAGGCTTACATACAGAGGCCACCAAAGTACATCAAAACTTTACTCTACTATATTACCATCGCGATTGCGGTGGGAGGTGTTTCTTACTTAGCAGGTGACCTGATTGACAAACTCATAGAGAAGCTTGGCTGGTTCCCCTCAACTGTATCCGGCTCTCTGCCGCTTCCTCAGATGAATATAGTGAAGCCTGCACTGGAATCCTATTGATACGACGCGGTCTCAACAAGAGAGTTTTTGTAGTTTTTCTTTGGAGCGTTGTCGTAGCGCCGCGACAATTATCATCGGCATTTAGTTTTTCTAAATAAAATGGTTGAATTTTCTTCCCCCAGCTGTTCTCTAGCAATATTGCTTAGCTTGGGAGTCCTAATTTCTGATCAATGCTAATGTTCCAACTTCTGAATAAAATCGTTAACGTTACGCAGTTTCTTTCGAGTTAGGTATGCCATTGTCCAGGCTCATTTGGTAATAACGACCATCCTTGTTAATTCCCTTTCTGAGTGTGTGATCTGTGTGTCAAGGTGAACCCCATGGCCAGAAATGGCTGAACACGGCCGAGTTCGAACACGGCTTCCGCGTGTATTTTCTAACCGGGCAGTTAGCAGCAAAAATGTGCCATTCAATTTACCATGGAGACAGTTTAACCTGGTAAAATTTCCCAGTTTAACCTGGCATTGGGAGTTTTTCACCCTCAAAGAATAATTTTATAGATGATATGTAACCAGTAACACAAGACTCACTAGGAGCAAATTACAACTTTGCTAAATTTTCTTATTCACCTGATATCTGTCTCTCTGCACAGTCACAACAAATTTGTTACACTATACGGTAGGGGAAATTAAACGGGCGTTTAACTCAAAACACTATATTTTCTTCGTGCTAATCACTTTCGGGTATCACATTGAGAAGAATCAACTCAGAAGTTCCATTTTGGAGAGGAATGAACGGCAGTTTGCCGGGGTCTGACAGGCTGCTCTGAGTTGCGCTTCTTCATGATTGAGGAGACAGTGGGGCTGTAGTAGTCATTGCTCCTCTGAGAAGTTGCCGCTTGCGACTGCATCTTCCTTCCGTGGATAAAGCTCCTCTGCTTTTCTAGTAACGCCCTGCGCGCCACTGGGTTACTTTGGGTGGCTCCCCATCTATTATAGTTCACACAACTCTGGCTCCTTCCCACTTGTTGAAACTTTCCATCTGCAGGAGTAGTATAATTTCGACTCTCAGCCGTTTCGGCGGAGTACATGGTCTCTCCCTCACTGCTATACCCATTCTGCATATCTGAAACATCTACTGGGAATGAACTAGACTCTACCTCACTTTGGGCCCCGTTAAAAGAACCCGTCGAGGCAATTTCAGCATTTGCATCAGGACTGGCTGGTCCTCTATCCTCAACTCTGTTTCCTTCTCTTATTGGGATCTGCACTGCAGGCTCCTTGGCAAAATTCCCACCAGAATTCGGGGGAAGCTTTTTGGTTGACTGTGGTAGAACTGCTGGTTTTGCAACCCTTGGAGGAAAATTAATGTCTAAAAGCTGAACTGGGGAACCTTCTTTTCTCCGAAGAGGAATAGCTGTTAACTTCGGTGATTCATAGATTTCTGGAGTAGGAATGCCTTGTACATGTGCTGCATGAGGATCACTTGTTAGGGCCTCTTCTTCAACAGTGTTTGCGGCAGCTGAGCAGCTTGGTCCGTGCTGGTCCCTAGGTTTTGAGGTTGTATTTGATGAAGAAGGTGTTCCATCATTATCACCTTCAGTTGACTTAAAAACTCGCCGCTGTGTGAAGGAAGCACAAGAGTGCTCACTTTTCTGGCCAGAAGACATTAACCGAATGAGTGGTAGCTTAGGCTTGTTCAGATCATCGAGGCTGCCTTCCCAATGCTGATTTAACCAATCACAAATGATTGGAATGGGGATACCGAATTGCATAGGATGATCCTTCTTCCATGACGACGAGGATGATGAGGAAGTTGATGAGGATTTGGTGTTTGGAGATGTAGCTAGTTTCATCGGATCACATATCATAAAAGCAAGATTGCCTTGTGCATCGAATCCAGCTGAACCAGGGCTCCACGTTACTCCATCAGTTGACAACTTTATGAGATTGTCGGTGCCTATCACTACCTTACCTTCACCAACTGTCAGTTCCTTCTTCTCCGTGTAGCCTAGAAGGTAAACTACACTGCCGAGATCCAGGTTTGGTTTGGAGCAGGTCTTCAAGTGGTGGAGGTGGCCTTGGGTAGTTGAATCTCCATCTACCGCATCCAAACCTACTATTGTAAGATCTAAGATGGAGCTGGTGATGAAAAATCTGCAATCCAATGAAAGAATGTGAAAAACTACTCGAAATGCCTAAATATGCAAAGGCTACCATAAACCATGATGCATTGGTGCTTTATGAGAATGTCACAAAATCTTCCTTTCCCCATTCATCTACCTAGAGAACTGAACTTCCTAAGAAAAATTGAAAAAGCGATTTCATATTTTAACCTTTTCAGAGAAAATGCCCAGTATTGCCAATGCCAAACTAAACGAACAAGCAGTTCCTTCCATTTTTCAGTCACTGGCATCTCTTACTGCCTACAAATTCTTGCCATTTTTAGCTCTGCCATGCCACCCATTCACGTGGACGTGGGGTTTGGGCAGTTGGCTACAGCGTGCCCACCGTGTTGCACTCAAGTTCGAATCCCTCTCTCTTAAATTAGAATACCGTCTTGTCAAAGAAAAAATGGTTACCATCTGACACTCTTTTTCTCCTAACCAGTAGTTTACTTGTAGAAGCGAATGAATATGATCCAATCAGATCCAACAACTGCACAATCACCAGAAGTTGCATACAAAACAATCCAACTTCTTAGCAGCACCTATAACCCTTTTCACATTACAACTTTTGACCAATTCAAATCTCACCAGTGCAAAAACACAGAGGTCACACAAAACCAAATATTCAATACAAAACTAATCACTATTCAAAAATTTCAATTTCTATCATTTGGGACCCACTAAAACTAAGCAAATAAATCAATCCTAATGCATTGCAGAGGCCTCATGAGGCTGGTTTTCCACTATTCCAAAAACAAACCAATAGTTAACACTAAACCCAGTATTTATTTTCAATTAGTTTTCCACATAACCAAGAAAAATCCAAACTTTATTAAGAAATAGATAAAAAAATTAAGCAAAGCTAATATTGACTACCTTTGGGGAACGAGAGTTGCAGCGACGCCATTTTGCAGCCGGATCTCGGAGCTTTCGGCAGCCGACACAGACGGAAGGTTGACGTGGGTGGTCAATAGTAGACTACGGTGGATCAGGAATCCGGTGCCAGAGATCCCATTTACGGCGCCGGAAATTCTTGCCATCGCCGGAGCCTTGCCGGAGAAAATGGCGGCCTTCATCTTCTCAGACTTGCTCACTCCCTTACAGAAGCACCACGACTCTCTCAGACCACCCATTTCAATGGCGGGTCGAGAAAGTTGGAAGATTTAATCAAATGGGTTATCTTTATTCGATTGAAAAGCTTCAAAATTTGGATCTGCGGCGAGCTAAAGTGGCAGTTTTATACATGGGTCTGCATTGTTTGCTGCCATGATTGTGAAGGAAAAGGAAAAGAGAGAGAGAGAGAGAGAGAGAGAGAAGGAGAAGGACGAGACGGACGTGAAACGAGTTAAACTGTGAGCTGGAATTTGGGCCAAAAGAAAATGGTTTGTCTGAGTCGGAGTGAGAAGGAGAGTTGAATGTGGAGTGGGAAGCAAAATAGTAAAGGGAGTATAAAATGGAGTGGACCAATTTTGGGGGATTACAGGTGCTATTATGGAATTGGAATATTCATGTGAACATCATCAAGTCTCTTCCCTTTCTTTTTATTTTTTATTTTTTCAACAATGATATATCTGGTCCGGCTGTGAAATAAACGCTCGTTCTTTAAAGAATCGATTGTCAATATGGGGACTGGCTACAGTGCTCGCAAGCATTGAATACTCACACCAATCTCACCCTCCTTTCCCCCTCTCTCCTCTCTCTCCTCCCTCATTTTAACGGTGAGATCGGTGTGAGCATTCAATGCTTGCGAGCATTGTAGCCTACTCCGTCAATATGTGATAAATTGTGTGTCAATACTAGGGTTGTAACCAACAAAATATACTAACATATTACTGATACATTATCGACAATATCAATAATGCACCATGCACAGAAAATTTCTGCTCAAAAAACGGACGAGACAATTTGTAAAGGTGCACCTACATTGCATTGATATTGGTTATCTATGGCATAAACAATTTGTAATGACCAAACATTTATTTGGGGGGTTTTTTCTTATTTATAGACTATCCCTTTTTCTTTATGTACTTTCAAAGTGATTTTGATACTATAAAATTATTACAGTCTATAGGAAGTCATAATCAAGGAGAAATGCTTCCTCATGCATAAAGTGATAAATTTTATGGGTATTATCTTAGTATTATGTAGTGTTACACACTACGATTATCGAAGTTTTTACGGGTTTCATGTGTGAGCTACACCATATGGGCCCAGCTGATCATGTGAGATGTCCAATTACACAATCATTTATCACATGATACAGTATTTGGTGAGGACTTATGTTTTAATAAAGATTTACTGCAACGCCTTAAGAATTACTGCAATAGATGTACTGGTAGCTGTGTTATAAAGGTGGTTTAGGACAGAGACAAAAGTTAACTAGGTAATTAAAGCTAGGTTATGTTTCATCTTGCCTAGTTATTTGTCCTTTCCAAATCAAGTAAACTAATATGAACATGAATCCATAATGTAGAGTAGTGGGGAAGAGAACACGTAGTTATTGTATGGTTGGTCAATGTTGAAGGGTTCGTTTGAAATTGTTTTTGTATGAAGTAGTTTTGCGGTTTTGATCAGAAAGTGATTTCATTCAAAACTGCTTTCATCAGAAATTTTAATTAAAAATAGAGTGCTTCCGGAAGAAATTAATATATGGCATGTGGAAAATAATTCTAAGTTCTATATGCACTTCTAACTTTCTTTTGACAAACGCATTTTAAAGCACTTATGCCACTATTTTCTCAAGACTTTGTAATAAATTTACCTTTTTTGACATGATGTTTTCTTTGCGTCAATATTTGGAAGGATTGTGATATTCAAACACCATTTTCTATTTCTCACACACTCTTTTCAATTCCGACCGTCGGATTGAATGAATTGAAGAAGATCTAAGGCCAAAAATTAACAAGGAGTGTGAAAGAAGGAAAAAAGAGTGTGTGGATAGCACACAGTAGAGGAGGGAGGATGGCGCCATTGAGTGAATATGATGTCAATGGTGATAAAATGATCTCTTATGGCAATGCATATGGCCTACAAAATATAAGATTTCATCATGGACAATTATAAATGAATGTATTGTAATCAATATTTGAGAGGTTTTTTTTGTTCATATATATATATATATTTGAGATATTTTATGGGGTGTATCCATTGCGATAAAATTCTAACTCCGCGACTAATAGCTAGTCACATGTAAAAAAATCTATGGAAAAGAAAAAGAACAAAGAAGATCAACTTTGAACTTTATTCTTCTTACAATAAGTGATGAATTTGGTGGTGAATGGATGGCAAAAGAAGAAAGAAAACTACTTTGACCTTTATTCTTCTTTGTAACCAGTAGCATCATAGCACCAACATCAAGCACATGCAGCATGAATACATCCCGGAGCTCCGACATACATCTCTTCATCTTTTTGCCATCATACCTACTGAGTAACTCTCTACCACCATGGCCACCTCTACAGAGATAGCGGCGGAAGACGACCGTCGACCGAGATGGTAAAACCAACAGCAACATGCATTTCAAGCATTTGGTAACTCATGAGTTCATTACGTGTGTCTGCAAACAAGTTAATGCCAGTGTGTGTTTGTTTGTGCTACTGCAATGCATGAGCTTGTGTTGTGTAGTTGTGTTTTATACTTTGTATTTGGAAGACAAGACAAGAGAACATAAATTTGTTCTCGCTCCAGCCTTCACGAATGCACCCCACTCATGGACTTATGGGATCAGTTGTGGCTACCCAACGACCCCTAGAAAAGAGACAAGTCAATGGCCGACTATTAATCATACTGATATTGTTATTTTACCACTTATACAACACGATAAATGTAGAGATTTTTATCATCTCATGCCTAGTGTGTGTACATACACGTTGGACAGATCCGTGGAGCCAATTTTTTTTCACACTGGTTATGAAGTGTTAATCTCTAATTACATCTTAAATTATATTGTACTTCTCTCATCCACACTAAATAAATTTCTTGATCAAGTAAAGGGTGTGGCTATATATATTGCCCTGTGGTATGAATGGTCTACAAATTCTTCTTCCACCACAAAATTTGTCAAAGCCTTTGACAATCCTATGGTGCCTTATGTGGATCTCAATAAAAACCTCGCCGGGTATTTCAACCCAGTTGAAGAAAAAAAGATTGTCCCACACCTACATTTGTTAGGGACAAATTCTAAATTTTACTCTTGTTTTCTTTGTTTTAGTATTTTATTCTAATTTTAGAATAGTTATAATGAAAAATCACATAATCAAGGTAACAGAACTTTATACGGAAGCTAACGGAAAGGACTGAAGCTCCACGTTTTGACAAATTCAAGGACCAATGCTCCACATTTTAACTTGCCTAGTTTACTTTCCGATCAAGTAGATCAAATATGAACATGAGGAGGAAAAGAAATGGAAGAAAGAAATCAACTTGGAGAAAGATAGTCCCACTTGACAAAAGCTTCTATACTTGTAAATTGTAATGGAAGAACAAAAAATACACCTTTCATCTGAAGCATAAACATGAATTTATCAACCGTAAGATGTACACTTTCCAAATTTCTATTCCCCCACAATTCAATGGCTTTTGGTTTGTTGCTAAAAGTTAGAAACTCCAAAGGCGTTGTTCATTGCTTTAACCCGGTAAAACCTTTCCCAATTTTCCAACAGGTCGGAAACAATAAGGTGTCATGAAGTCGTCCACCATATCACTGCAAGAACGAACGGAGTTCAATGGACTCTATACTAAATTAGGTCTTTTCTTCATATCCAAACACATAAGTGGGAGAACTCTGCGTGCAGAATCAATCACAGCCACCAACATCGACCCCTTTCTGCTTAAAAAAATCCTTGGCCTCGGCTATGTCCTAATGGATATAACATCGATTAGAAAGAAGAGTTTAGAACAGAGTTTTAGTTCAGAGTTTTTTTTTATAAAGACAAACATATATAAATGTAAAAGGTAAGAGATGTGTGTAACAAATAGCACAGAGAGAACGAGATTAACCAAAGCGTGAATTAGCAATGTAACTTTAGCAGAAAATAAATAGAAAAAGTAACCTACCTGCTGCAACAGTACTGCTTCTTGAGGACAAGTCGGAAATTGCATCAGACCAACTCCAACCATCAGCAGCCCATAGCATCCTAGAGACACAATGAAATATATTGGTAGCTGGGAAGAAGATAAAACAGAGTATAGTAAGCATAATATAACATGAAAATTATAAATAGTGACATAAACTGACCGAAATAAACAAATAAAACAACTCACCAACCAAGTATGACTACGTGGGATAATAGACGCCTGTAAGAGACCAATCCACAAGGCAGAGATGGCCACCAACAATGTCAGAATTTTCACAATATGCTTCATTGATTTGTATTAAATAGTACCCACTCCTCTGCAAGTTACAAATAACATAAGTGAACAGAAAAAAAGCCCTGTGTTGTATTAAACTTGCTTACTTGATATAATATAATGTCTTTCAAATGCATCCATGAAAACAACAACAAATTCATGACCAAGCACACGAGGCAATGCACATCTGTGGGTTGATTTGTATAGTGTAATGCATTAATGGTGAAACCATATCCATTATATGAGAAATCAATTCAAGAGAAATTATAGCTACTTTAACCATACATGAAAATTCAGACCAAAAGAAAAATATAACATGAGCTGTTTATATTTGATTTTTGCTAAAGGCTACCTCTCGAGAAGGAAACGAAAAAACTATGTTACATGAAAGCAACAAGTCAACAACAGAGACTAAGACATGAACCGCCGCAAACAAAACACAGATAATGCTGCATCTTCTAAGACCTCAAAACAAACTAATTCATTCAATCATTCTCGTCCAGGAATTTTCTACCCGTGAATGCTCAAAAAACGTAATGCCCTTAAAGCCTACTTCTTTTCTTTTCTTAGTCCAGTGGCCCTCCCCTCCCCTCCCCCGAAACTCCTCCCCCACCACCACACTCGGAGGTTTGACTACGACAACTAGTAGTCGACTCCATGACCTATGGAGTAGAAATGTAAACAGTTCAAGCCAGAACGTGAACCGTTCAATCACTCCTCACTCCCACTGAAGCACATATTTAGCTCAAGCATGAGCATAGTCCAATCTTTCCCATGTTCAACAGTTCAAGCCAGAACGAGATGGGCGAAGAAAAACAGATAAACTTATGGATGCATATCGGGAGTAAAAATGTAAACTTCGAGAATAGTGAATCAATAGCTGCCATCAGAAGGGATAGATCATAGTAATCCTTTTCACTGTTCCAGTCCATGTAAATGGTAATAACCTGGAACTCAAAGCCCTTGCGCAATTTCCCAACATCATTTGGCACACTTATTACAAATTCAATCAACAATGAAGAGCAAACCGTAATTCAAACATTTGGGGTCAAGCCATGAACCATATGAGATCCCAAACAAAAAGCTAAGAGCATCAACTACACCAAAATCTGATAAAATAACCCTTTAATCCCCAAAAAATTACGAATTCTCACTTCAAATTACGAAGTGAAACAAGTAATTAAACAGCAGAAAGTGATAAATTTGTGATAGAACATAAATTTCACATAAAATTTGACTGAAAATTGAAAGAAAGCAAGGATTTTTAGAAGAAATAGAAAGTATTTCGAGATGGGTAGAAAGAATTACCGTGGATTTTGTGGCGGAGAAGAAGCAGAAGAGCGACGGAGACCAAGGTGTTCGTTTAGGGCAGGCGGGGAGTAGAGAAAATTGAGAGGGTAAATCCCTAAAAAGGACTCCAAAGGGGCAAATGTGAGAATATCGAAAAATTGACTTTTGGGTGAAAGAAGCGAATACTTTATTTTTATTTCTATTATAGCCCCCTGAACTTAATAAAATTCCATAGTTTGCCCTATAAACCCCATTGCAATTGAGAAATAGATCGAACCCAATTGGGATTTGTGGGATTTTATATCAGTTTCTTCTCCGATCCGCAATCTGTGAAAATTTCAATGGCGGCGGGCAGCAGCGATGTGGAGGCGGGGTTCGCGAAGCTTCAAGGCGAAGACTTCGAGTACTACATGCAGACCTACTCCATAATCCTAGGCCGGAACTCCAAGAAATCGACGGTGGACGTCGACCTCTCCAGCCTCGGCGGCGGCATGAACATTTCACGCCACCACGCGCGAATCTTCTACGACTTCACGCGGCGTCGATTCGCTCTCGAGGTCCTCGGGAAGAACGGCTGCCTGGTGGAGGGCGTGCTCCACCTGCCCGGGAACCCGGCGGTCAAGCTCGACTCGCAGGACCTTCTTCAGATCGGCGATAAGGAGTTTTACTTTCTGTTACCGGTGAGGAGCATTCTCGGTGGGCCTGTGGGGCCCAGGCATTACCCCGCCTCGGTGCCGGTGGTGCCGAGCCCCGTCGGGCCGGCTCATTACGGGTATCATTCGGGTACGGGTGCCGGGCCGATTGGGAAGAAGGGGAGGGGGAGGGAGTTGTATGAGGAGGAGTACGAGGACGAGGATGATGTTGGTGGGGGAAGTGGGAGTGGGAAGAAGATGAGGAGAGAAGGGTATGATGGTTTCGGGTATGGTGGCGGGTCGGGTTCTGGTTCAGGCAAAGCCGGAGCTTTGGGTTAGTATTTTTTTTTTCTGTGTTCTAGCATCTTTCTCTTACCTAGAAATTGATAAATTGATGGACATTGATGTTAATATGGCAGCCGGAATTTGAAAAGTTGTGTTTTTTGAATCATGGTATTGTCAAGTGTTTCGAATCGCATATTTAGGTTCAGTGTTGAGTTCGAATTTCGGCTTGAATTTCTGTGAATTTATCCGCCTTCTCGTAGAAAGAGATTATGAGGTGCATTTGTTCTGTTTGTGTTACAGCTTTAGGAGATTGTTTTCAAAACGTTGAAATTGTTCTTCGTTGGGAACTGCACTAATCCCGAATGCTATCCTATATTATTGAGATGATCTGAACTTTTGTGGCACTACTGGTTTCGTGGGTTCCTTATCAGAGTAGTTTTTGTCTTCATTATATTCAGTTTTCGGGGATATGGTTTGTGTGTAGTTGTTGTTGAATGTGATTTATGTTAGATAATGAGCCCATTTATTTCTCTGATGATCAAGAACTAATGTATTTCATTTCCTTAGAGGAATCAATCCAAACCATAGATTTGAACTCCATCCGTGACCTGTAGATTCTTTGGCTGTCTTTTATTTCATTGTCAGCATTGTCTTTCTAGGTTGTGCTATTGGTACTTCACTAGGATTACATGGACACTAGTGACAGGATTGATGTTTGATGCTTAGGCCTCGTTTGGTAACTAGGATTGGATTGGATTGGATTGGATTGGATTGGATTGGATTGGATGGATAACTCTCAAGTTTCAAGGCAAATTGAAGCTTGTGAACGGTTTTTCATTTAGAGGGGATTAGAAGAGGATTAGACATGAAGAAAACTCATCCCTTCTTATCCTACCATTTTGGAGAGGATTGGAATGGATAAGTTTCCTTCATGAATAATCCATCATTCCATCTTGTACCCTCTAGTTGGTAATAATTTTTTCATTTCTCCCCTCAGCATGCCTTAAGATTAGAGAGTTATCTGTTTCAGTTCAATCATGCGTACCAAACGAGCCCTTAGGGTGACACTGAAGATATATCTTCCCTCCCTAATTTTGACACACTTGCATTGACAATTCATCTCTTATTCCTTTTAAGAAGTTAATTTATTTTAAACCATAAACTGAAACTGTTGTTACGTTCTATCTTTGACATAATTTATCTTCAATTTCTGCAGAGAAGAAAGGAGATGGAAGGTCCAGGGTTGATCGAGACACTGATAATCAGCAACTTCTGCATTTGGAGGAAAAGGATGTGGTGTCATCTGTTGCTACTGTGCTCTCCGATCTTTGTGGTCCTGGAGAATGGATGCCTATGGAGAAACTTCATACTGAGGTTAGTCTTGACATATTCTGATGAACAAAATATTTGTTAGTCATAACATTCAACACTATTTTTGGTTATGTTCTAATTGTCAACTGCACTCTTCCTTCGATATCTATGATTGTTGTAGAATGCATCAGCTGTTCCACTGTTTAGTCTCATCTGTAGTGGATGCTACAGTTATCTGTAGGCATCAGCAATGTAGAATGCATCCTTAGTTATTCGTATGTGTAGCGTATTTTAGTTATGCATTGCATGTATATGCTTATGTATAGCGTATCCTAGTTTTGTTTGTCGTAGTTCTATGATGTTGGAACCTTGGTTTTCTCTGCCTTACTCCATATCACTCTTGTTCAGTTGGTGGATCAGTATAGTGGAGTCTGGCATCACACTCGAGTGAGGAGGTATCTCACTTCTGAGGACTGGCCTGGTCCAGAGTCAAAAGGGAAACCATGGTACGGCTTGCTTATGTTGCTAAGAAAATACCCGGAACACTTTGTCATCAACACAAGGTCCAAGGGCCGGGTAACGCTGGAGTTTGTTTCTCTCGTCTCTCTGCTTTCATAAAATTATAAGACATCAGAGGGAGCTTCCTTGATGCTGATTGTTTCCAATGTAGTTTATCCGCCAAGTGAGTTTCCAATTGCAAAAATTTGTACAATTGTTGAGTTGTCGAGCAGCAATATGAGGCTCTTAGACCCCTGCTAGGGTAGATGTAAAACGATTAGCAATGATATGGGCTGTTTTGCAATGACATTTTCTGTACATGATTGGTAACAACTATTTATCCGCACATCATGCATTAGCTTTATATCAATTTGTTGGGTTTTTCTTCTTCTCTGGAAATTTTCATTACCTCAAATTTGCTTCAATCTTTTGACCAAAAACAAAATTGCTTCAACCGAGGGACATTCATGCCAAGCTATAGCGAGCTACGTCTGAGTTAAGCTTGGAGATGTAAGCCTTCTTTTTCGTTTCTTGACGGTGAAGTAAGGCTATGCTCATGAGTTTATTATCCTAGGTTGGAACAAGTTGGTAGGATCCCCTTTCTCATGTCCCCGCGTCCCTTTTCTTGTGGTAATGGGGTGAAAAAAAAGAAACAGAGGGTTGGTATTTCTCTCCCTTTTGGCCAAGAGGGCCCCCCAGCGGGAGACCCAAAATGTTGCAATTTGTAATGTGGTGTGGTTATTTGGGTGTTCCGTTTCAGGGTCCGATATTCAATAATGGATTATAATGTATAAGTTTTCCTTTACATGACAACGAATTATTGGACCAGAACGCCATGATGCATTATTGGATTGGAGCGCCATGACGATGAACCTGTTCCATGCAAGTTACTCTCCTTGAAAGCCAAGAGTTGCGAAAACATTGGGGCTATGAGAGTTAAGAGTTACGATTAGATGGCATCCATAGTAGAGAATGCAAACAACTTAGCCAAGAAATGTGAATGTTTGATTCCAAAAAGCCAATAATCCCCTTTCTATTTCTATCTTCTTTTTTATATTCAAAAAGACCTCACCAATACATTCAAGTAGAAAATGAAAATTCATCCCTCAAATGGGTGATACAATGACAAACACAAAGGTAACCCAAAAATTAAGGAAGCCCTATGTGCCCCGAAACCTTATTATTGACATATATGAAAGTTCAAGATACAAGTCACAGAATTTTAGGACTCTTCTTTGCTTAGGTTACCAAGTGCTGCCCTCTGTGCATACATCTTTTGTTCACGAGCCTGTTTTGCAGCGAGGGCTTCCTCATCAAGTACTTTGATAGGAGACCAGTCAGGCATTTTCAGCCAACCGTCGTTCTTCTGTGAACCGTCATTACTCCCAAGCATAGATTCTTTGTAGCTCTTTAACACAGGTCTTAGTCTAATTGTAGCATAATCCACACTTGTCCCAACAACGGTAAAGATGATTGAGTAGCGGACAGCACCAATTCGACCACCTATAAACCAATGAACAAAACAATTAAACCACATATGGCAGGAGGGAGTTTTTCAAAGTAGTAAGTATGAACAATAAAGCAGACAATTAACAAATATGCTACCAACTAGAATTTTAGAGATGCAGCTTGTGAGTCAAGACGTTTGTGCTGATGATTCAGGAGGTTTGGGAGACTAGGTAGATTTGGGCTTTTCGGATTTAAAGGATGCCTAAGGGTTTGGGAGGGGAAATCTGAGAGTCAAACTACTGTGAGTATACAGTAATTGCTCGACCAATACAGCTAGCCCCACCCAATAACTCAAGACCTTAAACGAGCATGTCTCTCTCTCAATTAGTAATGTCCTGCTTAAAGCTGGCAGTGGATGGATTCTCTACTTCTGGAACTAAGTCCAGACTCCTGGCTAAGCAATATCCGAGCTTCATTCGAATCAGAAAATTTTCCAGTTCCTCTAAGCAAGACTACATAACTTATAGTCAGCAATTGAGCTCGCATTTCTCACTACAAATCGTTAAAACTGAACTCATGAAATCTTTTACAGGACAACGTACCCATTCCTAATAGCCAAACCATACTACTCCGCTCCTAGATTAGCTCAGGTTAGATCATATAGACCCCCCAATACACTACAAATGAATGACACAAGTCCAAGCCCCGAGCCGAGAGATCGAAAGGCAATGTAAATTTCAGCTATTACCTATCACAATGCTTCGATCACAAACAATAAAAGTATACACAATCTGATTGCACCAAAGTGAACACAATTTCTTCCTCAAACACATACAGAACATACAGATTGAAGGAATTCTTACCCTGAAGACGCCCGAGAATAGCACCAGTACCAAACCCAGCAATTGCAGAGTTTACCAGATCATCAGGTCCAGTTTTTCGAGTTACTCCCACATACTCACGAGCCCCTGCCAAATCCAAACAAACCCATTACAATTCCTCCACTCCCTCTCCATCCAACATTCCCTCTCAGGCATTTTAATAAACACTAAGCAATCAAACCAAACGGGTACGAAAATCCGAAGCAGGAGATCAAAATTTCAGAACAAAGCAATGAAATTTACCGCAGTAACAAGCGGTAACAATGGCGAAATTGGCAGCATAGGTGGCGCAACTGGTCGGGAGACCCACTACTTTTCGATGCTTGGAGACCAACCCAGCTCCTCCGCCGAGAATCCCAGCTAGGAGAGTGGGGAAGACGATGCGCTCCTTCCAAGACGACGGCGGCGGCTCTGCTTCTACGGCTTTGGGATCGTCGGAAGCCATGATTGTAATGAAATCTGTGAAATTTGCTTTTGCTCTTGTTCTTGCTTCGCCTGAGCTGTTCTCTTCAGTCTTCAACGCGAGAATTTCGGAGTCGTTTTGTTATGGGAGGCGGTGTTTCGGTGCAGGCCATGAGGTCGAATCCGGTTGCGCCTCATTCGATTCGGGTTTCAGGTCGGGTATTCGGATAATATTGGACTCGGGCTATCTAATTCTTTTTCATATTTGGGCCTTCTTTTTCGCTTACTCGCCCAAAAATGAAAAAGAAGAAAACTTTATCCTATAGAGAAACCACTTAATACTGCGATCTATTGGTATTCCAATTGACTTGTAAGTGAGAGATTTTTTAGGTTCGATTCTCGTTAAAGGTGAATTCGAACCAAATTATTATTGTTAACCCATTGTGAGACTTTGCCCACTCCCCCACCCTTTAACGTAGATAATATCGTATGTGTTAAAAAAAAGATCTAGAAAATTGTTTCAAGCGCTCTAAATATAGTCATTATGCACTCATTGATTCTTTAATTGTTTATGATGGAGGAGTGAGGGGTGGGCATACGGATCTTTGGAGAACGTATTACCCGACCTGATGTAAAATCATCTTATTCTTACTTTTAATTTTTAAAATGGTCTGAGTTGGACCCAGCTTGTGTAAAAACGGGTCTAAAATTGAGTTCATATTTCATATATGCAGGTAACCCGACCTAGACCGTTTAAGGTTTGTCTTAGCACTTGTCATTTTATTAGTGGTTCACAATGAAACCCACAATCCATAATTCTATATCTATATAACCCTAAGAAGTAAAACAACGATCAAACTTCTTCCTTAAGAACATTTGTTAGTATTGTTTTGTTAGACATAATTCTTTCATAATGGAAACACAAAGATTATTTTATATTGTTTTGTTATACGATATATGATTAAAAACGGATTTGTTCGACTTGTAGGAACCAAATTGTATCAAACGGATCCAAATGAGCTGGTTCCACTAATAAAAATACATAAATCTGAACCAGCTCATACTCATTTACAAAAAAATCAAGTTGAGTCCAGATCCACCAAAAATGAACCCGATTCGACCCGCACCCACCCCTAGAGTACATGATGACTATATAGGCATGGGGTGCAAATAACAGCTCTTATAATTGGTAAAGATCATAATATTCACCACAAAACTAGATTCGAGGGTTAAAAATGTGATTCCCGATCAATGATCATTCAAAGCAAGGGATTATCGGAGTCGCTCGGTTAAGAGGAGTTATATATGTATATCAATCATCTCACTTTTAACTATATGTTATTCAATATTACGTTCAAACAAAAATAGAATAGACGTGAATTAACTTGTTATGTTGTCATTCCTAATATGAATGTGATTTTTGCACACTTATTTCTTCCTTTGCACGCCCATGTTTATTTAAAGCATTTGGATTGAATACATCAAAAGAGAATAAAAAAATCAAAACAAAACAAGGATGTGCACAAAAAGAAAAGAAGTATACGGAAATTTTGTCCCTTCGTAATAAAAGAACTTTAAGATGCATCGATTCTTATTCATTTCCTTTCACCAATGTGAACTATCAAAACAAGAACTATATCTCATTCAAATTTAGCATATGATCACATTTATCAGCTAATCAAAGAATTATAAATAGATTACTCTACAGATAACACTTCTTGGAACTAAAGTTTCCCAAGCATTAATAAGTTTAAAAGGTTTCAATTTCCACTGCAAATTATCGCTTCGAAGCAGTTTATCTGATCAAAGCGATTCGCAACTACGACGCCCCTAATCTGGAACTAATAATTATTGGGGGCATTTGCCTTATTAAAAGACCATGAAATCCACCATTTGCCCTAATATGGGCCTTTATACACCAAAAAATGGGAGGTCTATCAGCTAAGCACTTAACTGTTAGAAAGTAGGAAATTAATCATTGCCCTTGAACGTTTATGTTCAAGAGTCTAACATGTCTTGCTCTGCATCTTCTGAAGCTGAGAGGCCATTCACTTCTTCTTTGTCATCCTCCCAGTCGCCGTCTTCCAATTGAGGACTCTCGGACCTCTTTTCTGACTCTGCCCCTGGCCTTCTCCGGTGTTCTGAAATATTTCACGAAAGCAAACAATTAAAGACCAGGGACACGTAAAGTCTGGGGTATGTGACGCAAGAGGAGGAAAACTTACTTTTGTTGGTAATTGCATGACGAGTCATGGCCAAGAATTCATCCCACTTGAATTTCCTGAGTTCTTGCTTCTCCCCCTCAGAAAGCTCGAAATTTGGTTCCCTCCCACACATGAAAGCTGCCCTGAACACAAATAACAAAACTGACAAGATTATATGTGCTATAATTTATTGCATTTGACACACAGCTTACCACCCATTTTCCCATTTGGCTTATCAAGTTTCATGTTATTGACCGTTGGGGGATTGACACGAACCACTATATCATGTTGGTAATGCAGACACAACAGACCTTCAGATTTTCAAAAATAAAAAACAGTAACATAAAAAAAGGACACGGGTAACCACTGGCTGGAATGAACATTTAGAATGGCATGTCCTATCTGATGACCCTGTCTGAAGAATGTGGACGAAAAAAAACCAGTGAAGCAACAATGAAGACTAAAATTGTTTTATTTGAAGGTGTTTCTAACAACATGATGACGAACCACTAATAAAGAGAAGGCGCTCGGTAGTCGGTAGTCAAAAGAAAACGGCAATGGCTTATGATTTTCAAAATGATGCACAACTGAAAGATCTCGTATATGCTGATCTTTCCTTATAGTGCTCATCCAATAACTATTGTTCGTAGTGACAAAAACTGCGATTGTACCTGTCGTACAAATGAGCAGCCTCTTCTTGGGAACCAACAGTGCCCAAGTGGATTTGTTTCTTGTCAACTTTTATTGCTGCCTGCCACTTCATATTCTTAAAATAGACACCTCTCATTAGACATGGTTCCTGGTTTTGAGCATGCTTTCTGCGATGTCGCTTTCTGCGTTTGATTGGTGGCCCTGCAAATAGCATATTATGTATTAGAAACGATCAACCTGTAACACTGGCATAACCTCTCAAGCTAATTGTAATGGATAAATGTACACGTTATCTTAATATTTCCATTATCAAGATTCAAGAATATGCTGTGTGCCAAAATATTTCTATACGCAAATATACCAAAAGTTGAAAATAACTGCAAAATAAAAAACTCGCATCTTCAAAAGGATGAGTTCGCAAATTTGTGCGTCCAATAGTCCAAGACATCCAGCATTCTAATCTATAATATATATAAATAGAAATGATAGCAAATTTAATTTAAACAACAAACCTGCCACATCGTGCTGCTCTTTGGATAAGCTAGAACCAGATGCAGTTGAGGATCGAAATTCTGCTTTCACAATGGTATTCTGGTAATAAATAAAGCATCATATAGAATGAAACCAAGAAGCCAAGAAATGATCAAAATGAATCCAGAACTCTAGTGAAATATCCCAAATAGAGCTTTCGATTTCCTACTTATGGTATATATTTTTCCTTTTTTGGCTGAACGAAATCATTAAATAAGTATTTTACAAGAAAATACTGCTTTTTAGCCTTCTTGATCAAGCAACTAGGAATTAAAAGCATACTTGGTCACAAAACCAGGTCTAGGGGCACCAACATCTCAAAGGGTTTACTGCTTATAGAAATCCTATTCTTACATTGAAAGAGATATTGGTATTATGAAAACAGTATTTAGGTCTTATACGGTGATCATTTCCATCTTACTATTTTTCTTTCGGTACCCTGCTAAGCTTACTTTACGTAAAAAAGCAATATTACGCCATAGAAATCATGCTTGACGAGTGTCCTAAACAAGCTAATAAAACCTTCAAAGAAAACAGTAGCCCATTTAATGTATGTAATTTGATGATAGACTGATCGATAATCTTTTCTTACCCCATCCGGTTGATTTGCATCATTTGAAGGCATGGGATGCACACTGACAGGATTTGTACAGGTAAAATTTTGAGGAGTGGTTCCATTGTTGACAACCCTAGGAAGTGGATCTAGAACAGGAGGTATCTCTGCCAAGACAATTCGGTGAATAATTCATTCAAGCATAAAAATAAAAAAAAGCTATTGAAATAGATTCTTAGTCATAAAACTGAAAATTTATCTCCAAGCGCTGACAGGTTATGACACAACTTAGTACTCAAAGAGGATTAGCATGCGAATTGCTAAGAGTAGAAGAACAATACATGTTATTCAATAAAAGCAATCAATCATATGTTGTATAACACATTTCCACTAATTATTACCACAGCATAGTCCCAATCCCAGTAGTCTGCGCCTTCGTAAGCTCACCATGGTTGATTTCAATTTGATTATTGAAGCACAACGCTTACTTGGCGGCCTTTTTCATGCATCACCTATTTCGTGGACAAATCAAGTAGACCTGTTATAATGAAAAGTAAATGAATATTGCAATTTCAAATGGGGTTCGACTTAACAATTAAAATGTCAACAAAAGGATTATATCTATCAAATTGTACAAGCACTACATATACATGTGAGAACAAGTAAATCAAAGAACAATGCCAGTAACAGCATTAAAGGACAAAGAATTTCAGAACAGACAATTTTTAACGTACATAACAGGTACACATGAACTTCCCCTGATATTTACTTAAACACCTTATGAAACTTTGATTAAACTGAGCAGAGAAACAGTGCTTTTATTGCTTGTACAACCGAAAACAGTCTCGAGTCGGATTAGAACACATCGAAATCAATAGAGGCAAGCAAAATTCATCCATTACATGACTTCAACATCTCTCATTCAGGCGTCGTTTTGTTCAGAATTGCAGTAATTGGTGTAAGGTGACAACAACAAACTCAGTCATATTTAAGTTCAAAGTTTCAAACAGAAAACCAAATCATTTATCATGCAAGATGAATTAAAATCGAAAAAAAAAAAATCCAAGAAAACCACCAAAAAAATCGATGAAACTTCCCAATGTCTGACCTTTGAAAGCTAAGTCAACCCACCAACCTACCACCTTTCATGGAAGTTTCATCACCAAAAAAACAAAACCCAAAAACCAAAATTCAAAAACAAACATAAAACACACACACACACCAAAATCAAGAACAACCCAAAAACCCCAAACAAAAAAAAAGCCCTCCTTTGGCTACAACCCCATCAACCCAAAATGCCCACGACCACAAACACAGTCAACAAACCATGAAAACACAACCCATAAGGCAAAAAGACGAAAGTAGCCATTGGGAAAGAGAAAGGCAGCTCCTTTTTACCTGAGGAGGCAGAAAAGGTGGCGGTTCTTGGAGCTGTGAGAGAGGCAGCGGAGAATCAGAGGCAGTTGTAAATTTAATTAAATTCCCTGGAAAAGGAAAAGAAAAAAGGATTGGGATTTTAAAGGAAGGGAAGGTGGTGAGCGAAGAAAGAGAGAGAGAGAGTGTGTGTGTATAATTGTATTTGTGTCTCATGCATCTACCACCTTTTGTTTTTATTTCCCATTTTATTTTATTTTTTATTTTTGTTTTTGTTTTGATTGTTTTTAAGAGGAGAGGGTGGTGGTGAGATTAGTGGTGGTATATAGGTGCAAGACTGAAGAGAGACAAGTCTTTAGAGAGAGAGGTACGGGTAGTAGTGGCAAATGGCAATACATTTGTGTGTGTACTTTTCGTTTAGGGTTATAACTCCAGTTTTACCCTTTGGACATTTGTGATTGATGCCATGAGTTTACCAATATACCCCTTTATAATTTCTGGTTTGGGGTCATGGGTTGATGATGTCTCCAAATCCAATCATGCCTAGGCTCGTGGTTATAAGCTGGAAAAGGGTTTTCTTCTAAATTTTTCTTCTTTTGGGTAAATATTTGGGGACTGGCTACAGTGCTCGCAAGCATTGAATGCTCACACCGATCTCACCCTCCTTCCCCCCCTCTCTCCTCCCTCCTCCCTCCTTTTAATGGTGAGATCGGTGTGAACATTCAATGCTTGCGAGCACTGTAGCCTACTCCAAATATTTGTTCTAAAAGTTGTTGAAACCCTATTGTAGTCGATAACAAACTGAGAATTATATCATATGTCTATGGCTAATTTAGGTAAAACCGTTATTAGGAAGGGTAAAGCCTTCCTTTTAACTTTGACTGCAATAAACATATTTCTCTTTTTGTCCTTTTGTATGGTTCGGGGTTTTTCTTTCTTTGTCGAAACAATTAGGGATACTAAGAGGTTAGAGATAATCAACGATCTTGACAAAAAAAAAAAAGAAGATAATATTTACTAACATGGAATATGAATGAAAGAAATGACTTCCACTCCTATTTTCAGGTGAACTTATTATTTATTGACATGTTGAAGAATTAGAACAAAAATGGGGTCCACACGAAATCAAGAATCAGACGCCTAATTAATTGGAACGAGGGTCTTGTACAGGGTTGGTACTGTGACTCATAATTTTACGGAAGAATTTATACACGTTCTTTGCCTTTTTGGAGTATGGTAAGAGGCGTGAATTAATGGAAAAAATTGTTATCCCCAAATCCCAATCTCATTAGAACTATGTTAGAAAATGTTTCAAGTTCGAACCTCCCTTATGTGGTTTGTAATAGAAAAGTAGAAAGACCATTTGCACTATCAAGGTGGAGTGATAAGCTTTCTTTACGGCTAATTCATATTCTACCTTTATTTTGAACAAAATTTAAAAATTTGTTGCTTCCATTTATTTTTTTCAACGTACATTAAATTTAGTAAATTATGCATTACAATTCAATCAAATCATATCATAAACACCAAACGAGTCCCTAGTATGAAGAATAGAAGGAGATGCACACCAACAACAACCATATATTCTAAAAAAAAGACATGATGATTATTGGTGAGGTTTGCAATCTTATGCCACTATACATTCATTTTTATCTCTCATAAACCTTGCGCACAAGAACGTTCAAGAAAAAAATTGAACAATAAAAGGGTAATCTCGTCATCCCAACAGAAATCCCGAGTGCCGTGCTCATGGGATAACGCAATAGTGCCAGGGGCAAAGGGGTAAATCGGTAATTAAAGAGAGCGAAGGTGGACAGGGGGGGTTGGGTTAGGAAATTATTATTAGTGTTGGGTTGGTTGGTAGCGAGCGAAGGGCACCGACGAAACGGTGATTGGGTGGACGGCCTGCCAAATAAGAATGTAGATAATGTCCCGCCAACCACACCCCTAATTCCAAACTTCTACAAATCAACTTTTTTGAAGAACCAAAAAGTTATATTTTTGTGCCTAATCATTGCCCTAATGAGTAATCAATGTGCCTAATCAAACTAACAAATTGTTGCATATGCCTTGCAAGAATGACTTACATGAAACATGAACGTCAATATAAAAGTGTCTCAAATTAATTATAAGATAACTAGTGAAAATTAAAACACATAACAAGGTGATATAGATTTGAAACACTATCTTCCCTTAGAATGGCATTATGAGATCATTGTGCAAGAGTTGATAAACATGTTTGGCCAAGTTACACTTCTGATCTCGATAATCTAACTTTATCATTGTTTTAAGTACTCCATGCTTGAAAAAAAAAAACATACTCCATGAAATAATATGCTAAATGAGACTTTTTTGCATAATCTGGAGTATTTCTTACTTAAGGTATTTTAACCTTTAGATTTTTATTTTAAAATATAAAAATCAAGATCCAACGATTAAAAAATTCAGAATACGAAATATTTCAGAGCACCTAAAAATTTTTATAGGCGAAACTACACTAGTCAAAATGTTGCTCAAAATGTACCAAAAAAAATCAGTAGAGTTACTCGAATACTTGAGCATTTTCTACTTTGCATTGTTCATAGATGCCCAGGTGGTGAACTCTGGTCCTTGCGTTATATGGCCCACTGTATCTCGGAAGCATGAAACATACATGGTTAATTATATTTTACACCTTTAAAATTTAAGGTGATTTTTATATTGGGTTATGAGGTTTCAATTTTCTCACATTGCCCGTTAAGATTTTGAAACTGTATCAATTTACACCTTTTGTATATTTAAATGTCTAATTATTTATTAAATTGATACGTTTTTTAGGCTATATAGTATAAATATGACTTACATATGAACCTAGTTATGGGATTTCATGCTCACTATGTCATTAATTTATTAAAAATTTAAATAATTTATTAGACAAAATGTGTAAATTGATACAATTTCAAGACCTTATGGGACAATGTGAAAAAATTAAAACCTCGTTGCCTATTTTAAAAATCACCTTAAACCTTAAGGGTGTAAAATATAGTTAACTCAAACATATAACATAATAGCCACATATTGGCCGTCCGATAGCATGGCGGTAAGAGAGTCTAGTCAAATCATATGTATGCTTTCAGCAAACAAAACAAGATCTCCGATAGTCTGAATCTTTCATGATTTGATGATCATAAAGGTCAGCTAACATTGAAAACTAGGTGTACTCAACACTTACATATAAAGTTTTGATATGGAATTGATGCCTTCGTTAATCAGTAGAGTAATGTTACACGTACTATATTTATTTATCTTATTCTGAAAATAGATGAAATTCGCTCATATAAGTGAGTATCACTTCTATCAAAATGCCATTGATAGTATGAAAATTTTTGGGTCATAGTATTGTGTTGATGTTTTTGTTAATGCAAGGTCCTTTTAGATCCTTAAAAATAATATATAGTTGTAACTTGACTCATTGATAGGCCGAAAAGAAGCACAATGAAGGAAGAGAAATGCACATCCCTTGTGCCCGCAAGTCAGCCCAATGAGACCAATTAACATAGCACCGTTATAGATGTTGATGTTGACCACTATAGACGACATCCTATCGCTCTAGATTAACTATCGACAAAGAATAGGAGCACTTAAGTCAGAAAGTACTTTCCGACCACCCAAGACAGTTGGATGACCTGACAACTTTATGACACGAACTCCCAAGCACAAAGCTGCCTAAACATCGACTCCCAACCACGCATCGGCTATCAATGAGAACAGAGGTCTGTGAAGGGACTTAAAGGTTGTTAGACCTAGCGCTCGACTAAGGACTTTTTTGACTTTTTTAACCACTTGAGGCCGAGCATGGTGGTCGGTACGTGTTAGCCTAGAGATCTATGCCACCGACTCTGAATAACTGCCACTTCTCCTTTATGTATCACTTAACTAATGGAGAAGTAGCCAGCAACCCATGCCCGCTTGTTAAGTTCATTTAATGCTAGGCGGTAGAATGTTCAACGATCCAAGACTTTTTGGACTCACTCAAAGCCTATATAAAAGGAATGAGTACCTCTTATAAGGGGTTGGAGACAAGAATAGAATTACATTACATTGTTACTGAGCGCTTTTGTAATCCAAATCCATTATCCATATATCTTATCTCGAGCCTGTGAGGGTTGACCAGACTAGTCTTTGTTGACCTCCCAATTTTGAGCATTAACAATTGTACTTATGGGAATGCAAAATAACGTCATGAGGTGATGTATGTAAATCTTAGTTTATGTTTACAATGAGATATACAAGACTTCCTCTACAAAGTTGAGATTGGCTAAAAAGAATTATTCCCTCCACTAGAAGAAAAACTTATAAATGTAATAGGTTGCATACACTCTTATGTATGTTTACTTTATCAGGTGATACATGTCCAACAACACAAGAAACATAGATTGTTACAATTTCCTAACGATATAATCAATTATTTGTGACAAATCTTTACGTTCTTACTATAAGAAACTGGGCACATTTGGTGTTTAGGATTGGTATGAATTGAAATTGGCCACATTTGGTGTTTATGCATTTTACTATAAGAAACTGACCACATTTACTAGCGATCAGATACGTAGGGAAGTGATTTATGCACACTCATTTTCACCTTCTGCACACTCCCTCTTATTATGATATAGCTGACTAACTTCGCTAATTCCTTGTTACATGATTTTTATACGACTCAATTCCAACATAATTATTATGATATAGCTCGCTAACTTCACTAATTCTTTTTACCGAGCATAATGATGCAAATCGGGCTTTAACGACTTCTAATGTGCAACGTCAAGCAGTTCCACTCTGAAAAGTTCATTGTTGGAAGGAGTTGACCCGTTACATTTTGAATTCGTTTCTTTGTTCAATCCGATCGCTAAAAAGAAGTGTGTAGAAAATGTGTGCGCATAAATAATTTATCTTCAAGAAACACCCTCCAAGGTTCCAAGCAAGAAATTGGGCTTCTCTTTATTATCCGAAAATAGTTGGGCTTTTTATATTTTATATCCGACAATTGGTCCAATAATAATACGATGTTGAGGCGGGTACTCGATTAAAAAACCCAGTCCACCAATTTTCCCACTATAAAAACCCGCCATACCTCCGCGTTCTAACCGCAGGTTGCAGAACCCGAACGACTCAAGAGAGAAAATTAGGGTTAGGGTTTTTTCAATCGTCAGTGCCTAATCAGCTAAGCAGAGTAACCGCGACAATGATCTACGACGTCAACTCCCCCCTCTTCCGATCTTTCCTCAGCCAGAAGGGCGGCTCCTCCGACAAGAGGTCTTCTCTCTCTCTCTCTCTCTCTCTCTTATGCTTTTAGGGTTTATCCTTCCTGTTCCTTTTGTGTGAAATTGGGGCTTTTTGTTTCCATTTTTGCGTATGTATTCCTGAGTAATGAAAATTTTTGGTACTCTAATTTTGTTGAAATCAAAATGTTGAAAAGGCTGCAATTGGTTAAAGATAATTTGGGATTGCATATAAGTGAACAACGTAAGGAATAAGAATTTGTGCTCAACTTTCATGCATTTTTTTTGCTGTGGGTGTATTTTTGCCTGTCCGAGCTCGAATTTGTATGCCATTTGTGTGTTCTATCATGAATAGTTGATTTTGTGTTATATCTGCGGATGGGGAGTTGATGATTCAAGAAATTTTTTGTGCAGTCTTGCGATGTCTAACTTAAGCTTTCGCATTGGTAACTAAATTTCACATTTGGGTTAAATTAAAACACTGGGTTTTGTTTATAATGCATACGCATAATACGTTGAGTGCAAGATTTTAATTTTTATGTAGAGCAGTATGATGTTTGTGTGATGGGTTGCTAGGTGTTAAGGTGTAGTGCATCAACCTTTGTTCTTTTCGCCCATTTAGTTGCCCAACATTCGCTGTTGCGTGTCAACTATCCCATGAGCTTGATATGAACTAGTTTGTTAACTATTGTTCTAGTATAACTCATTTTACATCATTAAAGCTGTCTTGAATTATCCCATTTGGATACTGTTAAACTTTAATATGCATTGTGGACTGTGTTGATGGGATGCGAAAAAGGGTGTTAATTTCTTGATGTTTGCTTCTGAAGGGTATAAGAGCTTTCAGTAACATCCTCCCCTTTTATATGGTTTTTTGTGCTTGTTGCTTTTGCCCTTTCCATGCTTCTTACTTGATACTTTGATGTGTAGAATTACATATGGTATTATGCATTATTGTCACTTCTTTTTATATAGTGCATTGGTTGGATTCCATGAGGTGCATCCTAACATATCATTTTATTTTGTTGGGAACTACAGGAAGCTGGAAGAGCAGAAGCCCAAGGAGCATCGACCAAAGGCCAGTGAGAATAAGCCTGTTATGAATGAGTGACAACAGATTGACATATTAAGCTATGTGTCGGTTTAGGATCCTCGGTGTTGTTAAGTAGATGAGTACTATATGTTTTAGACAAGCTTATTGCTATGTAGTGGCTTATCAGTGACCTCTTAAGCAACCATTTACAGTTATAATGTACTTTTGATCGTCGGAATTATGATTTATGCTGGTTTGTTTGGAAATGTTGTTGTTGAGCCTTATGTTGAATGCCCTGTCCTGCATATTGTGCTTCTGTTATCTTGGTTGAGAATGTGACTGGATTTATAAAGGGTGAAGGTCTTAAACCAATTGTTGTGGGATCTTAAACCAATAGCGTGATTGGTTTGAGATGCGACCACAATGGTGTGTACACCATTTGTACTATGCTATATTTTGACTGATGCTTATACAATGTTAAACAGTCCCGAGTAGAAATCTGTAGAGAGAAGCAAATGTTTTTCATCACATGGATTCAATTTCTCTCATTTGAGTTGCATACAGAGCAACTCAGGAAGCCACCCGAAAACTCAGTAAAACAAGCCAGGAATGGGATTCCTGGACCACCCATACTTGTGTGTCATTGTTTGAAAGCAGGGGAAAAGGTATAACACCCATAGAAGTTGCCCCCAATTTAAAGCAAGTTGAATAGAGTATTGTGCTTTCTCTCAGCTTTTAAGTTTGAGTCTTTCTTTATGTAGTTTAGATTAATTCAGTGTAGACCATTGCTTGTATGAGAGAAGAAAAAAGAAGTCAAGCTGGATGTCGCGATTGAACGTACAGTTGTCACTTGAGAACATAGTGAAACAACTAATAGCATACAAGAAGTGATCAAATAATCTCATATTAAAGGGACATGCAATTACGTGTTCGTAATGAAGTATAGGGCTAACTATATTTCATACCCTCCATATTTGAGGTGATTTTTAAAATGGGTCACGAGATTTCAATTTTTTCACATTACTCCCTAAGATTTTGAAAGTGTAGCAATTTACACCTTTTGTCTAATAAATTATTTGTATCATCGTTAAATTGATGGCATGGTGAGCATGAAACCCATAACTGAATTGATATGTAAGTCACATTAACTAAAGCATTCATCAATTTAATGACTAATTAGACATTCAAATATACAAAAGGTATAAATTTATACAATTTTAAAATCTTAGGGGACAACGCAAGAAAATTGAAACCTCATGACCTATTTTAAAAATCATCTCAAATCTTGAAAGTGTAAAATGTAGTTAGTCCTAAAGTTTAGCCTTTCATGGGAGTGGTGATTGTACGTAGGTACATGGGCGGACGCATGTTGTGGCAAGAGTGAGTAGTTGCCCATTCAGACACCTGAAAACCCCTTGACTAGAATCCACTTTGCCCACCCAAAGACCCTGAAACCTGCTTGAGTTGAGAAGAAGCAGCGACTGGGCAAAGGCAGCAGCCGCGCTGTGGGAGGAAGAAGGAAGAAACAAAATTTTTAGGGAAATTAGTTATAATAATCAAATTGCAAATGTTGGTTGCTAAAATAGATAGAACTATATGAACGACACGAACGATAATGTACGGAAGTAGTGAAGTTTTTAAATTACTCCTGCATATATACTAAATTGAGATAACGTCGATATTGTTCGGACGATGTCTATATAGTATTGAGAAAATATCGATATTGTTGATACAATGTCAATATAGTGTAGATATTATTGATACGATTTTTATATAGTATTGAGATAGTGTAGATAGTTGTCAATACGGAATTGTTATGTCATGGATAATTTCCTTTCGATCGAGGCACCGTCAAATCTGGTCGCATAAGGCGGCAGGGTCGCCTGATCTGGTAGCACAAGGTAACAAAGTCGTCGGATTTGGTAGCACAAGGCATAAGGTCGCCGAATTTGAGCGTACAAGGCAGTGTAGCCACCAAAACGGTTGATGAGAGCATCTTTGCCTTGTAAATAAGATGACGGAAGTGGAACCAACCCACCAACAATTGCGAAACCTATCCTAACCACAAATCAGATCCCAAATCAAGGAAGAAACCTCGAGAGGGGCATTGCACGAATCTGTAAGGTAGAGCATAAAATTAGGAGGGGAGAGAGGCTAAGAGGGTATAACAAAGGGTTAGGAGGGGAGAGAGAGGCTAGGAGGATGTGAGGAGGAGTCGGGGAGAGAGCAAGAAAGTGAGAGAGATTTACAAAGGAGAGAGCAACAGAGATTTGGGTTTGGGAGGAGGAGTCGGGGAAGAGGACTAGTTGTGTGCTGAATTTTCTTTTATTAGAGGAGTATTTTAGTCTTTTCAATGTCTAAAATTGATTATATTAGCAATAAGCTTAAATATTGTTTATTTTGACAATTACAATTTGAAATCTGACTATTTCGGCTAAATTCTCAAATTTTTAAAACCCTGGGCCAAACTATGTCGTTTTGGTCCCAGCCTCTTAATTCAAACACTGGTTTTAATATTTTCCTTTCTTTTGTTGGTTTGTTTCATTTGACTTGTTCCTACTTTTCATTAAGTTGGACACAAGATAAATAAAGCATCCCGTTTGGTATTGTTTTTTTTTTTTTCACTAAAAACTGATTCATTTTAAAATTAAGTAGATAAAAAGTGTTTGGTAAAGATGAAATATACTGCTTGTTTTAAAAGTTATGGCATTAAAACATCAACTTTTAAAAGTAGCATGTATGTTGCTTTTAAAAACTGCTTTTAACCCCAAACTGGCTCAGAGTCATCAATCAATGCCCGCTTTAGGTGCTCGAAAGGTATCTTTGACACTCTTCCGATCTGTGCAGTGCCATGATCGGTCCGATGAAATAATTTTGACAAAAATTACCAAATAAATAAGACTTAATAACAATAATAGAGAGGGATAGTATTTCATACTCAAAACTTATCATTTTTTTTTTTATAGTTATCACTACTACTAATGAACCTATAGTATGAAATTTTCTAAATATGAAATTTTTTGTACATCTTATGATGTTATTTTGTCCATGAGTTATATATTATAGTAATATGATTTAAGAGTATCTTATGTTAAAAAAAATGCAAGAAGCTTTGAACGTTGCCCACCTAAGAAAAAATTCTTGAATCCACCAGTAGGTTTAGTCATGTTTTTATCATGGGAATTGCTTTCCCTTTCTCTTTACAAAGTCACTATCTAGCAATGGACCATTATATTATTATATACACTGAACTTATCGACTCACAAAAACAAATTGATGTTACAGAAAGATTATATACATAGAATACTACAAGGATTACGGAACAGGCAAATATACACTCGTTGGACTTGGACATAGAAAAAGCACGACATCAAATACATGAAAATATTATGAATCTCACATCCTAACCATCTTCATCTGGATTAAATGAAGAATTCAACAAAAAGTAAGAATTTGAGTGGTTTGGGAAGATGAACTATACAAGTTTTTTTTTTTTGTTGCCAGCAAAATTAGGGTTTGTGGTGTGTAGATAGAAATATCATCTTAGGTTTTACGTAATATGTCATCCTCTGTCTTTTCATATAATTAAAAATTAAAAAAAATATTAAACTTAAATGGTGAGGTGAACTTAGATGAGAAGTGGTATTTAACTCTTTTTAAACTCGACGGTGTCTTTCATGTTCTCGCTTAACACTTTGTGCCGAACCCAAATTCTAAAATACACCCCATGTACCCCTTTCTAACCTAAACTCAACACAATTAAGAAAGCTACTGCCTGTGAAAAAGCGAGAACATTAAAGCCACGATCGAGTTTTCTAATTGGCATACTATGTACCCTGTCCATTTTGAAATCCTATCTCCGACCCTTTCAACACCTCCTTCATACTGGTATAGAAGTAATGATCGTAGGGTTTACTACCTGAACTGTATTTGCGTTTGAATCATGGAGCAAACAGGTTGTCCCATATATTTATTACTTAGGGGGTGGGCTCGCCTAGGCAGTACTACATTATCGTGTTCTTAATTTCTTATGAAAATAACTTGGCTGCTGAACAATTCAGCAGCCACTCCTACTTACACCCAATTCCGTGTGAACACGTGTCAAAGCTAAATTCTTTTTTAATCAAAATTTAAACATGTGTCCACATGAGATTGGGTGTAAGTAGGATTGGATGTTGAAAATTCAGCAGCCAAGTTCATTTCTTATACCATATAAAGCGACTAGACTAACAAAATGGGTCCCTTTGCTAGATGTTTTTGTCGTTTTTCATACCTTAAGTGAATAAAATGAAATAACCATTTTGCATGCTTGCATATCAGTCGACTCTGGAATGAATCAGATGCCCTATAAATTAAGATGCAGGCAGCAACCCCACATGAACTAAACCACAATTTGTTCTTAATTAAACTAGAAATATATAAAAAGAAAAAAGATGGAGTTTGTTAGGGTTGATGTTGATGATGGAAATTATTATTCTGAGCCGGTGAGTCCCACTGGGCAATGCCTCAACACTTCGGCGTTATCCATGTCAATTCTTGGTGTTTTTGAATCTCAGGTTCCAATCAATGGATCAAAGATCATATCTTTCCTTCGGGATGTCTTCCTCCATATCAACCCACGCTTCTCCTCCATCATGGTCCTCTCTCTCTCTCTCTGTCTCTCTGTCTCTCTGTCTCTCGGTCTCTCTCTCTCTGCGTGAGATGTTTCTATATTTAATTAATTATACAGTATAATTTATACTTGAAGAAAAAAATGCAAGAAATGAAGCTTTGATTCTCACTAATATTACACAATGAATTGATTACAGTGTTTTGTATTTATTCATAACTAATTATCTAAGCTGGGCAATGACTATATATTTCCAATACAAAAGACAAAAGTTAAAAGTTATAATTCACTCCAAATGTGGTTGTGAAACCTATAACATCTCCAAAAGTTAAATTTAGAGTCAAATATGACATTGCATATAAAACCAAAGTTATATATGACCGCAACTTTTAGAGTGCATGTATTGGAGAGAGATTAAGTCAAATTTAAGGTCAAATATAACTTTTGACTTCCGGTCCATTGGAGATGGCTCATGTAAGGCCTTCTGCACTTTTGTTTATTTTCATTCATTGATTCTTTTTGTATTTTTTCAATTCCATGACCAATAAAAATAGAGGTGTTCACAATTTCTCATATTGTTATACTGCAACTAAGTAACTAACTCTTCATAGTTATTGAGTAGGTATCTGGTGTGACGGAGATCCAAGATTAAACAGTACACCTATTTGGTGCTCATATAGAATGAATATAACTAGGGTTAAATGTTCGTTTGAGATTGATTCTATATACATAAAGTATTTATGCTCATAAACGTTTTTATTGGAAGTGAGAAATATTGAACTTTTTATTATAATTTAGTCTCTGACCTGTTGACCATCAAATTTGAACTTATAACTTCCTTCAACAAAATAAAGACTCAACACTACTAAACCACTGGTCATAGACTATAAGTTAGTTAGGTTGAATTAAATGTATTGTGGAGGAAATGTCCTGTACACATGAGCAGAGCTGCATTGGCCAGAGTGGACATATATGCTCCCTTGATGTACACTCAGTTTAATTCTTTTTCTTTGTAATTTAGATTAGTTTAAAATAAAATTTTGGATAAATTAAAGGAGGATGAAGCTTCATCATATGATTAATAGGAAACCAATTAAACATAGTATTTGAAAACTTCTCTGCAGGTTGACATCAACGGGGAGAAACAATGGAAGAAGGTTGAAGTGAAGCTCACAGATCATGTTCACGTCCCTATTTTTCCCTCTGGAATGTCACCTGAATCTTACGACCTTTATCTTGGTGACTACATGTCAAAAATAGTACTGGAAAAATACCCAGAAGACAAACCACTGTGGGAAGTTCACATAGTCAAATATCCAACTACCACTGCAGCTGGTAACATAATATTCAAGCTTCACCATGCACTTGGCGATGGCTACTCCTTCATGAGTGCTTTTCTTTCTTGTCTGCAAAGAGCTGACGATCCTTCTATTCCTCCAACTTTTCCGTCGCGCCGAGGCTCGGAGAGAAAGGGACGTGACAATTATTATAAGAGTGCTTTGAGGTGGGTGTCTCAGAATTTGGCCTCAGCTTTTTATGCTGTGAAGGATTTGGGTTGGAACGCTTTCGATGAAGATGATCGAACACCAATAAGATCTGGGGATTATGGAGTTGAGTTTCTGCCAATGGCTATATCAAGCTTGACATTCTCCCTTGATGAAATCAAACTAATCAAGGACAAGCTCAACGTGGTAAGAATCATACTAAGATTGTATCATGGAGTCAATTTGCACATGCACTGAATTATTCTTCTTTACAAATTAATCTCAAATTGACATGCGTACGGAATCATTTCCCTTTAGCTAGTGATCGAAATTTTTTATTTTTTTGGTGTCGCAGACGATAAATGATGTGATATCTGGAACAGTGTTCTTTGCTACTCGACTGTACATGCAAGAGATGAACAATAAGAACCAAAAATCAAGCAGCACTGCAAGCTGCCGGGCGTTGGTGTTGGTCAATACTAGGATCACTCATGGTGATTACAAGCCGGTGAAGGAGATGATCGGACCCAATTCCGAGATGCCGTGGGGGAACCGAATTGCTTTCATGCCAGTTTCAATGCCCAAGTTAACTGAAATTTCGAACCCGTTGGACTTCGTCTTCGAAGCACAAAAACGTATTAAGAGGAAGAGGAGTTCTTTTGCTGTTCGCTTCAATAACAAGCTATTTGAAATTGTGAGCAAACTTAGAGGCCACGAGGTGGGTAATCGTGTCTCAGTAAATTGTTAGTGTGATCTCGGTCATGTTGTCGCGTGGTGTTACATATTCATGTGTTATAATTAAAGTAATACTCCTTGAAATGGTGTTGTTGCAGGCAGCTTCAAGATATATGCACAATAGACTGCAGAACTCGAGCCTCATGATATCAAATATGATAGGGCCTGCCGAGAAAATAGCTTTGGCTGATCATCCAATCAAGGGTGTATACTTTATGGTTTTAGGTATACCTCAGGTACGCCGTTTAGTATATTTAACATACGTTAATGTGTTCGATTTTGAGGACATTTAATTAGTACATGTCAAGTTGACTAGAGCAGTGTGTTCCCCTCACCGTATATTAATACGTCTAAATAAATTTTTCGAAATTTCGATGGTTTTGCAGGGCCTTGTCATAACAGTCATTAGTTATATGGGAGACTTGAGGGTTTCCTTCGGAACTCAAAAGGGACTTGTTGATCCTCAAAAGTTCAAGTCATGCTTGAAAAACGCGTTTCAGATGATACTTGAAGCCACAAACAAAATTCCTATGAATTTGGTGGGAGGAATGATCAAGTCACGTTTATGATCATCTCTTGTAATCCATATATCTCATACACTTTTCATATAGTATTTATCTCATGTTTATGATCATCTCTTGTAATCCATATCAGTCATGTTTATGATTGATATCCGCTTTCAATCCTGCTGTTTGATTGGTATTTGCATTCGTACATTGCACTTGTTGATCACAACATGTTTTCTATTCCGCTGCATACTCAATCAACGTGATAAAAAATTAAAGGTTGTGAAAATTGGTTTAAGTCTATTCAACCCCCACCCCCCTCCCCTCCCCTCCCCTCCCCTCCCCTCCCTTGTAGGCTTTGTGTCACAGCCTATTGCGGTTTTATCAGGACTCTCAGTAAACAAGTAAATGCTAATTATGAGGTCGATTACATGGCATCTGATTGCTGGTTTCTGTTACTAGCTAGAAGAGCACAAGTCCAAAATTTGCATCCCTCTCTGTTTTGACGCTCATTTAGAATCAATCTCAGATAACTTTGACCCAAAAAAGAATCACAGAACATGGGTGAAAACAATTTTCTAAAATTACAATGGGTGCAGTTCTTATTAGTAGAGAAATTTAAAGAACACAGTGCCAAGCTCATCACCATTGTCTTGCAAAGGATTATAAACATTTTCCTTAATGGCTACAGAAAAGGATTCGTGAAAACTCAATAGTTGCATTTTCTACAAAAAAAAATGTGAGCGAACAAACATCAACTCTATTGCCGTTAGGTTTTGTGCATTTTCCTGGTTTGTGTGTGTTCCTCAATTTTTTTTCCGTCGTCTTTCTCCTCCTTCACTACTGCTCTTTATTTTGTTTGTGATTTAACTTGATGTCGTTTATGATTTCAAACTTTAATCTAACAACAATATATAAACCCATCTACATTTTTCCCATCAACACTTTTCGCTACATATTTTACATAAACCAAAAGTACATTGTAATTTCTTTCTCTGAGAAACTGAGATGACACATTTTCTATGACTGGGTAGGTTCTGATTGCAAAAACCAATGAATTGGTAATTCAAAATTTATGTATTATTATATGAATTAGTCATTCAAACCTAAGTACCCTTTCTCTCCACAACACTGGGAAAGAAAATCTCTGAATAAATAAGGTCCAATACATAAAGTCTAGAAGAAAAGACGTGAACGCGGAAAGGAATAAAAGCACAAACTGACGGCAAGATAGTTAAGTTGGTTTGAATTTTTTTTCGGAAAACTAAACTTAATTGTAGTTAAATTAAATTTAACTGTAGATGATGTGTCATGTTTCAAATCGTTGGGTTATTTTAGAGTTTATCTATTTACACCCTACACCTCATCTAAGTTTACCTTACAAATATATTTTCAACCCTAAAATCCAATATTACCCTTCAATTAATAATTTGAAAACTTCAGAGATAAAAACTCAAAAACATCCACCACGTATCACTGCAGACACCCTCTTCACCGTGGCCACATCCGCCATCGCTACTCTTTTTCTCTTCTACCACTGTAGCCCAAATCAATTTCGTTTTGTTTTTCCCTTCGCAATCCAAATATGTTAGACGAACTTATGGGTCCAAATATAAACCCTAAGTAATTGCCGTACTGCCATCCACAATTTATTTCTGTCCCAGAGCAATTTGATATTATGATTTGGGGAATTTGGATTTGCTTAGAAAGGATAATGTTTCTAATCGGTTTTAAATTATTTGATATATTGTGTTGTTATTTATGGTTTAAATCACAATTTCATTTTGGGAGGGGGTTTAGTCTTCAGTTTTTCTGGGGTACTGGATAGTACAGAGAGAAGAAGAGTGGTGGTGGCGGATAAGGCCACAGTAGTGGAGAGGGGTGTCTGCCGTGGTGGTGGGTGTTTTTGAGTTTTTTTCTTTTAAGTTTTTAAATTGTTAATTGAAGGGTAATATTGAATTTTAGGGTTAAAAATAGGGAGCTTTAATTAAAAGGACATTTTAAAACTTTTTCTTAACTAAAAGCATCATAATAATTTTTTTTAATAAAAAAGGCATAAGTTTTAATAAATGATAAAAACTAAAATGTTGTAGATAAAATATAACATGTGTTAAATGTGATTGTGTAAATCCTAGGTAGATATGGATTAGGATATTCCATTATGTATGGGATTAGTTTCCTAATGTACTTGTACTTCTATTACTATAAATAAAGGCACCTGGTATGTGGAATATATGAATTACATATTCCACATACACTACAGTTTCACCAAATTCTCTCTATTCCCTTTGCTTGCCGCACCCCCTCAGAAATATTGGCCACAACACGTTATCAGCACGCTCTTTCCGCTGTGCTCAAGAGAATATTTTGTCCTGGAGTTCTGGCCATCTTCAATCATGGGGAGTATTAATTTCAATAGTTTTTACTTTGATTTATTTATTTTTATTGAATTAATATATTGCTATTGATTCAATTTTCCCCTCTTATTTTGAACAAGATTCAACGCATTGACGATGGAAATCCGGAGTTAAAAGCAATCCTGCAAACAGATTGTTCAACCATCATCATCAGCAATCCAGGTTCTTCTAAAACACGGTCTCGATTGTCGATATTTTGTCAGACCTGATTGCATGAACCTTCACCATGATGCATAACCCAATTTTCTGCGTTTAAAGAATTATTGATCTTCTGCAAATATTGTGTTAGCATCGACATTTAATATATCTGAAATATATTAAGTGAATTGATGATTGTGTGAACGAAGGAAAAATTAAGGGTTTTTCTTATTTTTTTTTCGCTTTTCTGCAAAAAACATCAAATTTCGTTTTTCTGAAAAAAACTGGACATTCTTTACCGAAAAAAAATTTTCGTTTTTTTGAAAAATAAAGAAAAAAAAAAAAAAACCCTAACTCGGAGCCGAGCCGGCCTGAAGCCGAGCCGGATTCGTTGAGCCGAGCCGCTGGCCTGCAGCCAAGCCGCTGACTCAAGCCGAGCCAAAGCCGCTCCAGCCGAGCCAGCCTTCCCAGCTGAGCCAGCAGCCTAGCAGGCTTCACTCGGCCATCAGCCCAGCGGGCTTCAAGCCTCGGCCCGCGCCCAGTTGGCGCCCAGCAGGCCCAAACCAGCTTCTCCCTCTCCTGGCCCAGAAGCCCAGCGACCAGCTGGCGCCTGCAGCCCGTTTTCCCTCTTGGCCTGTAGCCCAAATACCAACAGCCATGGGCTGTTTCCTTCCTTCACACAGCCCCTGTTGGGCCTAATTGGACCCCAGCCCCTATTGGGCTTCTTTTCTGCTCCAATTTTTTTATTTTCTTGCTGCCAGCAGCCCAAGAAAATAAAGGTTGGGCCTGCAGCTCCAACTACGACCCACCAAAAATTATTTGGGTCATATTTGCAAACTCCAAAGGTCCCGTAGACCTATATTTCACTACCCATTCACAATATATGTTCAAATTTATTATTTTTTTTATTTTTGTTCTATATATATTGCGTTTGATTGCAGGTATATATGAACTTGAAGTTCATAAATTCGAACCCGAAGCTTCGAATAAGTGCCATGAAACCTGAAGTTTCCTTAAAAATTAAATACCTATGAAACCCGTAGTTTTCATGAAAATTTAAACCAAACCATGTCTTAGAACCCGAATGTTCTAACTTTTATGATTATGGAGAATTTATTTCCCATAACCATAAGCACTAACCACAATTCTTGTTCCCTCCATCTAGTGGACTTTCGAACATTAACAAATTCGACTTCACTAACATGGGAGTTTCTGGAAGAAACTAATTTATATGGGCACAAAATTGTGAAGCTCCACTTGACTACTGAGAAGTTGAGAAACATTGAAGCCAACAATGACGTGGATAGAGCTAAATAAGCCTCCGTCATGATCTTCATCCGAAGACTTATGTCTGAAGCATTGTAAATGGAAGCACCTCAATGACGAGGATTCCATGGCTCTTTGACTCACTCTACGGATCGTTCTAATCATGCAAAGATGATCTTGCCCGAAGCAAGACACACCTTGCCCGAAGCAAGACACACTTTGTCAAAAGCAAGACACACCTTGCCCGAAGCAAGACATATCTTGCCCTGACACAAGGCATGATTGAACTCCATCCGTGAATAGGTACAAATTCTGAAGTTTATAGAATCCGATTGAATTTTGACTGGAGAATATTTTTCTCGTCCTTCCATACCTCTAAAATGCTCCTGAAGAAGCACCCTAGAGAATGGAGGTTCACTAAATTCTCGGATCTGATACTACCACTTTGCTCACTGAAAAGCACAACAGTGAAAGCGGCACCCCAGTGATTCTGCTGGGATGTACCGAAGGTCTTGCTCTGTTTCGGCAGAGGTGTACCGAACTTAAGGCTCTGCTTCAGCAGAGGCCTACCGAATCTACTCTTCCTTCTTCGGCTGGAGAGTACTGAATAGTGGTAGAATCAGGGTCAACCAAGGGGGTGGCATCACGACCAAACACGTGATCCCTTGGAAACTAAGACCCAAAACTTCAAGAATAAGGGACAATATTCCCGAACCTCAACCGTGCAAAATCTACCTCCATTTTTGATGGAATAGATCATTGGCTATGCACTTATTTGTGCCCCTACCAATGTTGTTGAGGAGTACCATTCCTGTAATCAATTTGTGAGACTAATTTTGCTTCACCTAACACATATGGAAAAGCAAAATTTTGACATGGAAGGCCCTGTTGGCCGAAACCCCCTATCTTTTGGTTTAAGTTTTGAACAATTTTTCCTTTTTGTTTGGATGATTGTTTTGGTATTTGCTTTAAATTTTTTGGATATTATTATGGATATTGTCCTCGAATATGAGTTAATTGAAACATGTTTCTTATACATGTGACCGAATTCAATTAACATGTGATAAGGTATAAATGTGGGGAAGTTAGTTGTCTGGATGAACGTGCGACTATGCACACTAACTTCATACCTAAATCACCCCTCTAGCAACGAATTCAGGTCTACCTAACCTGATTAAGGGCAATGGCACTGCACCTCGTTGTATTAATGGTACTGAATTACTATTAAGGGGCCTTATATTCTCCGTTCCGGAAGAACGTCATTGAGTTATAAGGATATTCGAGCGAACAATGATCATAAAAACCACTGTAGAAAATAGAGTGACGTATCTTTGCATCACCTTCCAAAATATGAAGCCTGAAGCTATGTTTTGGAACCAATGGGCTACCTCCCAACTGGGACATGCCACATATAGGCCGGCTTGAAGCCGGGTGATTCGAGCAGTTTACTTGCTTTGGCACGACCGTTTGGGACATTCAGGTCAAAACACGATGCAATGTGTTACACAATGCATCACCTTACCTGAAGTAAGGATTTTGTGCCTACAAGCACACTTTGCCAAGCCTGCTCGTTGGGGAAATTGGATTTTTACATCATCCCTAGCAAAGTTACTACATAACCCTCTTTTCACAGTGGATTCAAGGGAATAATGTGGACTCTTCCAACCAAAAATGCGGACCATGTAAATATGGTTTTTGGTTGATATATCGACACAATGGTCACATGTCTGTCCACATACACATTGCTGCTAAACTCCTGGCCAATTCTTACTTAAGGGCTCACCACCCTAATTATCCCATAAAGTCTAGAAGACTGGATAATGCCGAAGAGTTTATATCGAACAGTATTCGATAAGTATTGCATGTTCTTGGGCTTGAAATTGAACATTGAATTCCCCATGTTCAACCCCCAAAACAGCCTCGCAGAAGCGATCATAAAGCGCATTATCAATTGATCGCCCGGACCTTGGTGAACGCACCAAGCTTTCGGTTTCTGCCTAGGGCTATGCAATCTTGTATGCAGCCATGTTGGTCCGCCTGAGGCCCATTGCTACCCGATACTTTATAGCGTTACAATTGGTTACTGGGTACGAACCTGATGTTTCGTATTTACGCATTTTTGGGTATGCACATTCTGCCATATTGCGCCGCCGCAATGTACCAATATGGGTCCTCAAAGAAGGATGTGAATCTTTGTCGATTGTGATTCTCCTTCGAATTAGCTCTTTAGAGCCCTTGCACGCGATCTCTTTAACGCCATTTTGCGGATTGTCACTTCGATGAGACAGTCTTCCCGCCGTTAGGGGGAGATACGTCAACGTTCCTGAAGAACGACGCGAATTATCGTGGACGTCCCCACTATGTCTCATCTCGATCCCCATATTCTAGATTTCAGAGTATTGCTCCAGACGCTTTCTCTTATCTAGATAAAGTGACGAGATCACATATACCAGCTGCAAACATGCCTGCAAGGATAGACGTACCTAGCGGACGTCGAGTCAACATCCCCGAAGGGTGTGCCGCCCCTGAAGGACGGTTTGGCCGCCCCTGTTGGACGGCCTGGTACGCCGACGGCTAGCCAATCAATCTGTTCTCGGCCTGAAGCGTGACAGATCACTCGGTTCGAAGGATTCACCTCCCTAGAAGTGGAGAAGTATGGCACAAAATGAATCCCTTCCTCGTTCGCTATCTCAACCATTCCACCTCATGAAATTAATCCGGATTATCCCGAGACCTGTAGTCTTGGTCCATTATGCATGCATGGATGAGTTAATGGAATTGGAATGAGATTATCATCGATGATATTCACGTATATGGTAGCTACCCGAAATAGTGAAAAGCGACGATATCGAACTGCGTTCCGTTGATGAATGTCGACGTAGAACCGATTGGTCAAACTGGAAACTAGCAATCCAGGTCGAACTTGATTCACTTGCGAAACGTAAAGTGTTTGGGCCTGTAGTTCCTACACTTCCACATGTGAAGCCCGTTGGCTACAAGTGGGTTTTCGTAAGGAAGCGTAATGAGAAGAATGAAATAGTGCAATACGAAGCACGCCTTGTGGCGCAAGGTTTCTCTCAAACGCCCTGAGATTGATTACGAGGTGACTTATTTCCCCCGTAATGGACGTTATAACGTTCCACTACCTTATCAGTTTGGTAGTTTCCGAAAAACTGAATATGCAGCTTATGTACGTGGTTGTAACGTATCTATAGGGATCTTGATACGGAAATATATGTGAAAGTTCCCGAAGAACTTATAGACTGATCCAAATAGTTCTAGACCACAGAACACCCTCTCTATTGAATTGAGGCTTTCACTTTACGGATTGGAACAATCCGAGCGGATGTGGTATACCCGTTTAAGTGAATATTTGATCAGTTAGGGATATGTGAATAAACTATGCCCATGCGTGTACAAAACCGAATTCGCAAGAGTTGCAGTCTATGTCGATGACATAAATCTCACTTAGACTCTGGAAGAGCTTGAGAAAACTGCCTCACACCTGAAGTCGGAATTTGAGATGAAAGATCTTGGGAAAACTCGTTTATGTCTCGACCCGAAGTTTCGAGCAAAGTTCATATGGTATTCTGGTCCACCAATCGAACTACACCCAGAAGGTGTTGCTTTTGAGTACACCCATGACCATTCATACGCTAGATGCAAATGAGATCCTTGAAAAGGTTGTGGAACTTGAAGTTCTATATCTAAGTTCAATTAGCGCTTTATTGTACTTAGCTCATTGCATTATGCATAACATCTCATTCGTTGTTGATCTTTTGGTAAGATACAACACTGCGCCTACACGCTACCACCAAATAGGTGTTAAAGACGTTTTTCCGTTACTACGGATTTGGGCTTATTCTATCCCTGCGCATCTCAGAATTAACCACAACCCCTTGGTTATCAGAATGATGCTTACCTTGTGGGATACGCTGACACAGACTATCCGTCTGTTCCACACAAGGCACGTTTCCAAACGGATTATGTCTTTACCGTTAGGAACACCGCAATATCTTGGAGGTCAACCAAATAGACCTTAGTTGCGACGTCTTCGAGCTCATCGCCATACACGAAGCCACCCGTGTACATGGGAGCATATTCGAAGCACCTGTAATTCTTCATCCTTTGTTGAGTTCCAACAACGATCTATGAAGACAACGCCGCATGTATCGACCAGACCATGATACATCCAAGAAGTCAACACCAAGCATATTGAGTCTACATCATATCAGCATGAGCATCAGAAGATTGAAGTCAAACATATCTGATCCAAAGACAACCTTGCCGACCTCTTCACGAAGTCATTGCCGAAGAAGCTTGTTCGAGGATTTGGTATGTGCAAATTTTCTCATTTGCTACGCTTGTAGTTCTCAGGGGGAGTTTCGTCGAACTCAGGGGGAGTATCCTGAAGTATACTCACTTGACCTTAATGTACTCTTTTTCCCTACGATCAGGATCATTTTTCCCATTGGGTTTTTGTTGCCTGACTAGGTTTTAACGAGGCACCCATTCTGGGCTGGTCATACCCTTGTGTGTTTTCTTACTACTTACGTCTTGAAGATGTTAAGTATCGACATTGCATTAACTCACTTTTCTCCTAGACTATGGGTTTTGTCCCGTCTTGGGTTTTACCATAGCCAGGTTTTGTGAGAGTTTTTATTCTTTTTATATGCAAGTTCCCTATATGAGACTCGAGTGTTCTCTACTGTGCCTACGAGACGACTTCATCAACTTTCATCCTGAAGATCTGATGCGATATCTACTTGAGTATTTGCACACTCAAGGGGGAGTGTTGTAGATAAAATATAACATGTGTTAAATGTGATTGTGTAAATCCTAGGTAGATATGGATTAGGATATTCCATTATGTATGGGATTAGTTTCCTAATGTACTTGTACTTCTATTACTATAAATAAAGGCACCTGGTATGTGGAATATATGAATTGCATATTCCACATACACTACAGTTTCACCAAATTCTCTCTATTCCCTTTGCTTGCCGCACCCCCTCAGAAATATTGGCCACAACATAAAAAAGAATAAGCTTAAAACAAAGGCCTCGCATGCTAGCCAATCCCAGCATGCAAAACAAAAAAATTTATTTTCCTACCCATACCCCTAACGGAACCCCCACTTCCGTCAGTCCAATTTCGTCAGAAATAAATTCTTTATTTACATATATGCCACTGCCTCATTAAAAGCCCAAAGACCACATAAAAAAATAAAAATTTAAAGAAATTTAAATTTTTTTCCAACCTCCCAATCAGCCCAGGCCCCTTATTGTAACATTTCTTGATTGAGCTCTTTCGTAAATACAAAAATAAAATATCATTATCATTGTTCCATATTATTCATGTATCAACATATGAATACATCCCAATAATCTAGCAACATGAATAAAATCCATGAAAAATCTCCAAAATCTAAAATCTTCGAATCAAAATAAAAAATAAAATAAATTTAACAAGTATGCATAATTAGTTCTTCACATATATGTCAACTATTTCTAAAAATTTCCTATCAAAACCACATATGCAAATGATTGTGTACTATCATTGGGGTGAATTAGTTTTGTTTCGAGTCTAATTGCATATCAAATAACAAAAATCAAATAATTCAACAAGTAAACATAAATATTTCTTGATATATATGTATATACGTGTGTATATATATTGACACACCCCGACTCGAATATCCAGGTGGACATCGGATATCGAGGCGTGCTGACCGTCACTCCGGAGGAGTGACGAAGTCATAAGAAATTGATAAAGAAATAATGAAAGAAATTAAATCAGAGTTGTACTAAAATTAATAGAAATACAGAACGGAAGTGTATGGTGTGGGTTAAGACCCATGAATACACAAATATCAGAGCTAGGTGCAGTAGTTTAAAAGAATACTCCCATCCCGTAGGATGGATATAGAACACAACTGGAAAGAAATAAACATACTTCCACTGAGGGTAAAAAGGTAATATCAGCAGCAGCCACGCGGTCTCGTCAGCTAACTAAGATCTATGTCCTGGAGGGGCGAAAAACAAAGGTGAGTGGGCCAAGTACAGTTTTATAAAACCTTTTCAAAAGTTTAGAATAACCCCTCGCTGTAAAACTCGTAGTGTACTGAAAATATAAGTTTACTAACAGTACTAGTAATAACGAAATAAACGGGCCTACGCCCACAAAGATATGGGTAAAAAGATATCAACAGCAGTATAAAACATCACATTACTTATCGCATAATCAATGCACACAAGTCATGCAGAAAGTAGCTACATGACAGGCTGGGTGTTTATAGTTTACGCTCTAGCACTACATGCACGTGAAGCTGGCGCTAAGCGCGTCACAACAAGTCTAGTCGCCAAGACGACCTAGAACAGGCTGACACCTACGATGGATCCAAAGTGAGCGTGTCGGTGCGTGTGAACATACACGTGAAGCTGGTTCTGGCCTGGACAGTGCTAACACCGTGTAATATGCGTGATAAGTAATAATTTACCAAAACATATAGACATGCCAACATTTAATCAATAAAACCAAATAAACATGAGTACTAAGTCATAATAGGCTAGATAAAACATTTCACACTATACAAGTCATAAAATCACAGTTAAACACATAATAGTATAATATTTGGAGTAAAGAAAGGCCCACTCACTGGTATGTCGTCGGGTCGTAACCACCGTATCTAGCTTGAGCTCGTAGCTCCTCAGGATAGGTCTCACCTATATGGGAAGTTACTAAACTAATCATTAAACAAGTCTATTCCAATTTAAAGTAAGGAAAAGACTCGAAATCTCCTTTGTTTGCTTGTTTCGGGACTTGAAATCGTTGGAAAAGTGGTTCACGCGCTGCCACGGGGCTCCACGTGCCGCCACAAGGCAGCACACGCTGTCACGCGTCCCCACGCGCCGTCACGCGCGCCCACGAGTCGTCACGTGCCCACACGCGCGCTCACGAGCCCACACGCGTGCTCACGCGCCCACACGCGCCCACGCGCCCACACGCGAGCTCACGCGCGCTCACGCGCTGACTGTTCACTCGCCGTTTAAGTTAACGGAATATTCTGTTTGATTGACGGAATATTCTCTAACGGCGTTATGGAATATTCTGTTACCGTTAGGGAATATTCCTTGACGGCGTTAAGATTAAACAGAATATACCTTTGGAATATTCCACCGGTTCGACCGGTTGAACCGAGTCCGCTAACGTCAGGACCGGGTTTGATGATGTCACTCCTCCGGTGACCGCTGCAACTTCAGGCCGCCGTGCGCCGGTCGCCGGTGCCGGAATCTGGAAAAACTCGCAGGAATCTGGAATTTTTCACAGGTTCTTCAAAACTCAACCATTTTTCACGAAATTGGTGTCAAATTGAAGCTAGTGAAGAGTAGAGTTAGAATTTACCTACTGGGAACCCAAAAAGTGGCCGGAGATGGCCGGAAATGGCCTCGAAAGAATCGGCCAACTTTGAAACTCACTGATCTCGAAGAAATCTTCACATGCATGCCTCGGGGTTGTGATCCCAAGGTTTCCAGAAATTTCTTCGAACTCGCCGAAAAAGCTCAGCTTCACTGGCTCGGGTTTTGTTGATTTCTGGGCTCATCGTGGTTGGGTTTTGTTGAGGAAAAGTGATGGTGATGCACACCAGTGTAATGCTGGACTGGGGTGAGGCCGAGAAAGGTAATAGGACAAGCTCGGGTGGCTTGAGTAATTTGGTGAGTTTGTCTTCGTTTCTGCAAGCTTGCAGGTAAGGTCTATGTGTGTTAAGCACAGTGACGACGTGATGTAGAGAGGGAAACAGGTAAGAGCGGTTGGCAGATTAATTTGGTGAGGTTGGTGAAGAATGATGCAAGATCCTACACGGGTAGGAGTTTTTAAAGATCAATACAGCAAGTATTGCTCTATGCATGCCGACAAGCATGCACAAGTTGTCTGAAAAGAAAACAGAGGTGCACATCACCTTGGTTTCAAATGAAACCACGGGAAGAAAATCCACTGTTTCAGAAAAATACCGCAATTTTGTAATTCACCAAATTGCCCCTGTTCATAACTTGTCCGTTGCTAGTTTGAAATTTGTTCCGTTCGTGTCTACGAGTTCGTAACGAAATGTACAAACTGGAAAGTACAATAAAAGTACAAAAATAAGTCGATAGAAAATAGTTGTCCACGTAGGACTCAATAAGCCTCCAAGGGCATTTTCGTCAATTTACACTGTCGGGGAATAAAATACAATAAAGTTAGGGACGGGATGTAACATATATACTCCGACTATTTCTAAAATCTTCATATCAAAACCACAAATGCAAATGATTCTGTAGTAGCATTTGGGTGGATTTTAGTTTTTTTTTTGTTGGTCTAATTGCATACCAAATTCTAGAAAATCAAATAAATTCAATAAGTACACATAACTTTTCTTGATATATATATACACCGATTTTTTCTTAATATATATATGCCGACTATTTCTAAAATCTTCATAACAAAACCACAAATGCAAATGATTGTGTATTAACACTTGGGTGGATTTTGGTTTTTTTTTTTCTCTAACTCCATACCAAATTCTATAAAATCCAATAAATTCAACAAGTACACGTAACTATTTCTTGATATATATATATATATATATATATATATATATATACCAACTGTTTCTTGATATATATTACGACTATTTCTAAAAATTTTATATCAAAACGACAAATACAAATGATTGGGTATTAGTATTGGGGTGGATTTTGGTTTTGTTTTGGATCTAATTTGATACATCCCGTCCCTAACTATATTGTATTTTATTTCCCGAAGTTGTAAATTTACGAAAATGCCTCTGGTGAGCTAAGTAAGTCCTACGTGGACATTTGATTTCTTGTCATAATTTCGTATCTTTCTTGTGATTGTTGTTTAGTACTCTTCACTACGAACCCGTGAGCACAAACAGAGCGTCATTCGAACTTGTAATGGACAAGTTATGAGTGAGGGCATTTTGGTAATTTGCACTTTCCTGTGTTGTGGTTTCTATGGGCTGTTTCTCGTGGATGCCATGCAAGGTGCTCTGCACCCTCTGAAAAATCAGTCTAAAACATGCATGCTTCTGGACAAAGCCGCATGCAATTGTTTAAAATTTTCTTCATCTTTAAATGTGGGTGTAGTCCTTTGGGGGACTTCACCAAACCATTCTGCCAATCACTCTTGTCAACTCAGTCCTCCACCCACTCTGTTCTCTTGCTTTCCTTCCCGTGCCCAGACTTTGCAAATTCACACACCCAAATCACAGAAAGCCAACCTCACCACCTCAATCTTGAATTTTTTCGACCGATCACCACCACCATAATCCCTTCGATTCACCACCATCACATCCAAAGCCAGCCAACATCACAAATCCAGAATCCCAGAACCTGGTGCCCAGAAGACCGACGAAATTTTGAAAATTTCTCGATGAGGTTTTGTCAGATTTAAACCTCGATCCACCTTGATTTCATCACCAATCGACTCCTAAAGAGTCTCAGATCAGTCCCCAAGCCTTGCATGCTTGATCTTGGCTCGAAAATTTAGAGTTTGGAATCGGCCACTTTTTGGCCGTGACTTTGCTTTCATTTTCCGGCCATCTCTGACCACCTTTTGGCCTTGAAATAGGTAAAATCGAGTCCCTCATCTTCCTAGCTTCATTTTGGTATATTGTGCGTGAAAAATGGTTGAGTTTTGACCAAGATCTGTGTTTATGAAAAATTCCGGCAAATTTTCCAGATTCCGGCGAAACTCTGGCCGGCAGACGGCGGCCGGGAATTGTAGAGGTGATCGGCAAGCTAACGTCAGCAAACCCGGTTCTGACGTCAGCAGACCCGGTCCAGACGTCAGCAGACTCGATCTAGACGTCAACAGACCTAGTCCAGATCCGGTCGGACCGGGAATATTCCAAAGGTATATTCCTTCTTAACTGACGCCGGTAAGGAATATTCTCTAACGGCGACAGAATATACCATAACGTCGTTAGAATATTCTGTTAAAGTTCATAGAATATTCCGTTAAAGTTAACGGCGCGCCGTTAACTTTAACGGCGCGTGTTGTCGACTTCCAGCCAGCGCGTGACGGCGCATGGCGGCGCGTGAGGCTCCGTGCAACCCCATGGCGCTGCGTGAGGCCTTGTGGCGGAGCGTGCGAGCGCGTGGACCACGTTTCCGACAGTTTTAACTCCCAAAATGAGCAAACAAAGAGGATTTCAAGTCTTTTCCTTTGTAGAATTTAGATTTGACTTGTATAATGATTAGTATAATAATTTCTCATATAAGTGAGACCTACCCCGAGGAGTACCGAGGCCAGGCTAGATACGGTGGCTACAATCCGGTGACTTACCAATGAGTGGGTCGTTTATTTTAAATTATGTATTACTATGTGTTTTAAATTGTGTTTATAATCTATCGTATAGCATGCCATGTTTTATGAAATTGGAAATGACTTTATTAAATATCTTTATTTGAGGATTAGAAATTAATTGTTGGCATGACTATACATTTGTGATTATTACTTATCATGCATACTTGCACGGTGTTAGTACTGTCTGGGCTAGGACTAGCTTCACGTGTATGTTCACACTGCACTGACACACTCACTTTGGATCCATCGTAGGTGCCAGCCTGTTCTAGTTACCTTGGCATGTAGAACTCGTTGTGTCGCGCTTAGCGCCAGCTTCACATGTATATAGTACTAGAGCGTAATTATAACACCCAACTTGTTCATGTGGCTACTTTCTGCATGAACTCGTGTGCTTGTATTTATCTGATAAGTAAACTTATTTATATTATGCTGTTGATTATTTGATTACCCGTATCCTTTTTGGGGCGTTGTTCCCAACACATGGTTTATATATTTTATTATTGTTATTAAAGATATATTTTGGAAATTACTACGGGTTTTACAGTGAGGGGTTACTATTTTTCGAAACTCAGGAAAAGTTTTATTGAACCTTATTTTTGGCCCACCCACCCTTCTTGTGTTTTGCGCCCCTCCAGGGCTTAGGAACTAAGCTTGGGCAGACGAGAACTTGTGGCACTGGCTGACTCTTACTTCTGAAAATGTATGGAAGAATTATTCTGTGTTTTGATATCCATCCTTCGAGATGGGAATATTATTTCCTTTACTGCACTTCCATGCTCTGACACTTAGTTTGTAATAAGGGGTTCAACCCCACACTGCGCACTCTTTGAACTCTTTTCTTGCTAATTACTTTTAATTTTCAACTTTTATTCAAACTCTTAGTTCTTTTCCACGTCATGACTTCGTCACTCCTCCGGAGTGATGGTCAGCACGCTTCGATATCCGGTATCCACCTGGATATTCGAGTCGGGGTGTGTCATAATTCCATACTAAATTTCAAAAATTAAATCAATTCAACAAGTACACATAACTATTTATAAATATATATATATATATATATATATATATGCCGACTATTTCTAAACTATTCATATTAAAACAAGAAATGCAAATGATTGTGTATTAGCATTGTAGTGAATTTTGGTTTTGTTTTGGGTCTAGTTCCATACAAAATTTCAAAAATCAAATAAATTCAACAAGTACGAATAACTATTTATATATATATATATATATATGCCGACTATTTCTAAAATGTTTATATCAAAACCACAAATGCAAATGATTGTGTATTAGCATTGGAGTGGATTTTGGTTTTGTTTTGGGTCTAATTCTATATCAAATTCTAAAAAGTTAAATAAATTTAACAAGTACACATAACTATTTCTTAATATATATATATGCCGACTATTTATTAATATATATCGACTGTTTCTAGAGTTTTCATATCAAAACCACAAATGCAAATGATTGTGTATTAGCATTGGAGTGGATTTTGGTTTTGTTTCAGGTCTAATTCCATACCAAATGCTAAAAACTCAAGTAAAATCAACAAATATACATAACTATTTATTAACATATATATATATATATATGCCGACTATTTATTAATATGTATCGACTGTTTCTAGAATCTTCATATCAAAACCACAAATCCAAATGATTGTGTACTAGCATTGGAGAGGATTTTGGTTTTGTTTTGGGTATCGATAGTTTCTAAAATCTTCATATCAAAACCACAAATTCAAATGATTGTGTACTAGCATTGGAGAGGATTTTGGTTTTGTTTTGGGTCTAGTTTCCAAAAACTCAAGTAAATTCAACAAATACACATAACTATTTATTAATATATATATATATATGCCGACTATTTATTAATATGTATCGACTGTTTCTAGAATCTTCATATCAAAACCACAAATCCAAATGATTGTGTGCTAGCATTGGAGTGGATTTTAGTTTTGTTTTGGATCTAGTTTTCAAAAACTCAAGTATATTCAACAAATACACAAAACTACTTCTTTATATATATATATATATATATATATATATATATATATATATATATATATATGCCGACTATTTATTAATATGTATCGACTATTTCTAGAATCTTCATATCAAAACCACAAATCCAAATGATTGTGTATAGCATTAGAGTGGATTTTGGTTTTGTTTTGGGTCTAGTTTCCAAAAACTCAAGTAAATTCAACAAATACACATAACTATTTTTATATATATATATATATATGCCGACTATTTATTAATATGTATCGACTGTTTCTAGAATCTTCATATCAAACCACAAATGCAAATGATTGAGTATTAGCAATGGGGTGGATTTTGGTTTTGTTTTGGGTCTAATTCCATACCAAATTCCAAAAAAAAAATAAAAAATTCAACTAATACACAACTATATATATATACCCACTATTTCTAAAAGTATAGGTCGACTATCTCTAAAATCTTCATATCCAAACCACAAATACAAATGATTGAGTATTAGCACTGGGGTGGATTTTGGTTTTGTTTTGAATCTAATTCCATACCAATTTCTAAAATAAAAAAAGTCAACAAATATACAACTATTTATATATATATATACTGACTATTTCCAAAAGTATATGTCGACTGTTTCTAAAATCTTCATATCCAAATCACAAATGCAAATGATTGTGTATTAGCATTGGGGTGGATTTTGGTTTTGTTTTGAGTCTAATTCCATACCAAATTCAACAAATACACAATTATTTCCAAAAATATATACCAACTAATTCTAATACTAAAATTAAAATGATTGTTTCCAAATTAAAATAAACTCAAAAATAAAAGTGTTCTTTTTTATTTGGATTGTAATATTATTACTTAATTTGTTTTAAATGATGCATAGTTGTATTATTTAACTCAGCTAACATGACACAAACTCAAAACATTTGCCTAAACTAAAGTTAAAATCACTGTTTTTAAAACTCAAATGATTGTGTATTATTATTGGGGTGGATTTTGGTTTTGTTTTGGGTCTAATTCCATATACCAAATTTCAAATTTTTTTTTTTAACAAATACACAACTATTTATATATATATATATATATATATATGCCAACTATTTCCAAAAGTACATGCCGACTGTTTCTAAAATTTTCATATCCAAACCACAAATGCAAATGATTGTGTATTAGCATTGGAGTGGATTTTGGTTTTGTTTTTAGTCTAATTCCATATCAAATTCCCAAAAAAAATTCGACAAATACGCATAACTATTTATATATATACGGCAACTATTTCCAAAAGCATATGCCGATTATTTCTAAAATTTTTATATCTAAACCACAAATACAAATGATTGTGTATTAGCATTGGGGTGAATTTTGGTTGTGTTTTGGGTCTATTTCCATATCAAATTAAAAAAAATTAAATAAATTCAACAAGTGCACATAATTATTAGGTAAACTCTAAATTCAAACTTCTAATCATTTGTTACGGTAACTATTATTAGGTAAACTCTAGATTCCAAACCTCCTCCTTTTAATTTTTGCATTGTTTTACCTTATGGAACATTCCATAGACTTCCACAATTTGATTATCGTGCTCTCCACTGCTTTGCTAGTCTTTGATCGAGTTGCTAATCCTTCTTTCTACAGAGTGTGATGAACTCTCTCTTCCTTCTTCGTAACCTAAAATCAGATTCAAATCGCCAATTTCAAAAATTGAATTCAGAAAATCAAATGGAAAGCTCGAAGATGAACTAGAGTGATGTCATTACTTACTGTGAAATGATCTTGCTTCATTCTCGAGAGATTGGCGATCTTCTTGCAAAGATCGGGGAGGTTGAGGTACTGAATCGCGACGTTGAGGAGGGCGAGCCAGCAGGAGATGGTAGCCGTGCGGTCACAGAGGGAGGCATAGAGGTTGAGGCAGTTGATGAGGATGAAGATCTTGCTTTTGGTTCTGTAAAACGATAGCCTTTCAACTGCAGAAGTGAGGTCGGCGACAATGCTCTTCAAGGCGGTGTGGACGGAGTGAGGGAGGGAGTCGAGTGATGACCAAGCGCGGGTGAGGTAGGTAAGAGACAGCTGGAGATGGGTATTGAAGCCAGAAAAACAGCGGGGGAGGTCGAAGAGAGAATGGCGATTTGGAAGATGACATCATTGCAGAGAGATGCAGGAAACATGCCAAATAAACGGAGCAAGGTTTCCCGTTAGGGGTAAAATCGGAAACTCCGTAAGCTACATTGCTTAGGCCAGCTTTATTTGGGCTGGTTTGATGTTGGGTTTGCCTTAACCATTAAATAAAAGTTGTTAGAGTGTTTTTGGTTAAGTTTTAAAGTTTTTATGTCATTTTTATTAGTTTTCCTTTAAAAATATATTTGTGGGGTGAACTTAGATGGAGTATGGAATGTAAATAAAAAAATTATTATTTTAATGATAAAGATGACGCAAAATGCGAATAAATACACCAAACTTAAATGTAGAGACTTAAGATTGCGCATACGATTACATATTGGTAATAAAGTCAGCTATTTGCATTTTGTTTGATTTTGCCTTTCTTTTATAATTAATGTCAGCTATTTGCATTTGAAACGTCTTTCTGAAATCATGGGAAATTGCTTTTTGTTTCTCTTTACAAAGTCACTATCTAGCAATGGACAAATTGATAATAAAATTAGAATACTACAAGGTTTACAGATCATTGGAGGCGTATCCTATTTGAAATGGATTGAGCAGCCAGACAAAGGAAGAGGCAACATACACTCGTTTTTATCAGGGTGGACATAGAAAAAGTATGCACGTGACCAAATATTACGGGGTGGCCCAATAGTTGAGACGAATTTTAGGCTCATTCTGAGTTTGATTCCTGGAGTTGGTGATCAGGGCCGGCCTTGAGATTTGAGGGTCCTGTACAAAACTTAAACCGAGGCTCTAAAAAGATCTAACATGACAATTATAAAGAAAAAAAATTTACCATGTCATCCATCTATTTTTTTTTATAACAAAATTCATCACCAATGTCGTAAGATCAATTGAAATGCAAAAGAAATCATTAATTAGAATTCCAAAAATTCCCAAAAAAAGAAACTATAATTTTGAAAGAAAAACCTAGCAAATTTGGATTTAAGATTGAGAAAGACAGGCAAAAGGAAAATTAAGAATTGTATTGCTAACCGGATTTCAGGATGAAGAAGAGAAAGAAGAAGGTTATGATGGGCAGCTAGCAGGCTTTTTTTTTCAGTTTGTTTTTACTATGAAATATAAAGAATGTAAATGTTTATTACAAAATGAACAAAGTAGCAATGGTGGAAGACTTTATAACTCATATAAGGTCTTAGGTTTGAATTCTTGTAGAATATTTTAAATATATTTGTTTAATAAATGTGCAAAATTGATTCTCTTATGAGGATTGAACCCGTCTCCTCCGCGAGCTTCATTACACACCAAACCACTTGATCTAAGCATAATTACGATAATTAGTATGCACGGTTTGATATATATGCGCATGTAACATAAGAAAAAAAAAATGGGGGCCCTTAGAAATTAGGGGCCTTGTGCGGTGGCACCATCCGCACTCCCCCAGAGCCAGCCCTGCTAGTAATAGTGATCAGAGAGAGACTGAAATATCTCTGTGAGTTTTTTCGACCTAAAAAATATTAACTGTTGTGGCTTGACCACCACCTAATTCCTTAAAAAAAAATTATTATGAATATCGCTCAGAGCCTAACCATCCTCATGGGGATTTAGTCATACGAAGACTCCAACAGGATGTCCCATATATTAATTAATTAGTGGGTCGCCTCGTCTGGGCAGTACTAGCTAGGACTGGACACACGTGTGTGAACAAGGATCAAATTGCATAGCAAATTCATATTAATTAAAACATGGACCACCACTTGCGTCGCGTTCTTAAGTTAAAGCGACTAGACTAACAAATTAATTAAATGGGGCCCTTTAATTTTCTGGATATTTTATCGTTTTTCATACCTTAATCGAATCGAAAGAAATGCCCATTTTACTCACATGCATTATGCATATATATAGGTCTCAGTCTGGCATAAATTATCAGATACCCTATAAATTAAGGTCTCAGTTAACCAAGCTAAACTACTAAAATTTGTTCTTAAAATAGAAGAAATATAGAAAAAAGATGGAGTTTATTAGGGTTGTCGATGACGGAAATTATTACTGTCCGGTGAGTCCTACTGGGCAATGCCTCAACACCTCGGTGTTATCCATGTCAGTTCTTGGTGTTTTGGAATCTGAGGTTCCAATGAATCAATCAAAGATCATGTCATTCCTTCAGGATATCTTCCTCCACATCAACCCACGCTTCTCCGCCATCATGGTCCTCTCTCTCTCTCTCTCACACACACACAATTTGGTTCATGATATGCTTTTATTTGAGATGCATGTTGAAATTTAGCCATAAACATCAAACTTGAACTCATGACTTCCTTCAACAAAATGAAGACTTAACGTCTTTAAATCAAATAATTAACGTCTTTAAATCAAATAATTAGTCAAATTGAATTAAAGACGTGTTTGGAACTGCTTATCTAAAACGCACTTCTAACATATATAAATGCTTTTATTAGAAATGTAGTGAAATTTTTATTAAAATTTTTAAGTGCTTTGAAGCTTTTTTTGCCAAACATAGTTAAAAATATTTTTGGATATCAGAAAACACTTTTATCCCATCATATTCTATGATGATAAAGAAACTAATTAAATATTAAATTTGAAAACTGTGCATGCAGGTTGACATCAACGGAGAGAAACAATGGAAGAAGGTTGAAGTGAAGCTCATAGATCATGTTCACGTCCCTATTTTTCCCTCTGGAATGTCACCTGAATCTTACGACCTTTATCTTGGTGACTACATATCAAAAATAGTACTGGAAAAATACCCAAAAGACAAACCACTGTGGGAAGTTCACATAGTCAAATATCCAACTACCACTGCAGCTGGTAACCTAATATTCAAGCTTCACCATGCACTTGGCGATGGCTACTCCTTCATGAGTGCTCTTCTTTCTTGTCTGCAAAGAGCTGACGATCCTTCTCTTCCTCTAACTTTTCCGTCGCGCCGAGGTTCGGAGAGAAAGGGACGTGACAATTATTATAAGAGTGCTTTGAGGTGGGTGTCTCAGAATTTGGCCTCAGCTTTTTATGCTGTGAAGGATTTGGGTTGGAACGCTTTCGATGAAGATGATCGAACACCGATAAGATCTGGGGATTATGGAGTTGAGTTTCTGCCAATGGCAATATCAAGCTTGACATTCTCCCTTGATGAAATCAAACTAATCAAGAACAAGCTCAACGTGGTAAGAATAAGATACTATGATTATATATATATATATATATTGCCGCTTCAATTTTCATGCATGAGGCGTCTCACCATATCTAGTACTCTAGGTAGTTTTTCGGTAAGAAAATACTTGGCTCCTTGCATGCAATGAATTATTCGTCTTTACAAATTAAACATAGTTTGACATGTGTGCATAAATATTTTTGGAGAGCTTTAGATTTTGGCCCTTACAATTCATGATTCTTAGATAAAAACTCATCTATCTTTAAACGTTTAATAAAAACCCATATTTAAAATGTGCGCAGCCACACTGAAACATTATTGACCTACTAATACAACTTATTTACACTCATGCCACCCATGCCACTAATACAACTGATTTTGTTCATGTAGGTACATTATTTTTTTAAAATATATATATTACAAAAAAATAATTTTTCCTAAACATTGTATACACAACACCCATATTTTATATATTGAATCAAATACAACCTTTTATTGACAGAAATAAAAATAAAAATCAAATGCAGTCTTCCCCTTTGTAGGTGAATTATTTTTCATGTATTATTACATATGTTATGCACATTTTGTTTTTTATTTATTTTACCAATGTTAGGTAAATTATTGTTCATGTAGGTAATTTTTTTTTTTTTGTAATATATATATATGTATGTATTGTTATTCATGTATTAATATTACATATGCTACGCATGTTTTGTTTTATTTTTTTATTTTACCATTTGTTAGGTGAATTATTGTCCATGTAGGTAAATTATTGTTCACGTAGGTAAAATTTTTTTTTTTGTAATATATTTATATATATATTACAAAAAATAATTTGCCCTAAACATTGTATAGACAACACCCATGTTTTATATATACAACCTTTTTTTGACAAAAAAAAAAAAATCAAATGCAGTCTTTCCATTTGTAGGTGAATTATTTTTCATGCATGTAGTATTACATATGTTATGCACGTTTTGTTTTTTATTTATTTTACCATATGTTAGGTAAATTATTGTTCATGTAGGTAAATTATTTTTTTGTAATATAAACAAAAAAATAATTTACCCTAAACATTGTATACACAACACCCATGTTTTATATATTGAATCAAATACAAACTTTTATTGACAAAAAAAATATCAAATGCAGTCTTCCCCTTTGTAGGTGAATTATTTTTCATGTATAACATATGTTATGCACATTTTGTTTTTTTATTTATTTTACCATATGTTAGGTAAAATACGAATTACTTTTCTAAATTGATATAGAACTAGAAATACACTAATTTTGGGAGAAACACATACACTAAACGCTAGAAACCCAAAATCAGTGCCTTTTCATATTTCCAATTTGGTAAGAAAATGAAAAAAATAAATTACAAATGCCTAATTTTATGCAAAATTTGAAAAGAATAACCAAAACATGATAATGCATTGAATACGAATTACATATATCTGATCTTTTAATTTTTTTTTGTTGTTTAAATTGAGATAATAAGCATTAATATTCAATATTTATTGTAATCGTTGAAATTAATGATATTGTTTAATTAAAAAAAATGTAATTCGTATAGTTTCTTCAGAACATTAATTCTCATATTTGACATTAATATGCAATGAATTTATAATGTTAATGTTTTTCAAATTTTTTTTTTAATTTTTACAAAATCATTAACTCTCCCTTACAATCTGCATAGAATTAATTGTGTACAACAAACATGCAAAAATGGTATATTAGGCATCCGAAAAATGTATAAAGTGTAAAGTAACGTATAGTTAATGAATTTGCTTATGTGGATCCTAGTCATTGGGTTATTTTCAAGTAAAAAAATTATGTCGGGTTTTATATGGAGAAAAATGAATTTGAGGGGCTAAAGTCATATTTATATATATATTTTTTATGCTTTTAATAAATTGTACTTATACATGCGTAGACACATAATGTAAAGGAGCCAAATAAAGTCGCTAGTTATAATAACTTTTGAAATATTGATAGGGGATCACATTGTTGTACCACATTAGTGTACCATATGATGTGTACATGCCTTGCCAATTAATGAGTTTATCTCATTGAATATTGGTTTGTATGCATCACTTGCCACATCATATAATACACTAATGTGATTTAAAAATGTAGTCTCCCTAGTGTTGCTCTAACTTTTGTGTCATTTGAATATTCAATGTTACCACTAATTAAATGCGAAAATGACCATGCAAGTACCTGTCCAAATATAGGGCACTGTTTTGGCTAACTATAATTTCACTTAAAACATGGGAACCAAATAATTAGCTAGATCGCGATTTTTTTGTTCATATATATCATTTTGTGTGATCAAAATTTTTTTTTTTTTTGGTGTCTCAGACGATAAATGATGTGATATGTGGAACAGTGTTCTTTGCTACTCGACTGTACATGCAAGAGATGATCAATAAGAACCAAAAATCAAGCAGCACTGCAAGCTGCCGGGCGTTGGTGTTGGTCAATACTAGGATCACTCATGGTGATTACAAGCCGGTGAAGGAGATGATCGGACCCGATTCCGAGATGCCGTGGGGGAACCAAATCGCTTTCATGCCGGTTTCCATGCCCAAGTTAACTGAAATCTCGAACCCGCTGGACTTCGTCTTCAAAGCACAAAAACGTATTAAGAGGAAGAGGAGTTCTTTTACTGTTTGCTTCAATAACAAGCTATTTGAAATTGTGAGCAAACTTAGAGGCCATGAGGTGGGTAATCATCTCTCAATTAATACACTTTGAGTACGATGACAGTTATTTTGTCATGTGGTGTTATTAATTGGTGTATTATAATTATGGTTGATGTTGTTATATAGTATAATAAGTAATCCTCCTTGAAATGGTATTGATGTTGCAGGCAGCATCAAGATACATGCACAACAGACTGAAGAAATCGAGCCTCATGATATCAAATATGATAGGGCCTGCCGAGAAAACAGCTCTGGCTGATCATCCAATCAAGGGTGTATACTTTATGGTTTTAGGTATACCTCAGGTATGTCGTTAAGTATATATTTATAGTATGTTAATGTGTCCGATTTTGAGGATATATATAATTAATACGGGTCAAGTTGACTACAACAGTGTGCTCCTCCCGTAAGTTAACGCATCTTATTAAGCGAGATTTCGATGGTTTTGCAGGACCTTATCATAACAATCGTCAGTTATATGGGAGACTTGAGGGTTTCCTTCGGAACTCAAAAGGGACTTATCGATCCTCAAAAGTTCAAGTCATGCTTGAAAAATGCGTTTGAGATGATACTTGAAGCCGCAGACAAAATTCCTATGCAGAAAAATTAACAGGGGCTATATATATATATGCACAAAGAAGAAGGCATCTTGTTTAATCGTCTGAACTGTGTGCTCAATGAAAGAAAAACCACCTGAGAGTTGTGCTATTCTAATTTGGTTGTTTAATATTAATACAATAAAATTCTATAATAATAATTTGGTGGGGGAGTGATCATGTCATGTTTATGTTCATCTCTTTTCTTTTGTAGGCTTGTTTTAATCCATATGGTATCAATTATACATATGTTTTAACTTTTATTTGCTTAAATCTTTTTTTATACACGAATTAGTTTACCCTAAACTCCAAATTGGAAATTCTTCCCCTCACATTTTTCTTCACAAGTGAACGGTTAAGATTCGGATGCTCATTTAGTTAAATCTCAACACATGAAAAAAAAAATCTCAATTAGGTAAATATCAATTGTTCATTCGTGAAGACAAATGTGCGAGTGAGCAAAGCTCAACTCTAAATTTGGTGGCGTGGAGCACGTGTAGCTAGCTATTGAGCTTGACATGTAAGCTAACATGCTATGATAGAGCGAAGAAAGTTGAGATTCCACCATAAAACCAATTGATAATATGATGAGTAACCCAACACTTTAAAAGCACATGCAATGTTTCTCATTTTTTTAATGTGAGATTCATACTCTCGACAAAGATAGAGTCGTCTCAATGCAAACTGAGGCATATGACAAAAATACAATGGACCTTCTTAATTTTTATCTAATAAACTAGTGAAATTAGAAAACTTTTTGGTCCAATCTACTAACTATTTCCACAATCGTAACAAGTGAAATTAGAAAACTTTTCGAACCAATCTACTAATTATGTCCACAATCGTAAGAATTTGAGGCACAATAGATTAGATTTAGGAGAATAAGAGAATTTTTTTGTTTTTGTTTTGTCGCTTGCCTCTAGCCTACTCTGCTATGAGATTTGCTTTTTTAAATGTATAAGTTTTGTTGATCGGCATGCCTAACCATTATTTTGTTGGTCCGTTCTGAATCAGTTTTTTGGCCCGAAAATTGGATTGAATGCGGTCAAACATGAAAGGTGGGGAAATTGGCCTAAATAAAAGTTTATGGTAACAATCGGGTACAAATTCATTGAGAAAATCGGCAAAATATGCATATGATTATTCATAGCTTAACTACAAACCATTTCGGTTGTATGATTCTCTCACCCATATTTCAAACATGTTTATCTTTCTCCCCAACAGCTCGAATTCTGTCTCCGAAATGCGCAAAATATACACCAATAATCTGTATCAGAGTACTCATACTTCACATCCTCCTCTTAAGCGATGATTCTTACCCATATCTCAAACATGTCCATCCTAAGCAATCAAGGACTATCATGAATTGTTTTTTAAAAGTGGTCAAATTCTACGGGGCCACCACTGTTCATGGGGCCCGCCACAAGCAAATGAAGAAGGAAGAGCTGGGTTGCAGTGATCTGGTGTGGCGCAGCCAACCACTCATCACACAGCCTCAACTTTGAGGCCATTTGATATTCCAAAAGCTTGGAACTGGACGGACCAGATCACATAGCTTCCAATTTCAAAAAATATGACTTTAGCCTCTGAAATTTAATTTTTTTTATATAAAACCCGACATAAGTTTTTTATTCGAATATAACTCATTGACTAGACTCCACATAAGCAAATTCATTAATTATGTTTGACTTTACACATTTTAAAATTTTTGGATGTCTAAAATACCCATATTTGAATGTTTGATGTACACAATTAATTCCATACGGGTTGTAAGGGAGAATTAATGCTTTTACAAAAAGATAAAAAGAAAAAAAAATATTAATGTTATAAATTCATTGCCTTATATATAATAAAATAAAACATGCCTAATATATGTAATAATACATGCTTAATTAATGTCACAAAAATTATATTTTGCGTATAAATGTAGGTAAATTATTTTACACACACATATATATAATTAAAAAAAAAGCCTAATATATGTAAACATTCATGCAAAATGTGACATCCCACATCAACCAACGGTGATGGGGTGATGTGCCTTATATGTATATGTCCACCTTCATTTAGCACGAGGCCTTTTGAGAGCTCATTGGCTTCGGATTCGATCGGAACTCCGAAGTTAAGCAAGTTTGGGCTAGAGCAATCCCATGATGGGTGACCCACTGGGAAGTTGCTCGTGAGTTCCCGGAAACAAAACCGTGAGGGCGTGGCCCAAAAAGGACAATATCGTGCTACAGCGGAGCCGGTATGGGATGTGACAGAACGATTGTGACCTCCCACATCGACCAACGGTGAGGAGGTGATGTGCCTTATATGTACATGCCCACCTCCATTTAGCATGATGCATTTTGGGAGCTCACTGGCTTCGGATTCCATCAGAACTCCGAAATTAAGCAAGTTTGGGCTAGAGTAATCTCATGATGGGTGACCTACTGGGAATTTGCTCGTGAGTTCTCAGAAACAAAACCGTGAGGGCGTGGCCCAAAGCAGACAATATCGTTCTACAGCAGAGCCGGTCCGAGATGTGACAGAACGATTGTGACATCCTACATCGACCAATGGAGAAGGGGTGATGTGCCTTATATGTACATGCCTACCTCCATTTAGCACGAGGACTTTTGGGAGCTTACTGGCTTCAGATTCCATCGGAACTCCGAAGTTAAGCGAGTTTGGGCTAGAGCAATCCCAAGATGGGTGACCCACTGGGAAGTTTCTCGTGAGTTCCCAGAAACAAAACCGTGAAGGCGTGGCCCAAAGCGGACAATATTGTTCTACGGCAGAGCCAGTCCGAGATGTGACAGAACGATTGTGACAGCCCACATCGACCAACGGAGAGGGGGTGATGTGCCTTATATGTACATGCCTACCTCCATTTAGCACGAGGCTTTTTGGGAGCTTACTGGCTTCAGATTCCATCGGAACTTCGAATTTAAGCGAGTTTGGGCTAGAGCAATCCCAAGATGGGTGACCCACTGGAAAGTTGCTCGTGAGTTCCCAGAAACAAAACCGTGAGGGCGTGACCCAAAGCGGACAATATCATGCTACGACGGAGCCAGTCCGGGATGTGACACAAAATAATTTACCTACAAAATAAAGAAATGTTATTTGGTTTAAAATTAATTTACCTGTATTTTATATAAAAATATAGGTCAATTATTTGCATATAAAATAATAATAAATGAAAATAATTTACCTACAAAAATAAATAACGTGCTAATCATAAATAAATTTATTTATAGGTAACTTAAATAGTACAAAAATAGAGACATGTTATTTGATTAAAAATTAATTTAACTATATTTTAGATAAAAAGTATAGATAAATTATTTGCATACCATAAATTTATAATTGTGAAGTCAACTCTTGAAAGAATACACTTTTTCATTCCCACAAATAGTGCACCTACTATTTGAGTTTTACAATGTTAAATTGCTTTATTAACATAATTAGGGTATTGTGGCATAAGTTGTAAATAATATGTAATAATAGGTTACTTATTTTCTCACATGTCAACAAGTTTGAATTTTGGGTTTTATTTGAATGTTTAAAGATAAATGAGTTTAAGTTTGAAAAACAAGAGTTACAAGGGCCTATATTTAAAAACTCTATTTAAAAATAATAATTTAATCAAACCCCAAAAAAATCTATAAAATATCTCCCTTACATTCCAATAACTTCACACTTATAATTTTTCCACATTCTTTACTTTATCACATAGTTTTCACTCATTTCCTTCAAACATTTTCTTCATATTTTTTTCTCTCCACTCATTTCATTCTCCACATTGTTTGAAAAATGCTCGGCACTATTGGACGATATACATTTTCAATATGCATTTTGTTAAACAATACATAGTGGTTGAATGTGTGAGTGTTGTACCATAGCATTTCTCAATATGTTAAAAAGTAATAAAATATTGAGAGGAATAAAATGTAGCCCGTGCACGACTAGAGATGAAAAATTATAACCATGCACTATACCTCAAAAAACTATATTTTTGGTGTGCTATATTTAGGAATAGGGGCTAAACGAATATTATTTATAAAATTACTAAGCAAAACATCATAAATATATCCAAAGTAGTCAGAATTAATGTATGCATAGATAATCTTATCTATTCATAGCAATCATAATTATTCTTGACGAGTTTTCATATTTTGAAACCGTTGCATGATGTTATCTATACTATTGAAAGAATTATTAAACTCAATAGAGAGAATGAATTTTGAAAAAAAAAATTGAGAGAATGAATAAAAAATTGACAAATCCTAACACTCAAGTAAGTGTTAGAGTAGAGTAGAAACAAATAAAAGTTTATAGAGAATAATGGAAAATTTTTGGGTGATACGTACCATTGAATGATTTAGATTAATTTGCAATGGGCCCCAAATGAATCTTAAATTATTCAACAATACGTATCATTCAATGGTACTAACCATTCATTGAAGTTTGACCCGAGAATAATAGACTTTTACAAAGGCAAAATATATGAAATTCAAGAAGAAGAGGGGGAATAGCTCTGCAGTGCATAAGTAAATGACGATTTTTTTTGGGATGGGTAACATTGTATACCCTGCATAAGTAAATTATTACATTAAAAAACAATATCCTCAAGACTAAAACATGGTTTTTCCTTCCACTGGTTGACAACTTGACATCTTACCAACGCTTGATGGCAACCGAATTGACATCTTAAGGGACGGGACGGGATCCGTTGGAATGAAAAAAAGAGAAGTGTTGACCAATGGAAGGGTTGCAAAGCAATAGAAATTTATTTTTTCAAGTCAGGATAGAACTAGGACCACTCTGGTCCTTCTGTAGCTAAATTATTGGAGATGACCTTACAGCAAGGGTAAAATTTTTTGGGTTTTTCGGAGTATCTCGTACTCTAAATTTTTTAACAGTTGAATATTAATTTTTATATTTTAAAATAAAAATCTAACGGTTAAAATGCCCAAAGTACAAAATACTCCGGAGTATGCAAGAAAGTCCCCAGTAAGGGCATGGTGGGCTAAGTTCTGTCTCAGGCCACCGTCAGCAAACGCCTGCACAATCTTGGTTTCAGCAGGGCTAAGTAGGCCCAGCTAGGGCTGGAGTTTTTGTACCGAAATATCGAAATCGAACCGAATACCAAAATTTCCGGAACCGAAAACTCCCGAACGGTAACCGATACCAAAAAAATACCGAAGTTTCGGTACGGGGATTGGGATGGTACTACCATATATTCGGTAATACCGAACCGAACCGAAAATATATATATATTATTATATATATAAGTCTATTAATATTAGCCGTAGGATTGGTTGAGATCTAATCTCAACCGTTGGTTTGAGTGGGAAGGAAATAAAAGTTTGAAAGTTTTCAGACTTCTTCTGTCTTGACTTCGAGTGACAACTTCACTCCCTGCATTCTTCGTCGCCCAGCCACCATGCACCACCACCATAAGACTTCGTAGCGCAGCCACCACTAGGATCACCACCACAACTCGATATGGTCCTTCGATGATTCGATCTGGTTGTTTCTTCTTCTTTCTTCACACCTCAGCTGCCACCACCACCACCCATCCCTTCCTTCCACCACCTCCACGCTTCATCGCCCAACCACCACGCCCACGGGTCCACGACTTCTCTCTAGTCCTCACGGATTGAATTGGTATGTCTACTGTCTACAAATCTTAAAATTTCAAATTAGGGTTTTAATTTTGTCAAATTGGGATTTGGGGATTAAATTTTGATTTAGAGTTTTAATTTTGAAGAAATTAGTAGGGTAGGCAGGGGATTAATTTGATTACATTAGAATTTGTGAATAAGTGAATGAGAATTAGTTTCGTTTGATTAGTTTTCGACTTCTCTGTGTTCTTTGTAGTTGATGTTGTTGTTGTTTTTGGTATTACCCGAGTGACCCCAAAATCGAAAATCGGAATCCCGAACCAATCGGTTCGGTTTCGGTATCAAAAATTCCCATAACGAAAAAATCAGTTCGGTATTCAGTTTCCCTATTTCGATTCGGTTTGCAAACCGAAACCAGCCCTAGGCCCAGCAATACTCTCTGCAGCAGCTGGCTCTTTCAACGCACAGAAAATCTCAGGGGTAGCCCTTGTAGCAGTCATCAACTGGAAATACATCTTAATTGTTAATTACTTTAATTAAAGCATTGAATCTTAATAAGAATTTGGGTGATTCTCACTTTACTACCTTTAAGTATCGTGAAATTCACACTTTGCTATCCTTAGTTTTTTTTGTCTCACTTTCATATCTAAAGTTTGATTTTTCTGACACTTTCATACCTTCGTTAGTATTTCCGTCAAGTGCTTCGTTAAAGCGTGACGAGGCGCTTAACTGTGTAGAAACGTAGCATTGTGGACCTCACGTGGACAATTAAAAAAGGGTAATTCTCACTTTACTACCCTTAAGTATCGTGAAATTTGCACTTTGCTACCCTTAAGTTTTTTTCGTCTCACTTTCATACCTAAAGTTTGATTTTTCTGACACTTTTAGTATATCCATCAAGTGCTCTGTTAATTGATGACGTGGCAGATCTGTAGCCCACCAAATTTGTGCCACGTGGACAATAAACATTAAAAATTAATTAATAAATAATAAATAAATAATAAAAAAAGAAAAACATCTCCCTTTTCTCTTCTCTCTTCCTCTTCGACTCTAGTGCACATCCACCCCACCCCTTCCACTTTAAGCCCCCTATGTACCAAACTTCTTTTTAATTTAAAATTTTTCAGTTTCTTTGGATTTGATGTGTTTGATTTGGATTTGGTAGCCTGTGCAGTTGGTTGTTTGGAGAATGAGAGTTTATTTTCTTCTTTATTGTTTTATTGTTTTATTTTTTCTTTAGTTTTTAAATAATTTTATATTTTTTTAGTGGGCCAAAGTCTTGTCACGTCATTAGTTAACGGAAAACTTGACAGATAAACTAACGGATGTATAAAAGTGGGAAAAATCTTGGATGGTACGTACCATTCAATGGTACGGCTGTTGAATGGTCCAGATTAATTTGCGGTGGGTCCCAAATGAATCTTAAACCATTCAACATTAAGTATTATTCAATGGTATGTACCATTGAAGTTTCACCCATAAAAGTGTCAAGAAAATTAAATTTTAGGTATGAAAGTGAGACGAAAAAAATTTAAGGGTATCAAAGTGCGAATTTCACGATACTTGAGGGTAGTAAAGTGAAAATTACCCTTTTTTAATTGTCCACGTGGGGCCCACAGTGCCACATTTCTGCACAGCCATCGTCCAGTCAAGAGCCACAGATCTGGCACATCATCAATTAATGAAGCACTTGATGGATACACTAACGGAAGTATAAAAATATCAGAAAAATCAAACTTTAGATATGAAAATGAGACGAAAAAAATTAAAGTTAGCGAAGTGTGAATTTCACGATATTTGAAGATAATAAAGTGAGAATTACCCTAATAATTTATTTTTTGATCTTATCTGAGTATTGCATGCAAATTTAAATAATCAGAGACAGCAAAAAATGATTGACTAAGAATCTTGAAATTAAAGAGCAAATACAGGAGTTACCAGAACCACAATCATGAGACGGCCAGAAGATAAAACATATTAAATATTTTATCATACAAGTAGCTTAAACTTAATTATATAACTAGAAATCTTTAACTGTATTTAGATAAAATCAAGATGAAGGTTATAATCGTACAAATTTTAATTCTCACTTTACTACCATTAAGTATCATGAAATTCACACTTTACTACCTTTAGTTTTTTTCGTCTCACTTTCATACTTAAAGTTTGATTTTTCTGACACTTTTATACCTCCGTTAGTATTTCCGTCAAGTGCTCTGTTAAAGCATGATGTGGCGCTTGACTAGACAACGACTGTGCAGAAATGTGGCACCGTGGGCTCCACGTGGACAATTAAAAAAGGGTAATTCTCACTTTACTACTCTCAAGTATCGTGAAATTCGCACTTTGCTACTCTTAAGTTTTTTTCGTCTCACTTTCATACCTAAAGTTTGATTTTTCTGACACTTTTATACTTCCATTAGTCTATCCATCAAGTGCTCTATTAATTGATGACGTGGCAGATCCGTGGCCCACCAAATTTGTGCCACGTGAAAAATAAACATTAAAAATTAATTAATAAATAAATAAAAATAAAAACATCTCCCTTTTCTCTTCCCTCTTCCTCTTCGATTCTACTGCACATCCACCCCACCCCTTCCACTTTAAGCCCCCTCTGTACCAAACTCCTTTTTAACTTAAAAATTTTCAATTTCTTTGGATTTGTTGTGTTTGATTTTGATTGGATAGCCCGAACAGTTGGTTGTTTGGAGAAGGAAAGTTCATTTATTTTCTTCTTTATTGTTTTATTGTTTCTTTTTTCTTTAGTTTTTTAATAATTTTATATTTTTTTAGTGGCCCAAAATCCTGCCACGTCATCAGTTAACGGAGCACTTGATGGATAAACTAACGGATGTATAAAAATGTTAAGAAAATTAAACTTTAGGTATGAAAGTGAGATGAAAAAAACTTAAGGGTAGCAAAGTACAAATTTCACGATACTTGAGGGTAGTAAAGTGAGAATTACCCTTTTTTAATTGTTCACGTGGGGCCCACAGTGCCACGTTTCTGCACAGTCATCGTCCAGTCAAGAGCCACATATCTGCCACGTCATCAATTAACGAAGCACTTGATGGATACACTAACGTAAGTATAAAAGTGTCAAAAAAAATCAAACTTTAGGTATGAAAAAAAACGAAAAAAACGTAAGGGTAGCAAAGTGCGAATTTCACAATACTTAAGGGTAGTAAAGTGAGAATTACTCTTTTTTAATTGTCCCAAAGGGCCCACAGTGCCACATTTCTGCACAGTCATCGTCCAGTCAAGCGCCACGTCACGCTTTAACGAAGGACTTGATGGAAATACTAACGGAGGTATGAAAGTGTCAAAAAAATCAAACTTTAAGTATGAAAGTGAGACGAAAAAAACTAAGGATAGCAAAGTGTGAATTTCACGATACTTGAGGGTAGTAAAGTAAGAATAACTCTTTTTTCTTTTATTTCACTTAAGAATCTTGGCAAGTCTCTTTTAACATGTTAATAAAACCTTCATATCAAAATATAGACCAATATGATGCATGGAAATTACTTACTACACCCAATATAAATACGAAGTTTAATTTATTACAAATTTGGTCCGTAGATTTTAGTGGTGGTTTCACTTTGGCCCTCAAACTATTTTTCATCCCCAAGTTATTTTTGAGTTTTTTCAAAATGTGTTAAATGAGAAAAAAAAAAAGGGAATGATTTTCGTACACCATTTTGTCTCTCACACATCTCACACACTCTTCTTTATTTCTAGGTCATTGGATTAAATAAAAACAACAGAAATGATTAAAGGGTGTGTAAAGGAGAAAAAGTGTATGTTTATCATTTCTTATCCCTTTTTAGTATTATTGATATCTGCATGCATGCATGATCTAATGATATGTTGTATTAATTTCATGTCATTTGCATTTCAAAGGAGCAAGATTTTGAAAAAGAATTTAGTCCCAACCCTTTCTGTTCGATCAAATTTAGTCTCCGTAATTTGTAAAATGTTCCGATCCAAGAACTTATGTTAACTTCTGTTAATTCATGGACAAATTCGTTGATTCTTGCACTGGATCCCAAACACCCACCATGTTTTAATTGCTAAAATATTTGGATTTGTTCAAGGGTTTTCAAATTTAAGCAAAATCACACTCTCATATAAGTAACTATCTGCAAGTGATTAAGTAGTAGTCAATTTACATTGATCACACTTCAGTTGTATTTTATGTGCAGATCATCCCACAAAAGTATCAAAAAAGTGCTTTTGCTTGGTGAGGGTGGTGGGTTAGATGTTTGCTTTCCACCCTTTTGATTAGCCTAAACTACCCTTTAGTTATCAACCTTGTGTGTTTTCTCTGTCTTTTGAGCTGCAGAATCCTCCACAGAAGCACCTCGAGCGGCTGTGCTGAGATCCTCATGCAGCTTCTCGACCTTCTGCAAAAGCTCCCTCAACTGCATTTGGTTAGGTTCACCCATCAGCAAGTCCGCTTTCTGCATGACCTCTACATTTTCCCATAGCTTCTCAATCATTTGCAACAGTAATTTGTCAAACTCGAGCATCTCTGAGTCTGCAGCGTCCAGATCAGCATTTTGCTGCATCTTCTCTTCCTTTAGCTTATCCACCGTGGCTTGCAAGCTGCCTATCTTGTTCTCGAGCTGAAGGGATTTTACTTGGCCTTGCAATGATTTAACTTGGCTGCTTGGAGACACATCACCCCCTGGGTCATTTACTTGGTTCTCCAAGAATTTAACTTGGCTTCTTAGAGACAAGTCAGCCCCTGGGTCTTTTACTTCACTCTGCAAGGATTCAACCTGGCTGCTTAGAGATGCGTGATCCCTCGGGTCTTTAACTTGGCTCTGCAAGTGCAAGGATTCAACTTGGCTGCTTAGAACGTTATCCCCCGGGTCTTTTACTTGGCTCTCCATGAATTTAACTTGGCTGCTTAGAGATGCATCACCCCCCGGGTCATTTACTTGGTTCTCCAATGAACTAACTTGGCTGTTTAGAGAAACGTCAGCCCCAAGAGAATTCCCATTTTTCTGAAAACGCAGCTTGTGTATACGAGAATGTCCAGCCTCATTTCCCACAGTTACAAAAGCAGGCAAAGCCAACACCGCATCAGTGAAACTCTTAGCCGAAGTCCCTGTAGCAGCCCTATTCTGGTAGTAATACAGTTGCAATACACATCTTATTACTTATTAGACGTATCAATATAGAAATCAAGACATATTGATCAAGCATTGAATCTTATGACCTTGAGTTTTACAAGAAATTTATGCACCAGAAAAAAAAATAATCATAAACTTCGGTATAAACAAGAAATATTAAACTGTTGTTGAACATGATAAAACCTTCAAAGAAAACAGCGGTACATCCGATGCAAGTGATACAATGATATGGACTGATCGGCAATTCATTCTTACCCCCTCTGGCCGATTAATTACTTGATCTGAACACGTGGGATGCGCACTTTTTGGTTTTTTATAGTTGGGATATTGAGAAGCAGTTCTGATGTCAGAGAACTTAGGAAGTGGAGTTCTCCCTGCAAAAAGACCAACAAAGTCGTACGAATAAGCATGCTAAATGCTAAGAGCAGTGAAATGATACAGGTGTATCGAACAAAACCAATTAATCATATCTTGTAAAAGCACATGTCAACAAGTTTTTACCAGCGCATAGTCTATAGTGTGTGTGTCTTCTTAAGCTCACCATAGCTGATTCCAAACTTGATGCAGAGAGCTCACTTGCCGCTCTGACCTTTATCATGTATCGCGTTTTGCCTTCAATAAAACAAGCACACTAATTACAATGTAGCAAATATATATACATTTCACCTTCAAGTGGGAATCACTTAACAATTAAACTGCACAAATCACACACATAAAACCACTTAAACAGATTCTGTTTAGCATCCATGAACTGAATTCATTCGCAACATTCGAAGCTTAAAGACTCGTTGGACGAAATTAATGTCTATAATGCACAAGATAAACACCACCAACCAGTCAGATGATCAAACATTGTATTTCGATTTCGATTGGTACCACGAAAACTAAACGTATTCTCTCTCTTTAATTAGAGTTGTTAGAGTTAAAAGGAAACAGCAGACGCAAGCAACATCTTATCTCTCAACTGGGTTTATTATCTTCGTCTATACAAAAACGGGATTTGAATAAAATTAAAAGAAAAAAAACCCACCAACATCCCCAGCTAAAAAGCAAAACCCAATATCCAAACTATAAAATATACAAACCAGAACATCGATAGAAACCCAGCAACCCAACAAAAAATTAAGAACCCTTCTGTCCCTTGAAGCTCACAAATGCAAAATACCCATCACCAGAAACTCGGTAAAAAGGCCAGGAATCGAAAACCCATTAAGAAAAAACGACAAAGAAAGCATTGGGAATGGAAAGTCGTTTCCTTCGTACCTCAGAATCAGATGTTGCCGTTGAAGTCTCTGAAAAATGGAGAGAGAAACGGTGGAGAGCGAGCTGAGAGAGACTGCTTGCTCAAGTCTCTGCATCTACCGCCTTTTCTTTTTCTTTTCTTTCCCATTTTGTTCGGGTTTCAGGTTGTGGGAGAGACGGCGGCGTTTTGAAACATCCGTGAGAGTAAATCACGGTCGTCGAACACAGAAGCGTTGTATGATCTTCATTGGCTTATGATAACAACTGAGCTCTGCTGCACTTGCCCACAGTGTTTACTTTACTTTTGCACAAACCGACAATTGTGTTTTTACTCACATAAACTAACCATTTTTAATTTTTATTTTTGTAAATAAAAAACTTATTGCTTGATAGGCATTTTATTTTTAATTTTTAATTTTATATTTTATATTTTGTAAAATTAAAAATTAACAATTTGTTTGATAACTACTTTAACTGAAAAGTGAGATTGTTATCAAACGAATTTTGATTCAACTTTTCAATTTGAAACTTTCAATGGGTGCCAACATGTAGGAAAAATAGAGAAAAAGCACATAAATATCAGCAAACAAACTTGAACAACTAGTGACTCTAAAGTTTAAAAGAGAAATTTTTAGCAATGTCCCGTTAATTTAAGATTTTGTTTCGAGTTGTTGGATTTTCAATTTGGTTATGAGCCCCATTACTATTTTAAAACACGTTTTTTTTCCTTTAACCGTCAAATTAAGGGTTTTTTTTTGTCTCTTCAAGTGGACAAAGTTCACAAAAATATCTTGTAAAACGTGTTATTTCGCCCGTAACTGTCCAATTAAGGTCATTCTAGAGTATTATCTTAGTATTATGTAGTGTTAAATACTACATAAGATTGAAGTCTTTTCGGTCATTCTGGTCCATTCAAGTAGGGAAAGCGTACTTAAAAAGTGGGATCCGGCTAAAATGCTTACAAGCATTCCATGCTTATACGAATCTGACCATTAATGATTAAATTTCTTTTAATGGTTAACGATTAGATTCGCATAAGCATGAAATGCTTGTAAGCATTCTAGTCCATCCCTAAAAATTGATAGTTTGACAATTTGGAGCACACTGGCTCAATTTAATAGATTAAAAAGTTGGTCATAGGGAAATGACTTACATGGAATGAATTTATCGTTACATGACATACCTTGTCCAATAATGCATTGACATGTACAAATTTTTCTCTGTATAACAATGTATTATTGGATCGAGATGCCACGTGGCTGTGAACCCGTTTTGTGTAAGTTGATCTTCGGTCATAGGAATGTGGCTGCCTGATGACTTTACATGCACCGATATATTCTTAGGGCAAATGAAGGTGACGAGGTATAATATATGTTCTTTAAATCTTACCCGTTGCATTTCATGTTGCATGCAACGTGGTATGTAGATTTTATGAGCCTGGATTACAAAACTCTTCCCAACCTTAAACATAAAAAGGCAAAGATTGCATAATTTTGTGTTAAAAGAGGTTGAATATGGGTTCATCCAGATAACAAAATCTAGTTTCAATGCGCCCCTGTAATGCTTGTGGGTATATTTAGTAAAATCAGATAGTTTGTAAAATTGAACAAATATGTAGATTTTTTTTTTTAGGAAGATAAAGGATTAGGCGAGTCAAGCTACACATAAGGATTGGTCATCGGTGTACTATAGTAGAGTTACTCTCTAAACCCTCTTTAGACAGTCAGAAAGAACCAAGACTATGGAAATTAACCATCAACTACAACATAGGCTACTTCCTTCTCGCTCAAAGCGATTTGAAAGGGCTAACTCTTTGATAGAACGACCCCTGTCTCCTATCTCCATAATTTTATTAAATAAAAAAGAGAGATAAAAAATAAATACATGTGGGGGGGACGAAGCCAAAACCCACAAAGAAAAAAACAATACGTCAACGAAAAAGGAAAATTGGATGAAGAAAATTCCTCGAACCAAAATCCCAAGCCGAGCCAATTGAAGTGTTGATAAACCACCTGGATGATCAACTTCATAATTAGCTAAACAATCCGCCACATCGAACGAAAAAAGAAAGTCCAACGCAGTCTCTTCTATATGTCGCCTCTGCAAAATCAGGTACCAAGTCCCGCCGTGTAAAACTACTATTTATTGCACCAAAATTAGCAAAATCATTCGTCAAACAATTTATTTCCCTGAAAATGTGCGAAAAAATGGAAGCACAAGCGAGCAATATACCATAAATAATTTGTCCAAAAAACTTAGAGAAACTATGGGACATCCATAGAGCGAGCTGATAGAAGGTGGACGACATACATAGAATCTATCTCTAATAAATTTTGATGCCACTCTTTATCCCACGCAATCTGAATTGCCTCGATCACAGCAACAATCTCAGCAACAATTGCACTTGGGTAAGAAAATAAGGAAGCAAACGCCCCTAAAAAAAGAGTAGGGTTGGGAATTTTGTACCGAAATACCGAAACCGAACCGAAAAATACCGAACGGAATACCGAAAATACCGAAACCGAAAAGTCCCAAACGGTTCGGTAACCGATACCGAAAAAGTACCGAAAGTTCGGTACGGGGTTCGGGAACTTAGTACCGTTGATTCAGTAATACCGAACCGAACCGAAATATATATATATATATAATATATTTTAATTTTAAATATATATATATATATATCTATTATTTATTTCGTCCGTTGGATTGGTTTTCTGTTTAATCTCCACCGTTGGTTTGAGATTGTTTGAAAACTCTATCAAACACTTTCTCAGAATCCCCCAATTGCCCGACTCGAAGTCGACTTCCGTTCTTCTTCTTCCTCTCTTCTCAGACTTCTCCAACTCTCCGGCTGCCTCTCTCTCTGTGTTTCTGTCTCATTTGCGTGGACTTCTGCAGCTCTACAGCAATTTGGTAAGTTCTATTAAGCGAGTAATTTCATATTAGGGTTTGGGTTTGTGGGATTTGGGGAATTTGGGATTAATTCAGTTTTTTAGGGTTTTCAATTTGGAGGAAGTTCTATACTTGTGTTGTTTATATGTTTCTGAATTCTGATTATTCATTCTGATTTTGTTGTGTTTGGAGCTTTGGGATAAAGTTCAATTTCTATCAGTCAGTCTTATTATCCGATGTTTGTGTTTGTTGATAAGCTTGAATAAGGGATTAGATTCATTGAAATATATATATATATATATGCTATTTTGAGTATGATTTTTGTAGGTCTTGTTAAGGGCATAGACGTCCAATCTAGACATGTTTGTCAATGGATCAATTTTGTCCCAAATCTGATCCGAATCAGATAAAATTAATACTTGAGTGTGTGTGTGTGTGTGTGTGTGTGTGTGTGTGTGTGTGTATGCAGTGAGTGAGTGTGTGTATGCAGTGAGTGTGTGTGTGTGTGCGCATTGTGTATGTGTGTGTGCAGTGTGCATTTAACTTCATGATAAATCTGAGAAGTTTCCCTGGCGCAGTGGAATATGTTTGACGCTCAATAGGACTTTTAGTTAACATTATGTTACAAATATTGTATGATTGTTCCGGGTTTTCTCTCTCTCCGTCTGGTTGTCGACTTTTCGTAGTTCATAGTGTTTTGTACTTGCGAAGTTGGGGGCTACATACTTTAGGCAATTAGGCTTATGCTCGAAACACTTCTATACTACAAAGAAAAGTGTTTGATGTTGTTTACCATGGATACAGACACAATATTAGTAGTAATTTATTTGCGTTGGTTGTTTGTAAATGTTGCTGTTAATTATTGCTGTTAATTATTGTTGTTCATAGCTATTGACATTTCGGTATGTTTGAACTTTCCTTCCAGAATGTCCTTTATAATTTTATTTCTTACTGACTTGGAACCAATGCATTACAGTTGGTTCCTTTGGATGGACTAGATATACAATGAGAACTTTGTTTAGATGCAGAAACCTTCTATCCTATTAGGTGGCTGTTGTTACACGTTTAATACCTTTTACATTTTAGATCAAACTTGAGTGCTAAGATACGTAATATTTCTCTTAGCATTACAGTTGGTCTTATCGAGCTGCTTTATTTCATTTGATTACTCATGCTTATTCGAAGGCATTGTTGTTCTTAGGATCTGGATCAATTATTCATGCGATGGAAGCTATTGTTGGATATTCTCCAGATAAAAGTCAGAATATGGTTTTTATGGGCGGTTTAAGAAAACATGTACCAATTACAAAAACTGCTTTTTTATTGGGTACACTTTCTCTTTCTGGTATTCCACCCCTTGCGTGTTTTTGGTCCAAAGATGAAATTCTTAATGATAGTTGGTTGTATTCACCTATTTTTGCAATAATAGCTTGGTCCAACCTTGCTCCATCTTTTAAAGAATATGTTAAGCAGTAACGTATTCTTTGTTTTCATACTCATCCCTATCTCCGCAGTGATAGATTACTAGTGGATGGATTCCGAAAATTAACATTCTTTTATCAATTGCTATTAGGTGTCTGCAACTGGCAATTTGGAACTCTGTAGCTAGTAAATGTTTCTGTATTTTCAACCCTGTAGCTAGTAAATGTTTGGAACTCTGTAGCTCAGAGTTACTTATCTCTGTCCATGAGATATGCTTGGTGGAACATGTTATTTAATTTGTAATTTTTGTTGGGTGGGTTAGTCTTACTAGTACGAGTATGACAACAAAATTGGTTGAATTGTCCATCTTCTACCCAAAACACTGCTTTCATTTTTTCACTCCAAATTATATTTTATTTTCTATACATAGAGATTAACTCATTAGAAAGGGAAATGCAATTCATATTTTTACATTCTACAAAGAACTTGAAGAATTGGAATCGCGTAAGTGGAAATGCAATTCATATTTTTTTTATTATACATCTTATCTTAGCACTCAAAACATAAACTAATATGAATATTCTATTATTTATTCTTTTATCTAGGTACACTTAATACTCAAGGCCAAAGTCATTGGGAAATGCCACCACCTTCTCCTACACCACAACCACCTCGTCCAACATCGCTACCACGTCCACCTCCACATCCTCTTTCAACTTCAAGTGGAAGGGGAGGTCAAACTTCTACAACAAGTACACGAGGAAGGGTTCAAGCTTCTACTTCTACTAGGGGAAGGGGCCGAAAGAGAGGAAGGGTTGAACCTTAGGTACTTATCTTAACTCATCATTTCTTTTGGATTTGGAACTTATTTTATTTGTAATATAACTTATTTGGATAACTTTATTTCATTTGGGTTGTAAACTTGTATTTGTGAATGGATTGAATGGATTGTATATTTGTATTTGGGAACTTTATTTCTTTATCATTTATGATTGAATGGATTATGGATTGAATGGATTGATTTTGAAGGGATTATGGATTGAATGGATCGAATGTATTGAATTTGAATGGATTATGGATTGAATGTATTGAATTTTGAATGGATAATGAATATGTGAATGGATTGAATGAAGTGAATGGATTGAATGGATTGAATGGATTGAATTTGAATGGATTATGAATATGTGAAATTGTGAATGGATTAGGCCAAAAATGTTGAAATGCTTCATGTGGTTTCGGGGGTTTTTAATACCGAAACCGAACCGAAAGGTTCAGTATCCCGAAATTTCGGTATCCCGAACCTTTCGGTTCGGTTTCGGTATTAAAAACCTCCTCCCCGAAGTTTCGGTTTCGGTATTCGGGAGTGGGAGTTCGGTTCGGTTACCGAACCAAAACCAGCCCTAAAAAAGAGCATTCAATTTACAAGACTCATCTGTGTTAACCTTAACCCCTCCAACGGGAGGCGAACGCCAAAACACATGCACAAAACTAAGAGCATCCAGAGAAAGGGATGAAATTCCTAACAGTGAAAGAAAAAAAGGCAATTCAAGTTGATTTCCTCCAATGCCTTAAAAGAAGACGTTGAGATGAGGCAATGCTAAAACTTTTGTTATCAAACCTGATCTGGTTCCTTTCATGCCAAAGCCACCAAAATAAATTGCAAGTAACCAAGAACCAAAGCTTTCGAACAGACTTGGAAAATAAAAAATATCTTCAATCCACTGCCAAGGAGCATAAGGCTTGCCAAAAAGCATCCTCCATATTTCTATATAAACCATGTGGTAATTAGTAATTAATTTCCTTTGATATCTGATAAAACTGCAGTTGTATCTGTGATTCTGTGCACAATATATGATCCTACTGCCACTTAGTATTCTCTTCACTTGTAAGTAAGAGGTCTTAGAATGGAATTTTCGCCAAGGCAATTTCGAGTTAAATTATTATGGCTAGCGTTGTAAGTTTAGCGCTCCCATCAGCCACTCCTTAGTGTAAATAGTATCATATATATTAAAAAATATGGTCCTGCTTTCATTTAAACTAAGTGGTAATTAATTAATTTCATTGTCTTACACTGGTTGCTATATCTGTGCAGATCTCACTATAAGGGCGAAAAGCCTTCCAGAGTCTGCTAAAGATGTGTTTCTTTCCTCTCTCTTTTCCTAACCGCCGACTAAACTCCACTCCTTCCTCCTCCAATGCATCTGGATCCCTCCATCCCCATCCCCATCCCGACCTTCAGCGTCCTCCTTGATCTTTCACGGAGACCACTCCAACATATGGGGCAACATAGCAGTTACTTGACTTCAAAATTCATTGGGTTACCACTAGCAGCATTCTGTTTGGACTCTGATGTTGCCCGGAGAGGAAGAGCTAGTGGATGACTTGGCTTCTGGAGGTGGAGTCTTTTTTATATCGTCAAAAATGATTTCACTTCAACCTCAGCCTGCTCACAGAGCTGCCTGGTCTGAATCAGGGCACTTGTCAGCTCTTCGACGCTTGCCCTGGCTTCATCACCCCGACTCTGAGTGAGCTTGGTAATGTCGGCCTTGGCTTCCTCAAGCTGCCTCAAGACCTCATCTAAATGTGTAGCCTCTGATGCAAGGCCTCCTGCTCCTTCCATGTCCTCTCGCACGCCTCGGTCTTCTGCCTCAGCTGATCAAGATTTTTAATACGCCATTCATCTTCGACTCATATTCTTTGACCTGATGCCTCAGAATCTCATTTTCTGCCTCCTTGGCAGCGGTCTCCTCAAAGTTTCTAACTCTTTCCTCCAACTCTGCAATGTGTGCTCTGGCCTCGCGCGCTCCCTGCAGGGGCGTGGAGAGGCCTCCATTTTCCCTTAACCACAAGGCAAAAGTGGAGGCAGGCCTGAAATGATCAAGAAAAATTGCAGCATTATTCAAATAATACAAAAAAATGCTGTAATGAAATCTCGAGGACAATCGCAGCAAGAGCATGGTAGGCTAAATTCTGCCTCAGAACACCGTCATCTGCATCACGACTGCATCCAATCCTACTGTATCATCAGGACCAAGTAGGCCTAGCAAAAATCTCTCAGCAGCACCTGGCTCTCTCCAACATAGCAATAATCTCAGGGAAGCCTGGTATCATCAGTCATATTCTGGAGATAGTACACTCTTTAACAGTTATTACTAAACCTTCCAAAGAAAACAGTGAGGTGAAGAGTAGAACTCAAACAGGCCATCTGAGGTATGTGAAATACTAATATGGACTGATTTAAGTAATCCCCTTCTTACCCCTTCTGGCTGATTGGACTGATTTGAAGACATGGAATGCACACTACCAGGTTTCGTATGGGTACGTAGAAGTTTGAGTAGCAGTGCCGTTGTCCCTGAAACCTAGGAAGTGGACAAGGAAGAGAAGTTCTCCCTGCAAAAACCTACAATTTCTTGAGTCGCCAAAACTGAAAATTTTATCTCAAGCACTGGCAGCTGGGAATTACACAGCTTAAACTGTCATTAAAAAATTATACAGGTTCGTTAGAACAGTTTATAAACACAAGAACAAGGAAATAAAAAGCAGAGAAAATACCAAGTAATGACATGATCTGGAAGTGCATTTCAGATTTTCAACCTAAATTGGTAACACAAACTAATCTAACAAAAATAAGAACTACCAAATGCCAATGGATACAATGTAGCTAAGTGAATCTGAAATTTCCACCTAGATAACACGAGAAGGCATTAGCTAAAATTAAGGGGAAAGATTAAAGTTTTTAACCATAACTTCTGCAGATAGTTGCTCAAATTAAAACCCTTTTTTGTGCCTTTGATTAAATCGACTAGAGAACAATGATTTGATGCTTGTACAATTGGAAACGGTCCCGAGGTAGTGCACATTGTGGCCTCATTAAAACGGAGATTTCAACCGGTCGAAGGAAAACAGAGGTATTAGAATACAAAGAAATCAAGAAAGGCAAACAAAATTCATCCATTATGACATGAATCTGACTATCTCCTCCTCCCACTTGGGTATTTTATTTTCTTTCAGAATTGCTGTAAATGGTGCACTGCGGCGACAATTTTGGTCGCCCATGTTGGAGAATAGGATTCCACGCGGTGACAAAATATAATATACCTTATATAAAAACCCAACTTTAACAGTGAATCATTAAGTTAGGACAATATCAGTAATAGTGATAGACCATGCTTGAGCCTATAATGTTTATCAACCATCATGTCAGGAAATTTAGAACTTTTTATTTAATTTTTATTTTTAAAAATTTAAGAACTCAAATCATCCACAAGAAGAAGAAGAGGCATCTGAATAAATAATAAAATTTTAATGTATGAACTTGGAAAAGTTAGGTCAAAATATACATTAAACATATGGCAAACACACAGAAATCAGAGAACGTCCATGGCTTTGAGCTCACAAACCCAGAAAATGTCCAGACTCAAAAGCTCAGAAAACACGGTAAGAGGTGGGTGTAAGGGCACCTGCATTCGTAAAAAGAAAAGATGAGCAAAGACGAAAAGGGCCATTGGAAAGAGGAAGGTTTGCTTTGTACCTGAGGAGGCGGAGGAGGTGGTGGTGGCCGGCTGTGGGAGGCGGAGAGAGTCAGAGCGTCTGAGCGAGGGAGTTGGGTGGCAGAGGAACTACATACCTCTTTTTACATTCCTACGTTCCTACATTCCGCAGACTAATTTTGTCAATTTCTTATTCAATTTATTTAATCCGATAATTAAATTTGAAAAGTGTATGAAAAATAAATAGAGTGTGTGAATATTACCAACCTTTTTATATGTCTCTGCCTCCTTCCACATTTCATTTTTCTCCATTTTCCAATTTGTGCACCATTGTTTTTTACGGATGGCTTTTCGAGGCAATGCATCGGTATTTGAACGACTAGATTAAGATGTCCAAATCAAAGAAAAGAACTTATATAGAACAAATTCATTATCACATGAAGACGTAATGATACATTATTAGATTGAAAAGTAGATGACGATAAATTCATTAAAAAAGTGTAAATTTCTTCAAGTTATATGATCACGTCAGCATACATTGATGAATTTTAAATTTTTATTTTTGGAGATTGTTTTGTTGAAGATAATCTTGGTCAAGCAAAAGCGAGAAAAATAAAAATGTATTAGCCATTACAGTGGGGTTTAATTAAGTGGCTCTTAATTATTTCTCATTACACCCAAAATTATACGAAAAATAATAAAATAAATTATTTTGGAGGATAATTAGTAAACAAAAAATAGTATTATACTAGCATCATCAAATTTGACAATAAATTATGTGTCGATACATGTTGGTATATTGTTTTCACCTCCAACTCTTATTTTTCTAGCGATTAGATTGAGTAATTCATAAGAGAATCAACCGACAAAACTAAAGAGGGGACTGCAAAATTGTTCCCCATTTAAGTGATGAAATGCTACTACATCATTAAGATTAAACAAAACAAAGATATCATAGGTCCTCATTTGCATACTTCAATTTCACACTGAATTCTCTAGCAACCTTTCACATTAAAAAACACTTCAATTTGAAAACAGTAAACCCTAGCATAGTACAAGTTTCAGTTTGAAATATCGTGGAGTTTCGATTCGAGGCGACCCTTGTTGTATTCTTGTAGACCTAAACAGAATCACAAACCAAAATGCGATCCTACTTTCCTTATAAAAACAAAGTGGTAATTGGTAATTAATTTTCATTGTTTATACTGTGGTTGTTGTATCTGTGCAGATATCACTATTAGGGCAAGAAAACCTTCTCCAAAGTCTGCAAAGGATGTGTTTTTCTTTCCTCTATCTTTGCTAGCTGACTAGTTAAACTCCATTTCTTCATCCTCCAATGCATCGTCAGGAGCCCTCTCCTTCCATGTCTCGCTCTTCAGCTTCCTCCAGGGTCTTTCTCGGAGACTACTCCAACATATGGGGGATTACCGCTAGCAGTTACTTGACTTCCAAGATTCATTGAGTTACCAATAGCATCATTTTGTCTTGAACTCTGATGTTGCTGGAGAGAAGAGGTAGTGGATGACTTAGCTCCTGGAGGTGGAGCCGTTTCTAAAGCCCAAGCCTCGCGACAAGTCCTGCATCGGACATAACGATTTATATAAACCCTGTGAGATACTCATACCCCGTTTTTGCAGTGATTGCATTTTGTCCAGAAAGTCCCGAAGGAACAACATCTTCGGCCTCTTTTCGCCTGCTTGTCAAAATCTATGTTCAGATCGGCATTACCATGTTCATCCCATCTTCCTTTCTCAACTTTTGCTGGTTTCGGGGAGTCCTCTTTCAGCTGGAGCTCACCAAGGTTAGTGCATTTCTTTTCTTCGCTATCTTCCATCTTCGCTCCCAAAGGACACCATCCATTTCACGCGGTCCTGCTGAACCTGCTTCAATTGAGCCTCAACCTGCTCGTAGTGCTGCCAGGTCAAGTTTGGGCACTTGTCAGCTCTTCAACGCGTGCCCTGGCTTCATTGCGACTCTGGAAGTGACCTTGGCAAGGTTGGCGTTAGCTTCCTCAAGCTGCCTCAGGACCCTCATCTAAATGCGTAGCCTTATCCTGATGCAAGGTCTCCTTCTGCCCATCCACCCTCCTCTCCCGTGCCTCTGCCTTCTCTGCTGATCAAGATCTTTCAACATGTCATTCATCTTCCGACTCATATTCTTTGACCCGAAGCTTCAGAATCTCATTTTCTGCCTCCTGCTTGGCGCTTGCCTCTCCCCCAAAGTTTTTAACTCTTTCCTCCAGCTCTGCAACAACGTGCTCCTGGCTTCATCGCGCTCCCTGCATACCTGAAATGATCAGAAACATTGCAGCACAATCGAACAAAATAAATAGTAATTAAAAGCAATGAAAGTTCGAGGACAATCATCTTTAGCTGCAAAGAGCATAGTAGGCTAAATTCTGCTTCAGAACACCATCATCATATGGCTGTGTAATCATTGTATCGGCAGGGCCAAGTAGGCCTAAAACAATCTCTCTCCAACACCGGGCTCTCTCAACATAGCGATAATCTCAGGGGAAACTTTGTATCATCAGTCATATTCTGAAGATAGTACAAACTTTAATAGGTATTTTACACATTGACAAACCTTCAAGAAAATAGCGATTCGAAAGAACTAGAACTCAAACAGGCCATCTGATGCATGTGTGGTATTCTAATACGTGCTGATTTCAGTAATCCATTCCCTTACCCCCTCTGGCAGTTTTGAATGATTTGAAGACATGGGAAACACACTATCATCAGATTTTGTATGGGTAGATTCTCAGGAACTGTTCGTCGTCTAAAAAACTCGAAACTAGCTAAAACATAACTTCTTTCTGCAAGAAAACCAACACTTTGGTCAATGTATCACTTAAGAATAAGCAAAAACATATTGAATCCAAAGTGATAATTTATCTTGTGAAGCACATTTGACTAAATTTCTGCAGATAGATACTCAAATTAAAACCCTTTGTGCTTTCGATTAAATCGACTAGAGAAACAATGGTTTGATTCTTGTACAGGAGTCTAAACGGACCCGAGGGTAGTGCATTGTGGCCTCATTAAAACGATTTCAACCTGGTCGAAGGGGAAACGGTCGAATACAAAACAAGAGAGGCAACACAGAATTCATCCATTACAACGAAATCAAGAACTGCTGTAAATGGTGCAGTGCGGCAACAATTATGGTAATCTTGAAGTTGCATTACAACGAAATCAAGAACTGCTGTAAATGGTGCAGTGCAGCAGCAATTATGGTAATCTTGAAGTTGCATTACAACTCAACTCAAATAATACAAAAGAAAAGAAGAAGAAGAATCAAACATCATCTGAATAATCAATAAATAAATTTTTAATGGAAAGTTATGTAAAAAAATATAGTATTAAACATGGAATCATATAGAAATCAAAGAGGAAAATCAGCAACTTTGAAGGCTCATAAACCCAAAATGAAAGACCCAGAACTCAGAAAACCAGTTAAGACTAAAGAGTAAAGACACAGACCCATTTCTCGTAAAGCAAAAGATAAACATAAAAAGAAAGAACCCATTAGAAGAGAAATTGTACCTGACGAGGCGGAGAACGTGGTGGTGGACGGCTGTGGGAAGGCGGAGAGAAGGAGGAGAGAGTCAGAGCTAGTGAGCTTGGGGTTTTAAGGAAGCGTAATGTGGGTGAGCAGAGGAAATAGAAATAAAGTATTTCTTTTTATGTCTCTGCCTCCTTTTTCATTCATTTTTTCTTCTTATTTTCCAATTTGTGCGTCATTGTTTTGCCGATGGTTTTTGTGTAAACCAATATTTTTTAACGGTTAGATTGAGATGTCAAAAGCAGTTATGAAATTCAACCGTCAATATGCCGGTGCATAGTAAATTTTGGTTTTGGAGATTGTCTTGCCAAAAATGATCGTGGTCGGGTAAAAGCGGAAGTAAACTAAATCAGAATTGAACATCATTTAGTCATTCATGTGTCAAGCAAAATAAATGGTGTCGTGTCAAAATAACGTAAATTATCGACATCAATTCATTTGATAAAAATAGATGATTAACGAGATTTCGATTTGAATTTATTTATTTGTAGAGATAATTTTGAAATGATAAATAAAAAATGAACGGTTTCGAATTACATAATTTATGCGGTAAAAATACGTTAATCTACAATAAATAGACGAGATGATGGACCTTAAGGGCTCTCGAAAATTTTTCAATACCCCCAACTTTTATATGAAAATTTACTAACTCTGGACCTAATAAGAAAATAGATTATTTTGGGAGGATAATTATTTAATACACATGTTAGTACATTATTCATGAAAAACATAGTGGGAAGCAAAGCATGATGTGATATCTGCGCTCTCCTTTCTATCAGTACTCTTTTTTTTTCTAGCAATTAGATTGAATAATTAAGAGGAGAATCAACATACAGAATTTAAGAGAAGGAGTGCAGAAATCATTCCGCCATTTAAGTAATGAAATGCTTACTACACCGTTAAGATTAAATAGAGATATTTTTAGGTCCTCATGTGCACTTCCAATTTCACACTTTTCTTTTCCTCTTCTTGGACCCCAAGCAACAACATCAAATATTGAAAATATCTGACTATTTTTTCTCTCATAAACACATCCAAAAAAACCAAGTTCACTGGTTTCTGGTTAATCTCTTCAATGTTTGTTTCATCATTCTTTTTCTTCAGATCCTCACTGTCTCTCCCCACCCTTGTCCACGAAGAGTCAAGGCTGATGCTGCTGATCCTGAATTGTCCGAAATCAAGACGGAATTTCTTGTCATACATATCAAACTACTTATTCTACTTGTACAATGGATTCAAATTGCTAGAATAATTCGATCGACTTCATAATACAACTCGTAATTGATCTTATTCTTTGATAATATACTTAATTAGTTGTATATCAGTGCTGATCCCACTAATTTTTAATGCAAAAGGGATTTCAATGAGAGGCCAACAACAAGAGAAATACATCTCGCTTTGGACTTGTCTAAGGGGCAGAGTCCCTCGAACCTCACTGGGTGCGTGTTCGGAGCAGTAGCTCCCTCATGATCAGCTACTAGTCCAACACTCTCGCCAGTGCCAGAATCTGTTCCACAAGCCAATACACTTTCTTCTCCAAGGGGAATGCAACCTTATCTTCTCCGCTTTGAGAGCATTGGCCATATCCTCAGATTCCGCTTTGGCAGCATACGTTCAGCATTTAGCTCCCTTGTTTATCCTCCTTTGGCTTATTCACCTGGGCGTGCAGGCTGTAGTACTCAGAATGTGTGGGAGAAAAGAAGGCAGCGGGAGTTTGAAACAGTGGAATGATGAGCTGGTGAAGGGAGCATGTAGAGGGAATAAGGGAGAGAAGTAAGGGAGTGAGGTTTGGGTTGTGGAACGAGCTGGTGAGAATTAACATGCTCAAGAGCGGAGGAAGAGTCAGGGGTAAGGTTTGGGGTGTGGAACGAGCTGGTGGGTGGCACGAAGAGGGGGGCGAGAAGGGAGCGAAGGGCAGAAGTAAGGGTTAAAGAGGAATATTGGGTGGTGGAACAGGCTGGTGAGGGAGCACGTAGAGTGTGGAGGGAGAGAGAAGTCGGGGGAGTAGAAGTAGGGCTGTGAAATAAGCTGAGTGACGACTGGCGTCTTTTTCCAAGCCAGATCGTCCTGTGTCCCAAAATTTCTTGACTTGGTAGGCGTTTCTACCTGGTAACTGAACACACAAAACCAAACATCAACGAGTAGACTTATAATTCTTTTAATCATCCATCCTCGAGACATAACTTGTTTCTGTCCTATGATTTCATCTCTCTCCTACAATTTCATTTCACTTAAGATGATACGAACTGATCTCCATCTCATAGATGGATACTAAAATCAATTGATATGCAGCTAAGATGATACGGAAATCGTGCGAATGGTATGAAAAATCATTCTCATGTAGAATGACATTCTAACTTAAGATTCTCTACTACAATTTCATGGACAAAAATGCAAATCTAAAACAAAAGTTGTGACCTAATCCACAATGTTTTTGCAAAATTAAAATGTTTATTACCTCAATTAAGTAGTGGATTGAACTCAATTGACTCAATTGAAAAGCAAACTCAACTACTCTATTTTCAACAAAACAATAACCATAATGTGTCAAAAAAAATTCACGAGACTTACAAGGAAATGATAAATTAGAGAAAAATGGGGGCGAGAGTCCTGAACTAAAGTTCATGAACAATATGTCACAATATGGAGTAATCGTGTTTAGAACTTTCGTCCTCACTTTCCCATAACATCCTTTATTTTTGAACCCGAAAACTCACGGTGTTATCCAAAAGCATGCTACGTAGTGTGACGAGTTAGGAGTTGGGAGTTAGGATAATACTATGAATTTTAGTCGAGGCCAAACCTCAAGCGGGCCAAAGTACAGGTATCAAGACCCCAATTTTTCAAAAATTAATCAAACAAAACATTAATTAATTAATTGTAAAAAGAACATTATATGCCTTGGAGGCAATGAATGCCACTTGTTATAGTGGATGCTGTGGAGCTGAACCACAAGAGCTTCCTCCTCTGCAGAGAAGGGCACTCCTCCATCTTCTTGGCCTTGGGTCCAGGTTGTTCTTCCACCATTACGCCTACAGCTGATTATGTCTCAGTTAAACCCCTCCCCGCCCTCATCCTTGCCGCGTGCATTCCAATGAGTAGTCATTCCCCGTGACGTGGCACTTGAGAGCCTCGTCCTCACGCCGTGTTCGAGAGTATTTACGCAACTAAACAAGTTTTGGGCTCATTTGTTGGGGCCAGCTGCAGTGCTCGCAAGCATTGAATGCTGCGCCGATCTCACCTCCTTCCCCCCTCTCTCCTCTCTCCTCCCTAATTTTAATGGTGAGATCAGGGTGCTAGCATTCCAATCTTTGCGAGGGCGCGTGCTTACTCCTATTTGTTTTAGAACTCCGGGCCGTTTTGTTCTTGTAGGCCTTTCGGCCTTTTTATAGGAAGTGAATCCATGACCCAAATAAACATTTAACAGTTGAAAATTTCTGTTACGCCCAACATTTATCTCTAAACACCCATGATCGATCGATGTTATATTTTATGATATTTCAGATTAGCTTTATGTTTTGTTTTAGGAATTTTGATACTTCTTTGTATGTTTTATCCTTAAGATGGATTGAATCGCTTTGCGCATTAAATGGACTAATTGTCGGAGTTTTGGAGCTAAGGGGATTATGTCAAAGTTTCAAGTCTTAATTCTATGTCGTTTGATCGTGAGAAAGAATAATTGAAGATGGATTGTGTAATTTCGGACAGATTCACGTTTTGACTTTATTTTGGCATATAAGTGATCCAAGATGACGTTTTTGAAGCTGAGGTTTCTTCTACAAAGAAGTTGTAGAGGACGTTTTTAGCTTTCAACGACATATTATGGGCCTAATTGGAGCTGATTTGGTCAATCCAAAAGAGATTTTCTGCAGCGGAGTCAAGTCCTTGTTGAAAAGGATTATGTAATTTAATTTATTTTTATTTTTGTTTCTGATTCTTTGGGAAGCCTATTTTGCTTAGTAGGATTTGGTTTTCTAGTAGCATATAGCCGAGTCTCTAGGGTTTAGAAGGAGGAGCAGGTGGAGATTAAATTGTGGAGAACTGGCTGCTCTTTTCTCACAATGATTGCTTTCTAACTTTTTATTGGTTATTTTATCAGTTTCATTGCAGTTATGTGTAACTAATTCTTTTTCTAGGAGGTGAGGCCTTGAGCCTTTAACATGAATATGTAGTTTCTTTTCAATTGCTTATGATGATATTATGCATGTTACTGAATTGTCAATCACCGGTTTAAACTATCTATTTATCTTAATGCTTGATCACCATTAGGATGTGTGGGCAAGTAATGGGATGCAATTTATGACACACCCACCCTCGATGCACGTGGATACCAAGTTCGGAGGCGTGTGTGTGCCAGACACTCGTAATTAGCCGAGCCATTGTATGCATGATAACACTTAGTTTAAACAATTTAAATGTCAAGAATTTGGGAATTTAATTCAAATATGCAGGTTCAAAAGCGTGCTAAATTGGGCATGGAAAGCGAGAATAATAAGTCAAGTTCCCATAAATTTCTATCCATAACGGGGATGGATATTATTAAAAAGTAAAATAAAAACAAATCCCTACATGGTTGGGAAGAGAATCGGGCGCCACTCGTATGCCTCGAGCTTCATAGTATGCCTCGACTTCACCGGATATACATCACTATGTCTGAAGGGGGCGCCTTGCAAAAAACAAAAAAAGGTGTGAAGTGAATGAAAAATAAAAGTTTTCTAAAACCTTTACGGCACTCAATAGTAACCCCTGTTTGGAAATCGGTATGCGAAAAAATTATACTCTGTAGTATAAGTCAAAACATAATTTATAAGTATAGCTAGGAAACATATTTCAACATAAAATGTTGTCAATAGCTGTTCATATTTCATAAATCATTTACTTCGTATATATCAATAATATAATAGAAAACTGACACGGTATATGTTACAATCACTCATGTATGTGTTGAGGATCATCATCTCAATCCCCGTACAAGCACTTTACGTTATCAATCAATTTGTACTCCTAGTACCACACACATAGCCTTGCGCAATAGCGCGTCACGCCCAGTCACTTAGTAGGTAGGGCCTTTTCCCCAAAAATAAACATAAACGTAAAGACAAGCTTGCATAAGGTATTCTGGGACCTTCCCTGATCTGGTGCGTGTATTTAAACATGTGAAACTTGTCCTACTGGCCAGTGAGACGGTACTGGCGTAGTAAAAGCATACCAAGTGTGTTTGAAAACATACATATATAACCATGTGTTTAGATAAATAGCAACATCCATTTTCATAATTTCCCAAATATTTAATATCGCATAAATAAATATTCTCATCGAATCATATATCAAGCTACCAATATATATTTATGCATACCCGAAATCATAGTCTAAAACCATTTAATAATATAAACCATAAATATTCAAACCCTTGTATATAATTGAATATATTTATGCATAGAAGTTATATATTAAATACCATCAAACTTATGCATAAAAAGCAGACATAATCGAAAATCATTTCACAATATATATATATATATATATATATATATATATATTCTTGCTTAAATCCGCTTAAAACCATAGCTATATCAAATAATTATTTCAAAACATAGAAATCCATTTAATAAAACAAAAGTCCCAGCTCACTTCCGGTGCTCGGAGTGTAATCTCCCTCGGTGTTGCCCTCACTCCAAGCGTGGAGTCGAAAAATTACCTATTTAATATTAGGGAAAAATGTTAAAACCTCCCTAATATAAATTATTTTAACCCTTATATAAAAGAACCCAAAAAATAATGCTATTTTAGCAAAAACGGACTCGAAAAACGATTTGGGGCAGAAAACCTTGCCGCCGCACCTTCACCACTTCTTGAAAGCAATTGTGACCAACGTGTCGCATACAGGAGGCGCCCTTGCTTTATCTGCCCGATGTCGCCACTTGTGGCCCCGGCACGCGCACTGCCGCACTCTGCGGCGTCATCCACGTGCAGCGCGTCAATCACGCGCCTACCTGCGTCGGCCGTTAAAGTTAACTTGGAATATGCAGCTACGAAGGAATATGCTGACGCCGTCAGGAATATTCCGTCACCTTCAACCTTGCCCCACCAGAGTCGCCGGAGCTTGCCTTGCGACATTTACGAGAAAAAAACTCACCGATTTATTCCAAAACTTTAAAAATTCTACATAACTCCTTCATTCCTTGGCCAAATTTAACGTGCCATATATCAAAATGAAGGTATTGATGAAATTAAGTATTTTCATACCAGTGGGGCTGGAAAAATGGCCGGAGATGGCCTGGGGTGGCTGGAGAAGCCTGAAACGCTAATTAGTTCTCCTTCAAAGCGCACCAAACTCCACGTTCTTTATGTCGATCTGAACCTACTCAATGTAATGGAAATGGTTTTGAGGCTTACCTAGAGAGTCGGGTAATACGAAACTTGAATGGCGGTTCTTAGTTTTCGATTCACGGCGATACATTTAGTAGATTGGGCTCGAGTTTGGGGATTTTGAAATCACAGTCTCGTTCGAGTGGCAGGCGATCGTAATGGTAATGGTTTTGTCGTGGATTCGATGGTTTTTGTGATTTTGTCCAAAACCTAGGGTTTTGATTTGTAGTTTTGTGATGTTGGCCAGAGAAGGGGAAGAGAGAGAGAGAGAGAGAGAGAGAGAGAGAGAATGAATTCAGTGGGAGAGAATGAGGAATTAGCTGCACAGCAGCCAATCCCCTAAACCCAAAACCCTAATTAACTGCGGGTGTGAAAATTACTAAAATGTCCCTACACTTTAAAGTTTAAATGCAGCGTTCATTTCAACTCCAAATTGAGTTCGCTTGCGTCACGTGTTCGTATCGATGAGTACTACTTAAATATGTACGGAAATAATTTTCACAAGTTGTCTCGAAAAAGTCAAAGAAAGTCAACATTTTTACCACTAGGGGTATTTTGGTAATTTGAAAAGGATAAAGTACACTAGGACAGGTTGTAACAGTTTATGTTGGAATATACCTTAAATTGGCTAGCGCTTCTTGTGATAATTGTAAGTTCACTTAGGAATATCACGCTCTTAAAGGAGTTGCATGGTTTTCAAGGTTCACAAAACTTGCGAGTCTTGCATGTTCATATTTGATACGAATATGCGACGGGTTGCGTGTTAGATATATATTCTAGCTAGAATATCACTTACTAGTAGAGATATGCAATAGGAAAACCTAGCTTAGCCAGAAGTCAAGTAGTAATTAAAATAAGTAATTGGTAGAAGCTATATAGGATTGTTATTGGTGATGGGCGAGGCTGGAGTTTAGCATGTTTTTTTTTGATAATTCTTGACGAACTTTATTTTAATTATTTAAATTCTGGCAATTTTATTTATTGTTATTTATTTTGTTATTTTAAATTCATGATCACAAATCTCTACTTTTGTATTAAATAATTAATTAGAGTGGTTCTAATTACAAGTTATTTACATCGATCCATGGAAACGACTGTAAGTTGCTATACTAAGAACAACCTTGTACTCTTGCAAGTATTTTTGTAATTTTTGCCTAAAAATTTGGTGTGGTAAGATTGCTATCCAAGAAATTGGCGCCGCTGCGGGAGTTGATATAATAATATGTATTATCATATTCTTGGTTAAATTATTTTGTATATAGTTTTGGCTAATTTTCGTTTTTTTTTATTTTGTTCTTACTTAGGGTTATGGTAAACTTCGATCGCAAACTACACATCTTGTACGGTTTGATCCATAACTTGACGCACGTTCGGACAAAGGCTACGGGAAAGGAATTTGCGGTGAACCACATTCTGAAAGGGAACTTTTAGAATTTTTGTTTGAAAGGAAGACTGACACTAAACCAATGGCTTTAGAAAGACCGGCGGTTGGGCGTCCACTTCGAGAATCATTGGCCAAAGCCAATGCATTCTTGTCTTTGTGTGTGTATCCAACAATGGAAGATGGCGAAGCTTTGAAATTCGACACCATATGCTTGAAATTTGCCTTCTTTCCATGGTTTGCTAATATTGATCCTAATATGCACATTCTGAGAATTTTTGGTTGAGTTTGCAAGAATATTTTGATCAAGGGTTTTAGAAGGAATCAATTAGGTTGCGCTTGTTTTTCCTTTCTACAAGGATAAGGCGAAGACTTGGTTATTTTCACTCTGACAAATAGCATTACTACATGGGAGGAGTTGCAAACAAAGTTTCTCAATAAGTTTTTATCCGGCATCTAAGACTCTTGCTTCAAAAGAAAGAATTTTGTAGCTTTTGCTCAAAGAAAGACCAAATGAAGCTTTTCATGTGAAGCTTGGGAACGTTACAATAGGTTATACATGAGATGTCTCATGTAGGGTTTGATGCGAGATTTGCGGTTGAATATTTTCTTTGATGGGCTTAATGCTACAACCAAGAGTCATGTGAATGCGTCGGCGGGAGCTTTGATGGAAAATCGGCCGGAAAGCCTTTGAATTGTTTGATGACATAATGGCTTGAATCTCAACAATGGGTAGGAACAAACGCGAAAGAGGGATTTTGAGATGTCTTTGGGTACACCTAATGTTTCAGCCCCAAAATGAACATGATTGGAGAAGAAGTTTGATGCTAAATTTGATGTTTTAATGTAAACAATTTCGGCAAATAGTTGGTAACATCTACGCATCCCCAAATTAGGTACACGTATTTGTAGTGTTTTACATGATATTTCTACTTGTCCCACTTGGGATGGATATCTGAGCTTGAGCGAGGCTCACGTTAGCATGACCAGATAATTTTAGCGGCCTAGGAATGATGCGTATTCTAGCTTCTATAACATTTGGAGAGATCATCCTAATTTCAAATTAGGGTGAAATCAACAACATATCTTATCTCCGGCCACTCGGCAGAGTAATGTCCTTTAAGTCCTCTATTGAAGATCGGCTTTCCAAATTCATGGAAGCAACAAAATCGTTTGTTGATAAAAACACTCGAATTTCAAAATATTAAAAAGCCTCAATTAAGAATTTGGAGCGACAAGTTGGGCAAAATTGCTATGACAAAATTTGAAGACAAAAGGGGAAGATTTCTAGCCCATGGTAACCAACCCAAAGAGGTTTAGAGGAGTGCAACGCGGAGTTAGGACTTTTGCACGTTTGTGGCAAAAGCTATGATAACGGGAAGAATGACAAAATTGAAGAAAGTCTAAGGAAGATTCACAACCAACAAAAGGCTGGCCAGAAAAATAGCCAAAGGCGGAGCACAAGTAGTCCCGAGAACTTTGTTCCTATGCGAGTTTATGTGCGGCCAGCTTTGCCTTATCCACAAGAGGCGTTAGCAAAAATCTAAGGATCAACAATTAAAAAGGATTTTATGCGGACACTTGCACAAGGTTCAAATTAGTTTTGCCATTGTTGGATGCAATCAAGAATATCCCATCTTATGCCAAAATCACTTTCTTTAGACACCTATTTAAAATTTTCAACTTTTTCTGCACACCCAAACTTAATTAATAATATACTAAAAATGCTTTACAAATTATATGTTTTTCATCTTAAATAAAGAAACACAACCAAATTTCTCTCAAGAAAACAAAAAGGTTAGCGAAAATGTGGCAGCACAACCACCACTAGTCGCAGGCAGCTCAGTGGGCATCCAAATACATTTTCATAGCTATTATCTCTTCTATGTTTCTTTCTCCCGAAACATCATGGGTGGGCTATGAACACACCATCGCCAGCGAATCATTAACAGGTGGGGTGATCGATGTCGAGTGGCGGATCCAAGAATTTTTACTCTGGGTGGGCGATAAGCCAAAGTTTAAAATAAAAAAATGAATAAAAAATACCTTTAAGTTTTAAACCATATTGTTATGACTCATAATTCATGGAAAAAATTAACAGTACAAGCTCTACTTTTATAATAAATTTTTATATTCGGAAATGTCATCTAGATTCGTTAATAGTAGTAATTAGAATCCTCTACATTTTCATATTGTTTAGACTAAACGTCTTTGCCTTTTTAAGATTTGATTAAGAGTTTTGACCAATTGCTACCTCAATATTTGCTATTTAGTTTTAGATAAAATTACATGTCATTCGTTTAAATGCCTACAATCTAGCAACTAGCAGCCTACAATTTCCAGAAATTTAATCGCTTTCTACTCAATTTAATAACTTTCTATTAAAAAAAAGATAATTTAACTAAAAGGCAATTGAAGACGTTTTTTTGTATCATTAAATTTGTCCCTTCCTATATTAAAAGGTCATTAATACTTTCCTAGAAAACTTCATTAATTGATCAAGAATTTTTCGTATAAATATAAAAAAATGTATGGTACATTTGAAAACAAAAGTACAATTTTGATGCGTTTAGATTAAATACCTAGAAGCCAAATGTACAGGGTGGAAATGTATCATAAAATTAAATGTACCAAGCTATTGGTACGTATCTAAACAAAAATTACATAACATATCAAAATACTAATTTGTACACTAAGAATTTGAATTATTTATAACAGATTATTTTTTATTACACATGTGCATGCATATATATGTGTCTATATATATATATATATATATATATATATATATATATATCATGTATGTAATATCATTTGGAGTACATTGAGTCGTTTGAAATATCTTGTTTTATTTTTGTGGTTAAAAACTACCATACCGTTTTTGCACCAACAATTCAACGTTTTTTTGTTTTTTGTTTTTATATAAATTTTGTGGTTTTTTTGAAATATATTGAACATAATATCTTTTTTTCAAGATTTTTAGAAGTCTTTTATTTTTTGGATTATTAGTAAATTAATTAAAATTAGAAAAGATAGAAGAAAAAAGGCCGAAACGGAGAAAGATAGAAGAAAAAAGGCCGAAACGCACCGTTTCATTTAAAATGCATAAACCAAAACGAGGTCGTTTTGACTACACATCTCTTTTTTTTTTTTTCCTTTTGTATTTTATGTCTTTTATTATATATTTGTTTTAAAAATGTTTTATAAATCAATATTTATTAACTTAAATGTTATATTATTATATAAGGGCATTTCAAACAGGACATAATGGGTATTAAAAATAGAAGAAAAATATTAGTGTGCATAGATAAGTTTGGGTGTAAACAAAGTCTCTCTCGACGGTTATTTCTTTTTCTTTCTTTTAATGAAGACAACTTTTTGGATGGCGTATGTTTATTTACTTGGAAATAAGAAGAAGTGATCATTCGGAAAGAAATTCAGCAAAAAAGAAAAAAAAAAATTGAAAAGAAAAGAAGAATTTGAGTTTTTAGCGTTGGAGATGACCTTATCTCTCTTTTTTGGGCACGTTTGATCATAGTTCAATATACATGCCATGGGCCATGAAGGAAAATTTTTATAATGCACTGTGTATGTGGTACATTGGACATGTCATGGTTGGATTTGGGTGGCTGGATTTTGATATCAATCCTACTATTTAAATACAAATGCATCTATATGTATACATTGAACGACTGTATTTGTATGACTGAATTTTAGTAATTAAGATTAAACAAAGCAGAAGATATCTTTAGGTCCTCACGTGCACTTCCAATTTCACACTTTTCTTTCCTCTCCTTGGACCCCAAGCAACATCGTCAAAGATTCAATTCTCTGAATGTATTGGCTAATTTCTAGTCTTCTTCCGGCTAATCTCTTCAATGTTGGTTTCTTCATTCTTTTTCCAGATCCTCACTGTCTCTCTCCCACCCTTGTCCAAAGAGTCGAACAATGCTGCCGATCGAATTGTCCAAAATCAAAGCGGGTTTTCTTGTCACCGCTAATGGATTTAATTGCTCAACTCATTTGATCGGCTTCATAATATACCTGGTAATTGATCTTTTCATTGATATAATATATACTGAACTAGTTGTGTATCAGTGCTGATCCGGATCCCCACTACAAAAGAGGGTTTCAAGGAGAGGCCAACAAAGAAAAGTTTCAAATTACATCTCTCTTTTGGGGTGTTCTGATCTTCCTTAATTGAATCTTCCGCACTTGATCTCACCATTAAAGGAGGAGGGAGAGAGGAGAGAGGAGGAAAGGAGGGTGAGATCGGTGTGGCGTTGTCTTTGCAATATTTGTAGCCGGTCCACACTCTCTTTTGGACTAATCTAAAGGGCAGAGTCCCCTCGAGCCTCCGCCGGTGCGTGCTCAGGCAAAAGCTCCTCCATGATCAGCTACTTGTCCAACACTTTCGTCAGTGCCCAGAAGCTCGTACAGCTTCTCCAAGAAAGCAACCCTGTCCTTCTCAGCTTTGAGCATTGGCCATATCCTCAGATTCCACCTTGGCAGCATCACGTTCAGCATTTAGCAACTTAGTATCCCCTCCTTTAGCTTTTTACCAGGGCGTGCAAGCTGTCGTACTCCAGAGTGTGAGGAGAGAAGATGGCGGTGGGTGGCACGTAGGGCGAAGGGAGAGAAGTCGGGGGTAAGAGTTTGGCTTTGTGCAACTTAAGCTGGTGACGACTGGCGTCCTTTTTCCAACTTGACTGTCCTGCTGTCCCAAAATGTCTTGACTTGGTGGGCACTTCTACCTGGTAACTGAACAGAAAAGCAAACATCCGCTATGATGAACTGTGCTTTTTGACGCTGGGCGAGATTCAAATTACAACCACACCAGAATACACTGAAGCCACAGTTGAGCAAAATAAAATAAACAAGAAATAAAGACACCGAGAATTTATGAGGTTCAGCAAAATCAAACCTACGTCCCCGGAGATATTGCTCTTCACAATGAGAATAACAAGTACAAGATACAGTTGAGTTAAATCAACACAACCCGAAACCCTTGTACACCCTCTCTAATATTTCCCAGAACTCACTCTTCCCCAAGATCTTTCACTCTTGCTCTCTGATTTTCTCTCAACCGCGTTCAACGAATGCTTACCAAATGCACAAATATTGCATCTAGCTATAGGCATACACAAGAAACCCATTAAATAGACGCCAACAACTAAGACCAAATTGGCCTTTAATCATCCATCCCTCGAGACATAACTTGTTTTCTCGTACGTTTCATTCCACTTAGATGATACGAATGATCTCCCTCTCACTAAAGATGATATTAAAATCAATTGAGATGCAGCTAAGATGATATGAAAATCATTCTCATGAAATAACGACATTCTAACAAGATTCTCTACTACAATTTCATGTCATAAGATTCTCTCCTAACAACGCCACCTAGAATGCTACACATTTTCGTTTTAAATACTATACATTTTTTACAGTTAGGTTTCATATTACTTGAATATCACAAACATGCTTTTGGGAAATCGGGGAACAAAAACATGGAAAAAAATGAAAATCTAAATTAAACTTGTGATCTAATCACAATGTTCACCAAAACTAAAATGTTTGTTACCTCAATTTAAGTAGTGGATTGAACTCAATTAGCTCAGTTGAAAAGCAAGAAACTCAGCTACTCTATTTTCAACAAAACAATAACCATAATGTGTCAAAAAAAAAAGAAAAAAGAAAATCACAAACTTACAAGGAAATGATAAATTAGAAAGATGGAGCATGGTCCTTAAATTAAAATTTTATTTTTATTGTTATACAAAGTGATAAAAGGGCAGAAATCAAATTTCGAGACTTCGGATATAGAAATGCTGGTAGTACCCGAGGAGGCAGAGGGGGTGTGGAAATGGAGAGTGAAGTTTGGAAAAACCCTGGAAACAGCAAAAAGGGTTTTGGGATTTAAAGAAAGGAAAGTATTTCTGCAACCAAAGGTTTTGGGCTAATTTCGTTTGAAACTGTAGCCCTTTTGTTCGTATATTGAAGCTCTTACCCCTCTTCTGTTACTCGCTTGTAGCATAGGCCTTCCGGGCTTTTCCTATGAAGTGAACCTATGACCCAAATAAAAGATTCAACAGTTTTTTCTTCTTTCATTTGTTGAAGTTTTCACTTTCTTTACTTACTGAAAATGATAGAAGTCATGAACCAAAAGGAAAAAAAGATTTGAGTCTTAGTATTGGTGTGTTCTTGCTCTGGGCACCTTTGATCATAGTTCAATATATATACCCATGAAGGATTTCTACAATATGCAACGGTGCACTGGGCGGGTTACGGTTGGATTTGCATGTTCAGATTTTAATAGTCTTAATATAACAATTTAAATACCGTTGTATCTCATGCACACATACACCAGTGCATTGAATGATTGAATTTGCATGACTAAATTTGATAACCTCAATTTAATTGTTTAAACACTGGTAAATCTTATACACACATACAGTTTGGTACATTAAACAACTAAATTTGTATAAATGGATTTTAATACTCTCTATCTAACCGTTTCAATATCGGTGTTTCTCATACACTAGTACATAGTAGAAAACCTTACAAATGAATCTACCAGTATATAGTAGAAAACCCTACAAGTGAATCCTTGATTCAGTTGTCAAACATACGAAAGAATAAATCTGCCAAATGACTGTCGGTGCCCTTTGATTCATGATTTAGGTAGGAGAGTGACAAGAGACAATTAGATGGGTCCCATAGAGAGGTGAAAAAGCCAGGGACCAAGGATGCATGGCATGTACTTGAGTGACAATGAGTGGACTTCCCATGTGCACCTAATTAACCTCAATCCACGACAATAATTTATATGGAACAAATTCATTATCATGTGATGTTATATATCTAATAATATATTATTAAGTGGAAATTTTTTTTCACATACTAATATATTATTGGATTAAAATATCACGTGTCGGTGAACATGTTTCATGTAAGTTCTGCTCATCAATCCACACAGTCTGTTTCTTCTTCTTCCTGCATCTTACAAGAAAAGACATAAATGTATGTGTGTACGGTGACCGTGACATTTTATGTTAATGATAAAATATATGCATAATATTTTTTTACGCGACATTATATCATTAACACATAACGTCACAATAACAGTATATTCGTGTCTTATAAGTTGATTTCATTTGGTTGATGTTAATTGTTGCTCCCACACATTTTTTCATCATTTTTATTTGCATTGTGGCCCTTGTCCCCCATTCGATTATTGACTTCTTCAATGACTTGGTTTCAAAGAAAAAGAAGAAAAAGGATGGTGATGATAGCTGGTGCAATTTTTTGGAGAATTGGAAGTCGTACATAATGCATAGGATGCTAATTATGCTGTAGTAACAATGATTAATTGAATTGGCCTTAATTAGTTAATATACTCGACCGTTTGATAACTAATCGATGTTTGCCCGAGAGCATCCGGGAGGAGTTGCTAAGAAAGTGCGTAGATGTACACATTACTTTTACATCTTGAAGTGGGGGAATCTCTGTTTTTTCATTTTATTTATATAAAAGTGAAAAATGTGAAATTAAAACGAGTTGGTACGCAAATTTAGCTTTTATTGAAAATGCTCTTAGTACACAAGTTTAGCTTTTCTCATAAGAGTTTCCCTGAATAACATTTATATATGAAGCTATAGTAGCTAGGTAATTTTGTACAAAATTATTACTGCTCCATTCATGATCTGAACATGCACGCTATGTTACTGCTCCATGTTTAAGATGATATCCACCAGGTTTTCGATTGGCAAAATTATTACTGGACCTCCATATTTAAAGGAGTAGCTATAGTAGCTAGGTAATCTTGTACAATATTCAAATACTATCCTACAAAACGGACGATACTTGTCTCCACCCTTTGAATCGATGCATTCCCTTGTTTACTCAGTTATGAGTAATTTGTTTTTACCGTATAAATGTCGTAAGCGCATTCAGTTATTTTTTTAGTCATCACATAAAGATCATAGTTGTAATTAAAAAAAATTCAATCAAGTTGGACATTTTTAAGTCGTCAATATGCATCAAATAAATGAGCACTTCATCCTAAGGGAGTTACTTGTTACCAAAACTATTAATTTGCTTGATAAATATGGATAACTAAACAATCTTTAATAAGAAACCACCATGGGGTGGTTTAGTGTTGAGGCGAATTTCAGGTCCGTATTCCACACGGCTTGTCCTGGGTTCGATTCTTGCCGCTGGTGAATCACTCGATGGTGGTTAGAGAGAGGCTGGAATGTCTATGTGAGTCTTCTCGACTCTCAGAAGAGTGAACTGCCGTAACTTGGCCACTAACTGATTCTCATTTTAAGAAAAAAAAATTAATAAGAAAATACGTTAATCACAACCGAGTAAACAATGAGATGGTAAACACAAGTGTAGTTCATTCCAATACAACTACTATTTGCATGTGAAGAATTGGTAATTAACTTTCATTGATGGGATCCCACTAATGTAATTAAGAAGAGAGGGTCAGTTAGGTAAATACAAATTAAAAATGGCACACATAATTGGGTGGTTGTGGATGGGAAAGAAAAGCAAAAGAAAGTTTCCAAACATGTTCTTTTTTCTTTACTTGTTTTGATTAACCTAAAGTTACTTTTTAATTGGTTATTGTTGCTACTTAATCTCTCACTCTCACTCTCACTCTCATAATCTTCGTATATTAGTTCCCAGTCTATTTCCTTTATTCACGCCGCTTTCGCTTCCAATTTCACGCTTTTTCTCTCCCCTTCTCACTCCAACAAAAACACACTAAACCTTTCCTTTCTTGTTCACCATATCACTATCCATCCATCCATCCATCCTTCTCAAATTTTCTTTCCTCTCTTAACAAAATGTCAGAATTTTCTTTCCAACCAAACACGTCCAAGAAAATCAAAATCTCTAGTCTTCTTCTCGCTGACTTGTTCAATCTTTGTTTCTGCATTTTGTCACACCCTCTTTACTTCTCCTACTTCATTTTTTTCTCTCCCTACCTCCTCAAGCTCCTTTCTTTTCTATCTCCTCTTTTCATCACCACAGCTCTTCTTGTGTTGGCTTATCTAACGGTCCAAAACGACGTTGCTGATTCCGAATCGTGTAAAATCAAATTGGGTTGCCTTGTCACTGCGTACCAAACTGTTTTTGAAGGGTTGCAGAAGTCTAAAGTTGATGATAGTGATGGCGGTGATCGTGATCGTGATCAAGAAGAATTTCGGTCTTTCGTGGAGCTCGAAGCGTATAAAATCGTGTTTGACACGTCCACGTTCGAAATCAACGAGACCCCAGTTGAAGAAAATTGCTCACAAGTCTTTGTAGCTCAAGTTGAAGATGTGTCAAGTCATGAAGCTAATGGTGCTTCTGATGTGTCTGACGCTGCAAGTGATGTTTTCGACGACAAGTTCGAAATCCCGGCTGAGGCATTCGTACAAGAAGAAGAGAATTGGCCAGAAAACTTGTGCAAAAAGGAAGAGGAAGAAGAAGTGACCAAGCCACCACCAAGCACAGAGTCCAAGAAAGTTGAAAAACAAGAACAAGGAAAAGAAAAAGGGTCTTTGAGAAGAGGAGAATCCAAGGATTATTTGGGTGATGGAGATGAGTTAAATTCCAAATTATCCATGGTAAATTCCCAAACCCTAGGAGCAAATCTTGGAGAATCCATGGCAAATTCCCAAACCCTAGGATCAAATGTTGGAGAATGTTACAACAACATGAGTCCAAATCTTGGAAGTTTTGGATCAATGAGGAAAGAGAAGGAGTGGAGGAGGACATTGGCATGCAAGCTTTTCGAGGAGAGGCATCAGAATGTGGATGGAGGAGGAGGAGAAGGGATGGACATGCTTTGGGAGACATATGATGAGACAGAATCATTAAAAGTGGTGAAAGGTAAAAAAAGCAAGTCGAAGAAGGGGAAAAATGGGAAAGTTGAAAGCAATGATGGTGATGAAGAGGAAGAAGAGGAAGAGTTTGATGGGCAATTGTGCTGCTTGCAGGCATTGAAATTCTCAGCAGGCAAGATGAATTTGGGGATGGGAAGGCCTAATCTTGTTAAGTTTTCCAAGGCCCTCAAAGGGTTTGGATGGTTGCACCATGTCACCAAGCATGGCAAGAAGGGGCACCATTGATACCAGCTGATCAGAGCAGTGTGTTCATCTCTCTTTCTCCAAGTTCGAATCATCTTTCTTTTAAATTAGAGAGCAGCTCAGAATATATATCGTTTTGTCCAAAGAAATTAGTTTTTTAGATTTACTTTGGTTAATGCTAAATTCAAGTGGTAATTTTTGTGTGTACTTGAAGTTTAAGTATCACAAGTAAATATGTCTTGTGTGTCATGATCTAATGCTTCTTAAATTAACTATAAAATGAGGTTGTTCCTCTGTTTCCATCTATCCCTTTCTCATCTCATTCTTTTTAATCAAGTTTTCTACTTACCAATTTATTTGCTACATAAAGTTACTTAAGAAGTCAACTCTTCATGTGCAATTTAGGGTTGGTCTATGCCCCCAAAACTTTAGCTAGTGGTTTTTATTTCAATGACTTTGGATCATTCATTATTTACCATCTAGCACATCTAGTGAGTGCATAGAGGTTCTTTGATATTTCTCTTGGTAAAAAGAGGAAGACCCCTCATGCTAAAGTAGCCTTGGTTTTCTAATAATGGAGTTAGGAGGATGCTCTTTTAATGATGGAGTCCCCTTGGGTTATAAAAGTCACATGCTATGATGTGTTGTGTCTCCAACTACCGTGGTATGGAGAAATTCTTTGATTTAACAGATGTGGACCACGTCACTCATTCGATTACACACATGAAATAAGAAATTCTTATATATTGGAAGTTGAACTAACATAAAAATGTCTAAGACAACACACAAGGTTTCGTTTTTGTATTTGTGATCTATGAGTGGCATGATCCACCTGCCAGATTCAAGAATTTTTTCATAGTATGCACGTTACAATGAATATAATGCCTTTGAAGATTGCAAATTTTATCATGGCTTATACCTTGATGTTGTTCCCATGGCGAGTCGCATCAAAGACTAAGACAATAACCAATTAACCACTTTGAGTTGCGAATGGACAAGCATGAAGCATCATACCATAAACTGCAATTATTAATAACATCAAACAAAATCTTATCATTTAAGAACTATTGTAAAAATTTATATTTACTGTTTATATTGTTCACCATCTTCTTAACGAAAACTTTAAGAAAATTGTAAACTACATAGATAAGACCCACACGAGTGAAAGATAATCATCAATATAGTGCATAAACGTAGTTCATATTATTGTTGTTGTAATACAAGATATAAAATGTAGCAAGTTTTTATTTTTTGGAAAAGTGTGATATTCGTTGATGTGGTAAAATGAATAAGTGCAATACAAGGATATGATGCTTTTATTTAGGTCTCGATAAAATTTTTTCTATGATTTCATTCCGATCAAAAGAAAAAGAGTGTCATACATCAAATACAATTAAATTCTATCCTCGAGTAACAAGTCATCAATTACAATTAAATTCCATATGCCGCAAGTTAGGTTGTACAATATGAGAAATTTTTTATAACGCGAATGAATTGAGAGTACTAAGATGTAACGGACTCGCTGAAAACTTTTTATACAACAAAGCAATTCATGTTCAATGACTAGTGATTACTTGTTAATTGACTCGTGTTTTCTTTTCTTCTCTCTTTGGCAATAACTCATGTTAATTAGCAATTAATTAAACTGCCACATTATGGTAAATTAATGAAGGAATTAGGTAAATTCCACTTGAGTTAACATTACTCAAGTGATAATGCGTAGTTAACTAATTAATAAACACCCAAATCCCACTAACAAACAAGTCAAAAAGTCAAAAAGCAGCAAATATATGGGCCCACATGATTAGATTTTAATAAGCACCGCCAAGTCGCACTCGCCGATCCGCGTTTTACAGTTAATAATTAACAGAAACAAAAAATAAATCAAAAAATTAATGTCAGACTCCGAGTCCGACACTGAGTCTGAGTGAGAGCGTCTCACAGAGAATAAGCCACAAATCGAAAAATGGCGAACCTTCGATTCTCCGGCAGCGGTAGAGGAGGAGCCGCGCGGAGCTCCGTTGCGTCGTTCAGAGTGCTGGCCATGGCCATTGCAGTCGCCGTCGTCTTCGTCTTCTCACTCTCCTTCGTCTTCACTTCCCGAACCGACACCTCCGATCTCGGCGACTCGGTAAGCGTTTCTCTACTCATCTCTCGCACTTTCACTGCTTCTCTGCTTCAATGGAATATCAAGTTCCCGATTTTCTTTTCCGGATCCAATCGTTTTTCGATTTTCGGTTTTCGTTCCCGCGCTGGAACTGGATTAGTACCAAAACTTTCAAATAAATCAGAGCAATGTTCGATATATTGATGGTAATTGTGAATTAGGGTTTCGATTCCGGTTCGTTTGGTGGATTTGGATCGACGAGAAGGACCGTGCTGGCTCTGAAATCGGATCCGCTGAAGCCCCGACTGGACCAGATCCGGAAGCAGGCGGACGATCATCGGACTCTAGCCCTAGCGTACGCGAGCTATGCGCGGAAGCTGAAGCTCGAGAACTCGAAGCTGGTTCGGGTCTTCGCCGATCTCTCCCGAAACTACTCGGATCTCATGAACAAGCCCGCCTATCGAGCTCTGTTCGAATCCGACGCTCTCAACATTGATGAATCGGTGTTGCGGCAGTTCGAGAAAGAAGTGAAAGAGCGAATCAAAGTTACTAGACAAGTAATTGCCGAAGCGAAAGAGTCTTTCGATAACCAGCTCAAGATTCAGAAGCTAAAGGACACCATTTTCCAAGTGAATGAGCAGCTGACGAAGGCTAAGAAGCAAGGAGCTTTCTCCAGCTTGATTGCTGCGAAATCTATCCCCAAAAGCTTGCATTGTGTTGCAATGCGGTTGATGGAGGAGCGAATTGCGCATCCGGAGAAGTATACTGATGAAGGGAAGCCAATTCCGCCGGAAATTGAGGACCCCAATCTGTACCATTATGCTATATTTTCGGATAATGTGATTGCAGCGTCGGTGGTGGTGAATTCAGCGGTGAAGAACGCCAAGGAGCCATGGAAACATGTCTTCCATGTCGTGACTGATAAGATGAACCTTGGAGCAATGCAGGTTATGTTTAAAAGCAAGGACTATAATGGGTCACATGTCGAAGTGAAGGCTGTGGAGGATTACAAGTTCTTGAATTCTTCATATGTGCCGGTGCTGAAGCAACTGGAGAACGCAAAGTTGCAATCGTTTTACTTTGAGAATAAGCTCGAAAATGCAACCAAAGACGCAACAAACATGAAGTTCAGGAACCCCAAGTATTTGTCCATATTGAACCACTTGAGGTTTTATTTGCCTGAAATGTACCCAAAATTGCACAGGATTCTATTTTTGGATGACGATATAGTGGTTCAGAAGGATTTAACTGGTCTGTGGAGGATTGATATGGATGGGAAGGTGAATGGGGCGGTTGAGACATGTTTTGGGTCGTTTCATCGTTACGCACAGTACATGAATTTCTCACATCCTTTGATTAAGGAGAAGTTTAATCCCAATGCGTGCGCATGGGCTTATGGAATGAACTTCTTTGATTTGGATGCTTGGAGAAAGCAGAACTGTACTGCCGAGTATCATTACTGGCAAAATCTGGTAAGAAATTACTTTTCTTTTGGTCAAGTTTGTGTTCAGAATTTTTATATTTTGAAATCAATATTGTGGTATCTGATATGTATATATGCTTATGCTGTAAAAACTGTTTGATTGTGCAAACTGTGTGCATTTGTAGATTTTGTTGTTTCGAATCTGCAGCTTTTAGTTGCCGTAGTGGAATCTTTAGGGGATGGTAAAGAATGTACCACTAGCTGCATTGAAAAGAGAAAGGGAAACTTACTCATAATGCTTTTTACATGCTATCATGTCGTTTTTATGAATTATTCTGTTTTGCGATATCTCTGTTAATTGTGTGTGTGTGTGTTTTCCTATCTATTGAGTAGCACTGACTAGGGATGTTGATCTCTTTGCAGAACGAGAACCGTAGCCTGTGGAAATTGGGGACACTTCCCCCAGGTTTAATCACATTCTACTCAACAACAAAGCCACTAGACAAGTCATGGCACGTTCTGGGACTTGGCTATAATCCAAGCATCAGCATGGACGAGATTCGCAATGCTGCTGTGGTGCACTTCAACGGGAATATGAAGCCTTGGCTTGATATTGCCATGAGCCAGTTCAAGCCACTCTGGGAAAAACACGTCGATTATGATATGGAGTTTGTTCAGGCCTGCAATTTTGGTCTTTAAATGAACCGGGTTTGTTGAAGCTCTAGTTGGAGGATCTGCCAATGCTAGTCCTACAGCTAGTAAGCTATCCCTCTTTCGGATTCCATTGTTGCTCGTTGCACGCTTACTAATTATTCTTAGTATAGGGACGATATGCATCAATCTAAGTGTAGCATACCTGTTTTCCATGTTAATCTAGGTCTTCTTTTTATTGTTTCATACAACTTAAGTTTACTTTGAACATGTTAATCACTGAAGTTGGTGGATATTTTTGGTAAACTGCCAAATACGTCGTTTGTTGTTCGTTTATTTCTTGTCATATCATTCCGACATTCATGTATTAAACGAATTATCCGAAAACTGTATTCATCTTCGTCAGCTATATGATGCCTCGTCTAACACTGCATGTGAGGCTACTACTTACTACTAAACTATACCAATTTCCCCAAATTAGCAGTGTTCGTGTTAAAATTATCTTTTAACTAATTTTACAAAATTTTGTGTGAATAGAATATCCCTTACATTTCTATTCGTCACGAGACGGGAAACAAATTCTCATCGACGAAAGTCATCGGAATCGTTGATCTGATTTTGATGCTCAAACGTTTGCTACCTGGAAGGATTTATTATGCAAAAGACTGGAAGTGCAGTCGTACAAACAAAAAAAATTGGCCAACATATAAGCTCTTAAAAAAAAACTAAAGCCCAAAAGTTGGCCGACATATTGGCCTAACAACCATCGGATCCACCGCCACCACCATCTGGATTGCCGACGAGTCAAAGCTTTGTTGCGATTCTCCACCGACGGATCAAACCAGAGAATGCAAAATGGAAATAGAAACCAAGAGGAGGGCGGTATGGAGAAGCGGTGAACCCTCCTTATAAGTTGCTCTCCTGACCTAGATATTGCATCTTGGGAGCCGTTATTAAATTGGTTAAAATTTGACTCTACAAAACCATAGAAAGACGAGATCAAAATCATCCGCAAATATTATAGCCCATATCAACCATAGAATCCTACAACATGAGGCAGCCATTACAACAGAAAAACCCTAAACAAAAATATGAGCACTTTGAAGTTTTGAACCCCTATTGTCATTTCCCAATTTCCATCCACACAGACCAATGGAGCTACAAATAGTTTATCCAAAATATACTACGCAGAAAATCTAACACCTCTATCGCCTCCAAAATAGCTCCCATATAAAAACCCGAAAAAAAAAAAAGTTAAAAAGAAAACCCTATGGAATATCCTAGGTGGTTGGTTCATCCACAAAACGATCCGAAACGGCCCTCTCAGTGCTATCCAATAACTTCACCATCGACACACTTCAAAAGAAAAAAATTAATCTGTCTCCGTTTGCGACCAAACTTCAAAAGCCAAGGCGTTCTCAAGCTGAGGCAGACACCTGTGGTGCTGTGCTTTTCGCTGCTGCATTAACCGCCACCCCACCAGAACGATTCACACGACCACCATTGTCAGACCTCTGATATCCATCTCCTCCACGGCCCGATGATCCTCCCCTATTGCTACTCCTACTTCCATAATCAGACTTGAAATCGCCACGACCACCATTGAAATCGCCACGTCCATAAGCCCTACCACCTCCATAGCCTCCACGTCCTCTCGGTCCCTCAGTCCTGTACCCGTTCCCATTGCCCCGTCCAGAAAACCGTCCCCTCCCTGCATAAATAAAGAAGTGGACGAGCATAAAAAATTAGAATCAAGAAATGGACAACCACCATTGAACACAAAATTCAACTCACCTCGAGTAGATCTCTTTTCCTCAACAAAAACTTGCCGTCCACTGATCATGATGGGTGAAGCCTAAAACACCAATGCAGAAATATTATTAGCACAATACCTTAAAAAATACAAGAACTAAAGACTTGTTATATCAAAGGATTAAATATAAATGCATTCGGAATTCACAAGCAAATTTCTTGTGTTATCTGCCATTCCGTAGGGTTCAAACAAATACAGCAATAGATATGTTCAAATGTCCAAGATAGCGGATCATAAAAAGGATAGTGGGTCAATGTCAGTTAAATACCTCCATCGCATTTTGCATGGAACTTGCAGCCTCAAATTCCACGAAGCCAAAACAGAACCCCTGTTGTAATGATGGAGAGACATTAAGTATATTATTCACAGAAGGATTGCCAACATCAAACAACAGAGAAACTTGTGTTGAGAAACCACAAACCCGTAGGATTCTAACTTGCACACCATTCTTCTTGATCTGTCCAAATTTCTTAAACTCATTCTCAATTACAGTATTTGCACAATCCATTGGCAGACCTTTAATGTAGATAGAGTGACCTTCAGCTGTTCACAACAAACAAAATTTACAATTGTATCAAACTAATGGAAACATACGAGATGTGTAGCAGAAAGTACGTTAACTTGTAATACAATGAACTGCTCACCTTCGGCCTCTAAATTTCCATTTTCTCTGACATTTGTGCTGGATACAGTTTCCGAAACTGGAGCAGATATTGGAGCAGTAGTCACTTGGTGCTCCTGCTTCTTTGGGACAGACCTCACAGGTGCTGGAGTATAAAATGGGGCAGTGACCTCCTTCGTGCTCTTAAGCTGGAACAAGTGGTTTAAGACCCCGAATGAGTATGAACAATAACAACGAAGGAGAAAAGTACCGACTTTTTTGCACAAATTTATTACGAAACTAATGAGAAATGTAGCACTACAACCAAAAACACATATCTAACAGATATGAAAAGATCTAGAGGCATGAGATGTTGCAAAACAGCTGCTTACAATTGAGGCATATGACTTCTTCGGTGCTTCAACTTTAGAGTTAGATTCAGCTTCAACTTTAGAGTTGGACTCAGCCTCAACTTTGGGGTTGGATTCAGTTTCAACTTTTGAGTAAGATTCAGCTTCGACTTTAACCACCACTTGCGAATCCGAATCATCAGGAATTTCATTGACAACTTCAGGTTCTGGTACTTCCTCCTTTTCAACTGAAACTACTCCATTTTCAGAAGGTTTGAATACTTCCTCCTTGACAACGTCCTCAGACACTGCAATCACAGGCTCCGGGACATGATTGTCCTGCAAAACAGTAGCATCTGCAAAAAGAATACTCTCAAACTCAATTTGATCAAACCAAAATTACGCACTTAAAGATTTTAAAAAGAATCATTTTAAGCCATACCATGTTTGGGAGTAATAGGAGGTTCAACTTCAGCATCAACAACCAATCCACTGTCCTCGTTTTCAGGGGTGGAATCTTCAACATATCTAAAGACATCGTTCAATACAAAGTAGCCGACGTCTTGTGGTGCCAAGAAAAAACTTTGAGAAAATTTCTTCCTTAAAAGGTCCTTTCCAGTTAAATACCCAGTGACAAGAACAAATACTCCCCCATTGTAAGATTCTTGAGCATCCACAGTTTTGATATTTGCACTGAGCTCTCCGTAATCAAGTATCTTCTTGTTGATTTCCTGTCCAATAATATGCAATAAAAAATACAAAGGAATCAGACTCTCACAATGTTCAGTAGACAAAATTAAAAGATACCCACAGAATAGACATCTAGGCCCCAAATACTGTACTTTAGGGCCAATTACGAACATGATCTGCGTAAACACGAAGTTGTCATAAAGGTAGGGTCTTGGAAGTAGCTTACCTCCATGGTGGTTGTAATGCTCATGATCCCATCATCTCCCGGACGACCAAGCTTACTAATATCTTGGTAAAATCGATGAACAAGCTCAGGGGATTGTTCCAAGATATTGTAGTACTGAAGAACGAAGGCATTGCCAACCTATATTTAACAAAATGTTCCAACAAAAATCAGTTAGCAACCATCAGAATCAATAAGGAAATAAATCATCAACAACTGTTCATGTATAACATCAATACATACAACGTCGGCAGTAGGAGCGAGACTCGCAGCTGGGGCTTGCTGCACCATCGTTGACATCTCTGATCAACCTCCAGAAAACAAAACCATTACATGTACAACCATAAAAGTTGAACTAGATCATTTCTTTAAAACATAAATACAAAAAATAACCAGCACCGAAAGAATTACATTTTTTTTTTCTTAAAAAAAAAATATACAAGTAACTCAAAAATACATCAAACATATTTTCCTCAATTTAACTGAAGACACATTAATATATATATATTCCTCAATTTAAATAATATTTTCCTATAAAAATATTAAGTAAAATTCAGCTCAAGTTCGTACACTAAAAAATTGAAGCAAAAAATAAAATAAAATAACATTTTGAAGCTCAAATCACTTCATTACCAGCTAAAGCATACGAGTTCAGATTTCTACGAAACAAAGGGAGATCTAAAGCATGCGAAAATCAACAAAAACACAGTTGAAAATGTGCAAAGCATAATGAAATGTGTGAGATTTGAGGAGAGAGAAGAGTTACCTGAGCGCGGATCGGCGGAAGAGAGGTGAGAGAAGAAGAAAAGGTAGGCGGAGCTCGGCGACTTCTCTCACCTCCTCGGCGGCGTTTGGCGGTTTCTAGGGTTTTGGGAGGATCTCCAAGAGGCGCGAGAGCGTTGGCACAGGAGGAGGGAGAGGGAGAGAGGAAGTGTGAAAAAGGGTTTTTGGGTCTTTATATATGAAAGAGGGAAATGGAAATTTTTATTTATTTTTTATTTCTCTTGTATAAATTTAATAATTTTATTTATCTAATTTCAATTATATTGGGACTAAAATATAATAAACAGTTTAGCTTGTACTTGAGTCCACGACCAAGGACAAGTAGTTTGGAAAAACCCAACGAAAAAAAAAATTAAGGACAGAAAATAAAACAAAGGTGGAGTCCTAAGTGCCATTTTTTAATCTAATCCTCATTGAACAAAAGAAAACTTAATCATGATTATGATGATTGTTATTTTAAGCATACACTAAAGGGTGAAAAAGTTTGTTTGTACTATATTATATCTACTCCGAAATTATTAAGTATCGATCAACTACGAAGCACATGAAACCTACAGAGGGGTCCGCCCTTCGGCACCACATTGCCTATCCATGTAGCCAATGGGAGATTTCCCTTCAACTTGGAGGCCAACGCAACGCGACAAGTGGCGGCACCACATTAAGTGCATTCTATCTCACATTAGACAAGTCAAGAAATCTCCTCCAACCTTGCCTCTATAAAAAAGCCTACCTCTACTCCCTTCAAAAGATTAATCACTATTACTACTTAAACACTATATCACCACTAAACTCGCCCACGTGGCATTGTTGAAATTTTTGATTGGGTATTTCAAAATACAATTCTTTGAACTTTTATTTCATTACTTTTTGGTTAATCTAATAGTACTCATATATATGAATTTAATGTCCTAATATCAGTTTTCTTTGTAAACCAGAAAATTTGATGTTTTTATCATGACGTTGGGGGTTATAATGCTAGCATTTGATTGTGCAATAATACTCTTTGAATTCCCATTAATTGGCCAACGTCTCTTTGTGATTAGGTCTAAATATATTACTATTGTGTAAATAAAAAATAAGATTAGAGCTCCAATCTTCTATCCTCTTAACTTTTCTACATCTTCAATTTCCCCATTTCATTGTTCACTTTTATACCAAGAGGAAGAATCGAGTTGTTCATTCGATCCAAGTATTGCGAGTGTACGCTTACAAGGGTCATAGGTTGTTGTATCTTGGAGGGTAGGGCGCCATAACCTGCTACACCGAGACATTGTCTCCGAGGGGCGAAATCTACTCTTAAGGACAGTGAACTTACACGCCTCAACCTTTAATGTTGTCATATTCAAGCATTGACGAAGAGTGGTTCCACACTTTACAAGATTAGTATTTTGATGTATTTTGTAGAGCTTATTTAATTTTTATTGTAATGAAAATTGTAGTATACTAATATTTATCTTATGTAATTTTGTAGGAGAAGTAGCATCCTCATCGCCAAGATTTCCAATAATCTTAAGAGTAGATTTTTGGATGCTATCTTACTCATCATGCAAAGCACGATTGTCTGTTATATGTAAGAAGAGTTACTTTAAAAGATCTATTGGAGAGTATATTTCTATTGTACAGCAAAGGGAAGTATTTTCTTTGCTTTCTCTTATATGGGCATCTTGCATATTATTTCAGTTATTACTAATTACAGTAGTATTGTTTTTGTCTTGTAGACTCTTTGTGAAATCTTCATACGTACATATAACTTTATCATATTGTTTAGCCAATACATATAATTGATATTATTCATTCTCTCTTATTTGCTGGTTTTGGGACTAAGAGAATAATGTGATTAATCGACCTTTTCATTCATTGGTCTTTACATTAATTTTTAGGTAAATTCATATTAGATACCAAGTTGGGTATAGGTTTTAAGAAAAAATACCATATTTAAGGAAAAATACCAAGTTTAATTAAATATTTTATGATAAGCCATAAACTTTATTGCAAGTGATCCTATGACTAAATAAAAGATATGAGAGATTACCATATTGTCCTCAAATTTATTTCTTTCAGAATTTTATAAGGCCTTTAGAGCTCGGGGTTAATTTTGAAGGTTTAGAGTTTTAAAAGGTTGGTCAAGGTTTGGGGTTGATCATTTTGGGTTTAGGGTTTTAGAATGTCCTTGGGAGGAGCTTAGGGCTTAGGGTGTAGGTCTCGAGTTTTGGGCGAAGCCCAAAATTTGGGAACTAGACCCTACGCCCTAAGCGATTAACGTAATAAAAAAAAAATTCCTAAAAAAATTCATACTCATGTTTGTTAGTTACAATTCATTGGGAAGGTTAATGACTATAACTTTGTGATGGTAGGGTTGGACATTATTGTCATTTTACCTAGCAAATTAGTTTGACTTTTCAACTAGTACCTAAACTAAAACTATAGTATTTTAACTTAAAGTTACTTTGAATTTGGTATTTAAACTAAAAACTCCCTTAATTTTTTTGGCTGCTGCTATATTACCTTGCTTTCACTATGCCAATAAAATTTAGTTGGACCGTTTCTTGTAGAGAGTTTAAATAAGGAACGTTATTGGCATCTGATATAATTTATTTTGTATCAGTTTTTTCTCCATATGTTATTAGCATGCAATTAAATTCAGTTTTTATTTTCTATAATGTTTGTTTTAATAGCAACAATTTTCTTTGTCTAATGTGTCTAACATGCTCGACCTTATTCCAATCTTAAAAGAGTTTTTTTTTTTTTTTTCAAGCGTGCAATTAAGTGGTCTCGTTGCTGTTTCTATGCAGTTATTAGATATTTGCATGTCATATTTTAACAATATTTTAATTTGTGGGGGTTTTCTTCTGCACTATGCTATAACTTGAATGGCATCCCAGATTTTGAATTTCACTCCTAAGAGTCTGCTAGCTAGCTCTTACTCAGACAACTCAAGCGTGGAGGATTACATTACTTAATTTTATGTTAATTATTTCTCACAAATTTCAACTTCGGTCATATATATGATGTAAAACTGCAAATAAATGAACTATAATATGTTTCTTGTTGTGGGAGCAGGTGATTCTTGTTGTGCCTGAGTTGAGTTATCTCAAAAGACTAAGCATGTCTATATATGTTGGTATAAAGAGTCGGCTAAAGTTTTCTCAGCTCTCTCTCTTATATTACTCATGATCTTTTTGACACGACCCTTACATGTCTAACATCATTAAACTTATGGAAGGAGAGGCATGCAAGTGAAATGAGAACTAAGTCAAGCCTAAACGAGTCTTTCGTGTCGATTCATTGATTGGCATCCCCAGAATTTTCATTTTATCATTTAGAGCCTGCAAGCTGACTCTTACTCAGATGATCCAGATGTGTTGGGTTGAAGTTCATTTTCATTATGGAGTTTACCCAGTTGCACTATAAGGATTGTGAGTCCTACATTTGCTTGAGTTTTCCCTCAATTTGTGGGGGTTCATGGTGAGCTAGTTTTTGCTTAACTTGTTGACACTTTTTGTGTGGTACACTTCTAAATCAAATGGCTTAAATTGGAAAACATATACGTTATAGAGTTTACACCCACACACATGCTTGAATTGTTTTGACCTTCTTAATTAGTTATGAAAGTTATATATTATATAATTAACTAATTAATTAAACCTATCCCTTGTTTGCTCAACACGGAGGTCCAAAACACCTCGAAAAAATATCGTGCGTACTACCCCATAGGTAATACGCGTCGTCACGAGTCGCCTCGTGAAGACGGAATCGAAAAAGGAAGCTCCACGCGTCCCCACGCGCGGCTCAAACACGGGAAGTCGCGGCTCCACGCGCAGCTCCACGCGCGAGTCAGCCGAGCCGGTCAGCGCGGTCTGAGCCGGTTGCTGACGCCATCGCTGACGTCAGCGCCGGTCTGAATCGGTTTGCTGACGTCATCGCTGACGTCAGCGCCGGTCATCCCTGCCAATTTTCCGGTCGCCGGTGCCGTCGCCGGAAACTGGGAATTTTGGCCGGAATTTCTGGGTAATTTTCAAAGCTTCATAACTTCTTCATTTCAAGGCCAAATTGCACGATTCAAGTACCAAAATGAAGCTAGGAGTGAGGAGAATAATATTTTACCATTTTAGGGGCCAAAATCTGGCAAGAAGTGGTCTGAAAATGGGAAGAAGTCCACGGTGCAAAACCGGCCTATTCTGTTTCGTCGATTCTCGGCCAAACGCCGCCACCCAAGGCTTGAGCAAGGTCCCTGGGACTTCCAGGAACTCAATGGTGGTACTTTCGAGGAGGTTTGAGCTCGAAATCACCGGTAAAGTCGACGGAAAAATTCTCGTGTTAGTCGGAGTCCATGGAACCCGGGGGTTTCTGGGTCCCGGGGGAGTTGCTAGGTTCTTGGTGAAGGTTTGAAATTGACTGCGATGTTGGTTGAGTCTGGGAGTGAAGGTTTGCCAAGGTTTGGCTCGGGGAGGAGCCACGGTGAGGAAGAACGGGAGAGAGAGAGAGGTTTGTCTATTTGCATAGGGAGAGAGAGAGAGTGAGGGACTGACAGAGATAGAGACAAAGGGACAAGGCCACATGAGCCAACAGGGATTTGGGCCCCAGCCCAACATCCAGACAGTCCCAAAATAAAAAAACGGGAAACGTTAGTTATCCAACGCCCGTGAAATATTCGTTCGGACTCCGAACGACGTCCCGCTCGCGTCCACGCGTTCGTAACGACGAGCACGACAAGAAAATACAAAGGGAAAAGTCGTACGAGTTACGACGCAAAAGTCAACCGAATGGTCAACCAAGGGCATTTTCGTCATTTTCCACTTTCGGGAATAAAAATACTTCTAATTTTTAAAACGGGCTGTAACAGCTGAGTCGGCCCGCCCCTATGCCAAATATGCAATGTCCTGGCCCAGCCCATGGCCCGAGAAAATTCAGGCCTATGAATGGGCTGCCCAGCCCAGCCCAGCCCAGCCCAATTTTTGGCCTTTTAATCATTTTCATTTAAATATAAAAAATAATAATGTTGTTGAGAATTGAACTTGGACCTTTTAGGTTTATTAGGTACCAATTACCATTTCAACTAAGGTATTTGTTTGGTTAATATAGTCAATTAAATTATATAAGTGTTGAAAAAATGTTAATTATATTAAAAAAAAAAAATTCAAAAATATCGAGCCTAAGAGCAGGGCCTAAGAATCGGGCTTAAGGGCTGGGCCTAAACCAGGTCCATGGGCTAGCCCAAGCTTTACCCATTTTAAATCAGGTTGGATAAAGTCGGGCCCTAAGACTAGGCAGGGCCAGCCCACAACCAAAAAAAAAAGGCTAGGCTCGGGCCTCAACCCTTTTTACAGGCCTAACCACAAGTTTGAATTACATTTTGTTTATTAGTAATTGTAAAATTTAATAATTTAATAAAGTTATCTCTTCTTTTTTTTTTTGCTGATAATGAGTGATTAGTTAAATTAATTAATTTTAATAACAAAAATTACGAAATTAAAATTTCTAGATTGTAGGCAATTAGTTGTTAGCTAGCTTAAGTGAATATATATTAAATAAATACAAAAATGCTAGTGACAAATGATCAAGCATCTTAATCAAATCTGGAAAAGAAAGAGATGTTTAATCTAAAAATGATGAAAAAATTGTAGGAGATTCTAATTTCCTCATTTTTATTTGTAGAATGTTATTAACACTCTAAAAAAAGTCATTCTATATCGTGAAAGTGTAATTGATATCATATAATTTTTTTTATAGAATTCTGATAATGAGCCGACCGATCCTAAAATACATGACACTCTCGCGCTCCCACAGTTCGCTTCTTTAGTAACAGAAAGGGAGGACCGAGAGCTAAGTTGGGTTAGGATATAATGCATGGCACCAGAGAGTGCAAAATGACTTTTTTAGATGCATATGATGATTTTTTAGTTTTTTGTTATAAACAAGGCTTGACAATTTTTTGTATGACTCGTTATCTCGACACAAAAATAACAAGTCTCGGGTCAACCTGTTAACGAATTGGGTTGTTATCAGATTACCATTAACGAGTCGGATTGTTATCGGGTCACACGTTAAGATAACGGGTATGATAGGAAAATGACACGAACACGATCTGTTTGTGAGGTCTACGCATTAGGCATGACACTTTCTTACATGACTTGTTAACCCGACATGAAAATAACAAAGTCTGGGTCAACCTGTTAATGAGTCGGGTCGTTGTCGAGTCACTTGTTAAGAACCCGTTAAGATAACAGGTTTAACAAGACACGATCAATTAAGATAACAAGTATAACACGAACACGACAAACACAACCCATTTGCCATGTCTATTACAAATCATACCCAACAAAATACTTCACTCTTGGAAAGAGCATGTCATATTTGCATAACATGTATTAATCACAATTATGTGTCTCCAGCATGGTGCAGCCGCTTAATAAGCATTTCGTTTTCAATTTTTAGTTTTTAGTTTCCAGAAAAAAGTGAAAATGAAATGGCTATAGCTGGTGAAAATGTGCTTCCATGACAGATGCAGACTGTGCTAGCTCATCCCAGTTTCGCGTATCTATCTATGGAATAACCCATGAATCGTCTTTGCCTTCCGATCTTCTGGTCTCTAGATTATTTCCATTTTCTCTTCCGCTTGTGCTGAAAACTAGTGATTCAGAAAGTAGGGCAGATGCTGTAGATGAGCAGTCACTTGTTGCTCTTGGTTCTCTGGCACACTACACATCTTAATCTTAAGCTAACAAGTGATACATATAAGACCCCCAAGGAAAACAATAACTAACGAAGAAAATGAGGTTATTAGCACTAGAAAAAGGTTATCTGGCTCTCCTCCCTCCCTTATTTATTTCACTAGAGAGGTGTGTGTGATCGACTTTTTCCAAATTCCAATAGCAGCTCTTTTTTTGTTCGTGCACAAATATGATAAGATTTAGATGTATGCGGATAGTACATAAAGGCTGCTTAGAATTGAGGCATGCGACTTCTGTGGAACTTCTTCAGTTCTAGAGATGGATTCGGCAGCCTCCTATTTGGATTTTCATCGCCAACCTCGTGTGGCGGCGGTTCTTCCTCTTCTTCCATTGAACGTTGTCCATTCTCGGAGGGTTTGTTCACTTCGCTCACTAACATCCTTAGACACTGCAATCACAGGCTCGGAGACGTGATTGTCCTGCAAGGCAGCACGAATACATCTCAAACTCAAATGCCGCACACAAAAAGTATGAACTTTACGTATCGAATCCTCTTACTAATACATACCATGCACCGAACTCCGAAGCACGAGGAGCTTTAACATTAACAACCGTTTTTCCCCACAAATCTCACATCCGTAACATTCTCCGTGAAGAGAGTTTTGGAGGTATTTTTCAATGTGCTTGGAACATGAACCAGTACACCAAAGTATCATAATATAAGTGGAAAGACACTGAAAAATATATCTTCTATCAACTTATATTATAACACATGCTTATGTCTGAATACATGAAAAAATCTCTCAAAGTTTTGATGGGTGCAATCATCTATGAAGAACATTGGAGTTTTACCATAAAATCAATTGACAATATGAGCAGTAACCTAATTACTTATAAGCACATGCAAGGTCCCTTCTTTTTCCAATGTGATATTCACTTTCAACACGCGCGTACCCTCACGTGCGATGAATTTTCAAGCCTAATACGTGGACAATACAAATCTAGATAACTTAAAACATCGTTCAAACAAAGTAGGCATCCTCTTTCGGTGCCAATAAAAACATTTGAGTGAGAATCGTCCTTAAAATTGTCCCCCTTTCGAATTAAACACCCAATGACAACGACTGGACATTTTTCAAAATCGTTTTAGTCGTAACGTTAATTTCAGCGACATCTCCATACTCAAGTATCTTCGTCTTCATTCCCTGTCCATTAATAGTTCATAAACATATACAAAGGAATCAGACGCGGACTCTCACAATTTTTATAAGCTCCAACTACACTTTACAACTTCAAATGCTCCATTGGGACAGTTGATGAGGAAAATGAAATGGGATGAAAAATTCACAACTTTTTGAAATTTCAGCATCCAAGATAAAATTAAAAGAACCTCTCAGCTACTGAATCTAACTGTTAATTATAATTATAACTCTAAGATTGTGAGTTCTTTCGGTTAGACGGCGGGCAATGCTCGGCAATGCTAAAAAATAGAAAACTAGGGCCGCTTGATAACTATTCAATTTTCGGTTTTTAATTTTTATTCTTTATGATTTTCGGTATTTAGTTTTTATTCTTTAGTAAAAGCAAAAAAACTATTCAAAGTTGTTTTCAAAGATTCCGTTGAAAATGAGATTTTGAGTTTCGCAGAATCTTTTGTGTGAGCGGTAAGTAAAATGTTCAGAATTTAGATAACAGGTGTGTTAAGCAAAATCTTGAAAAAGAAATAAAACGAGCATACCATTTTACGTTAATCACAGTTAGATTAGCAACTTTACACACAAATAATGCAAAAAATTATGCCGGTCAGTCCCATTAATTTTCCATCAACCAATCCCCCCCCCAATTTCTTCATCGCTTTCAGCATACCCAGCAATTCTCATCAGCCAACATTAAAAAATAAAGAAGAGAAAACTAGCTAGCAAATTAGAAGAAATGAAAAGGGTCAGTCGATAACTTGATCATCTTTCAGCTCATCATCCAAAAGAAGATGGGATCACCGTTATGTGCCTCAGCGGCTGGGAAACATCGGTGCCTCCGGCATGCTGCACGAATTCAGCCGGCGAGAATGTGGTTCCATGGCAGACGCACACGATGGTGATCTCCAATTTCGTGTATCTGTACAAGAACCCATGAACCGTTTTCCCATTCGGGCCGGTCCCTGTCGTCGAGACATAAGGCATTCGGGGAAGGGAAACGGTGCTGCTGCCATTTTTGCTGATCTGGGGTTTTGGAGGCTTGTCCGTTTTGGTAATTTCCTTCAGTGGAGGAATTGGAGGGGAAGATTCTTGTTTTGGTGAGACGGGTTTTGGGATTGGAGATGGTTCTGCGTTTTCTGATTTGGGTTCTGTTTTCGGCTTCAGTTTTTGTTCATTCCCTTCGGCATTGGATTCCAAGGAATTTGAAACCGGCCGTGTGTTTTCTTGTATGCTTTGGCTTGAATGGCTTCTGCTCTCACTGCTTCCACCACCTAACAATTTCAAAAACCTAAAAATCAGAACCATTTCTTTAGCTTAATTTAGTATAATTTAACAGATTAATTAATGAATTCCGCACACCGGTATTTCTGGCGTTTGGATTTAATACAATAAACGCATAAACAGAAAAAGAGTGCGGAAATCATTTCCAAGTTAAAAACATTTTAGCATACCGTCATGAGAAGCTGCGCTTTGTTGATCAGACACGGTGGAGGAACTACACATTGGTGAAACATTTGCCGACGCCGGTTTATTACCCAACCCACCATTTACCGACGCCGTTTTACACGACCCACCATTCTGCTCCGTCTCACACCCGTTATTCTCCTTATCCTTATGCGCCTGAAAAGGACGGAACCTGCCGCCGCTGGGGGCAAAGCACGGCATCACGCAAGGATACGAGAACCCGTTCGTGTACGGAACGAACTGGACCGGCGGGTACGGGTACTGACCCGGTTGTTGAACCGGGTAGCACGGCTCCGTTTGTCCGTTACTCAAATTCAGATTCACATTCACATTCACATTCGTCTCCGTTCTCTCTTTCTTCCCCGCCCGCTGCTGCTCCGCTTGGGAATCGTTTCGTCCCCGGCTTCTCTTCTCCTCCCGCTTCCTTTTGGCTTCCTGCCTTCTCAACGCCTGCATCTCCCGCTTCGTCTGCGGATCCAGAAGCGCGCTCTCCGGCTCCGACTCGATCGGCGACGGAGACGGCGCGTTCGGTTGGGACGGCGGCATTTGGTGCTCGTTCTCTCTCGGATCTACATCGAACCCGTTGGCCAATTTCGATTTCTCCGCTTTTCGGAAGCCGCCACCGATCGACAGCCCCAAATCCAGCTCAATTTCCTCCCCTTTCAAACCCGCCTCGGAAACCTCCACCATTTTTGCAGAACTCAAAAATAAAAAAAGCTAAGCTTCAAGTTCCTTGTTTTGTTTGCTCTGAAAATCTCTAGGGTTTTTTGGGTTCAGATTTTCTGAGGGAGACAAAAAGGGGAGGGGGGAAATAGCTGGGGACGGAAGCGAGGGAGGGAGCCACGTGGCGGCAAACCAGAAGGAGACAGGGTCGGTGGGTGGACACGTAGGATATTTTGGATATATTTAGCGAAAGGGATTAGCCACTAATCCTGATTTAGCGCTAAAATTAATCATGTTTTGCCGGTTAATACGTTAATTTAGCGGGAAACAAACTCTTCTCAAGTGTAATGGGAACTACGGCGCACGCTCGCAGGTTCGGAGCGCGCCACATGGCACACGTGCATGAAGAGTTTCGAAACGGACACGTGTAAGCGCCTGGCTCCCTTGAAATTAACAACGCATAGGCGGAGAGCTCTGTACAATCTGATAGCCTGGCAGCAGAGTACGGACGCGTGGAGCGAGATCTCGCTGTCACCCGCGAATCTCAACCGTCCCTTTCACTCCACGAATCCCAGGAAGCCAAAGTCTGCGTGGCGTGTTTCCTTATCGACACTTGTCTTGGTCGAGGTCTTGGGCACGTGCCCATAAAGAAACGGGTTAAGAGGTTGAAACGTGGCGCGCACGGGAGAGAGACACAGCTCAGCAAGGTCAAGCTGGTCTGCACCTTTTACTGAGAGTGACGTTGACGTGTCGAGGTTGTTCATGTTCGGTGGTTCCGACACGTGGTGGAAGAGGAGTCGTTGGAGTCGGTGGACACGTGGCGGCGTCTCGGGAGTGAGTTTGTTTCGAAAAGGAGAAGATAGTAGCGCATAGACCAGGTTTCAAATGCGTCTGACCGATGCTTCAGTTACTTGTGTGATGCATGGTTGCCACGTGTCGATTTTGGGGAAATCATAAGTTGCACCGTGGCCCAATTAGGTAATGAAGTTTTTGAAGTTTGAAACTTTGAAGTTTGAAGTTTGAAGTTTGAAGTTTGGGCCAATTTATTTGCTCTTCGTATTCTCACAGCCCAAGTTGTTTCCATTTTCCAATACTTGGGTACATTTCAATGATTTCATAGGTGTCAAATAGGTTTTTGAATTGAGCTACATAAATGCGCTTAAGCAATTTCTATGCATGTTGGACCTGAGCAATTTCTTACCGCTAACACATGACGGGCGCACATTTCAGCAACAGTTAAATGCATGTGAGCAACTTACTCTAACAACGCGCATGTGAGTAATTTCTAAACGTTAATGTATGCGAGACTTACATATCATCAATAGTCAAATGTGTGTGAGCAATTGACCTTAGCTAAATTCATAGGTATACATCAATCGCCACACACGCAAGTGAGATATATGACTACTAATGCATGTGGAGTTCACATCTCATCAATAATCAATACGCGTTCGCGACTTGGTTTTTTGTTTTCTTATCATCAGAATTTTGTTGGCTCAAAATTTGTTCATTCCTAAATAGTATTGGGAAAGCACAAGTAGTAACCATGTCTTACTACTACACCCAAAAGCATAAACAAAGGAGAAAGAAGAAGAGGCCATTACATAGCTTGATTGGCTCATTTGCTTCCTCATGTTGCATGGTGTCTGTAAAGTCATCCGAAAACGGAGGGCGGGTTCATCATTACGCCTTGTAGTTCTAGACCGGAGGCATCCTCATTATCAGCTGCCCTTCCATTTTACTGCAAAACACACAATGTGTTAAAGGATTACGCGAACATGGAGTTTGGGTTGGTAATTAGAGTGTAACGCAAGGTACACGGTTTCATAAGATATTTTCCTATGCGACCGTTGTATACAAGATTCCGCTAACAAAATTGATCACGTTATCTGAGAGGTTGAATGTAAGAGAGGTCGAATAGGAGATTTTGTTTTTCGCAGCTTACCTCTTTATGTAGTAGTAACAAAAGTCAGCTAAGATGAATGTTTGAACCATCTCACAGAGGAAAGCTGCCAAAATCCAGAAATACCCACTCCCGACTAAAAATATATATCTCCCTCTAGTCTCGTAGATCTGCAAGAGAATGGCAAAGTATTGCAATATTCCGAACTTCCGATACACGTTATGAATGTAGTATTATTCTAACCTAACAAGTCATGCCTAACCTGGATAATCCAATGAGCACACGCCAAGAACCTTGAAATGCCCAATGCAAATACGTAATGCGAGGTAAATGGTTCGATCATCTGAAAGCAAATCATCATCAGAAGAAAACAAAGACCAATTGATCCGGTAAATGAGTGGTAAAGAGCTTTAATCTGAACCTTTGCATTCTGCATCAAACGGAGTTGAGGCAGTACTGAAACGGCTTCCATGTATGCACCAAATGCCCATAGGATTCGACTGATGCGGTTATATAGGGTATACGGGTGGACAAACACGCCAAGGATAGCAGCAGGCACCACCTGCAATTCAAATGAAATTAAGTTGCGGTTTTCGTGGTAAAAAACCGCAATGTAAATTCCAACTTCTGTACTTCAAAGTTGAAGCAGAGCAAACACGTACATTCAAGATCATTGCACATTGTCAGTAGGGGGTATGAACTATGAACAATGGATTGAGGGTGGCCAGAGTTTGTAAGGTGACGCCGTTTGGTTTTATTACGAAGGGCAATGCTAGTACAAATAATAAGCAATTTTCAATGTTTACGTCAAATTCCTACATATGCAAAGCATATATATGGTACTGATGAATTCACATATGAAATGTATGCACATGTACCATGTATATATACATATATGCATTCTCTCTCCCATATATATACACAAACACTTAAGTCGAAAAAAGATTATTAGTATAAATTTTATGTTTACTAATAGTAAAAAACAGCAGCAGATTAATGATTTACCACATAATATAAGCGAAAATTGTCCAGTTCCTTGATGTAGGTTGACTTCAATTTAAACCGTATCATGTATACGACCCACGCTGTTGAAACGAGAGTAGAAAAATCGAGCACGGTGTGAATGTCCCCCTCCATCATGGTGCTACAAAATAATCTTACTGCTAGGAACAGAGCTGTGAGTTCCTGAGTCTTTAGGGAAAGACCTGAGCATGTAATAGAAACCAACTGATTAGCAAAAAAAAACTTGGCACATTGAAAATATCTGTGTACTAAAGCTGATCATTTGCAAATGTACTACTCTGAAATCGTTACTTAGAATGTTCACTCATTCAAATTACGTTTATGTACATATAGCAACTGGATTATGATTAAACTTGAATTTAACTACCTGATCAAATGAGAGGTCAGATTAAACTCGAATTTAACTACCGGATGATCAGAATATTAGAGGTCAGATTAATCAATTGAAAAAATTAATTGTTCTGCAGAATCATGAGCCGTACTTACTTTCGATTTATTTACCACAATAATGATTGAGATTGACACTTCCCAAAAGTCATCATCATAAAACATTGGAAAAATTTGTGTAGAAAAAAGTTTATAATGATATTTCTGGAGTGCCAATAATATCATCCTAACAATTTTATAAAAATGACAGAGTTAATTAATTTTGTAATTGGTCAATTTTCTGACATCCCCTCTTTTTCTTGAACCTGTTTCAAGTCTATCATAGAAGTTTATCCCTAAGCATAAGCAACTAAAATACCGAGTCCCCAACTGATCCTAAATGATTATTTTGTTAAAAAAAAACTGCAACCATTGTGTCATGAGTCTCATGGCATCACAATAATATAGGGGTCACTATCAAATGTCACGCCCCGCCCCAAAATCTCAAGGTATGTGTCTTTGTCATATGCTTGCAATTTCAGGACGTGACACCATAACCTTACGCTCCCAATAGGGCTTGACGTGGGTTACGCCTTAAGCCTCCATTTTGAGGCATATTAATTAAAAATTGGATACAAAAACCAACTGATTGCAAAACAGAAGAAACCATGACAAATCAAATTAATAAAAACCCAAGAATCCAAATAAAAAAAAATCAAAATTATGAAGACTTGAGGAATTGAAAGGACATAGATACCAGAGCAAGTCTTCTGGGTAGTGAGCTTGTAAATGAGGACGACGATCCCGGCGACATGCACGACTTCAGAGGCAATGAAAAAGTAGTTGTGATTCTTCACCCAAAACCTCAGTGCCACCAAAGCACACAATGCCAGCACGCTTCCCAGAAAAACCTTGACTTTCATTGACTGCCTCCTCACCCACTGAAACAGCACGTTCACCGGCGAGCTCCTCCTCCTCCCCATCGTAAATCTGGTGTGTCTGCTGCGCACCCGATCGATTCCTTTTAGAGAAAGACGAGAAATTGGCAGAGAAAAAAAGAGACAGAATTTATGTTGTGTTTTTTTGTGCGCGGTGTTGGAGGTAAAGAGTGTGAGCGTTTTGACGGGGGATTGGGGCATGCATTTGGTCCGATACGACGTGGCATTTATGCTGTTTCCATTTGGAGGACCAACGAGGAATGGACTCGTGGAATAGAGGTTTTAAGGAAGGCAGAATTAGGTTGGATGCCGAAGTTAGTGGCTTGCCTTTTGGGGATATGGATTTGGGAATGAAATCCTTGTAATTGACCTTTTTGTGACCTTTCTTAAATATAAAAAAAAGAACATTCTTAATTTAGAGAATAAGACCATAAAAGTTATTTTTATTTTTATTAGAGACGAGATTCTCATGGTAAACTATACTATAGTGAAAAAAAAAACTTTATCCATCACTTGCAAAGACGATAAAAGTTAAAGAATAAGAGATATTTCTTTTATAATTTCAACATTTTTTTCAGTCAGATGTTGTTGTTTAAAAATATATTAGAATTGTCTGTTTCTTTCCGTCAATTTAGAGAGATGTTCTACCTAGCCAATCTTGTGCTAGGGTTGCCTTCCTTGGTTTTTTGTAAGGTTTTTATCATCTCTCTAAGTTGTCTATGGTCTTTTACCAACCTATATTATAGCTGGATCAATGGATATTCTTTCCAAATCCTCTGGTGCGAAGGTTGTTCTAATTTCTAGCGAAGGCTAAAGATTTTTCAAATTTGGTGCAGATTCGTATGGATTCCTTTGGATCTGAGTGGATATTTTATGGATCCATGGGGATCTCTTTGGATCCGAGTGGAAATTTCCATAATTCCATTTGCAAGTGGAAAGGTGAAGATTTGGGCTTGGATCGATTTACGGATACAAATACTCGATGTTTTGCCGTTGGATATGCAAATTTGTGGTGTCTGTGGACCTATGACAAGGAGATACTTTGCCTATCCAACATGTGACGGGAAAGTTGAGTAGAATTACCTTTCCCCTTTAGATGTGCATTTGTTCAGATTATGCAAGCTTTGTATCTTGTTGGCTCCGTCCTATTTCAATGAGTTGGGTTACAATGTAAAATGATGAGACGATTGTTCATTGTTCTGGATTTTCTGTTGTACAAGACCTTCTTGCAAACATTCATTTGTGTGTCAAAACTTTTTTTACAAACTATAGGATAATCCATACTAAATTCTTCTACTATAAGAAGAGAAATTCGTATGTGTGCTAAAAGCTTTAAGTGCAGTTGATTGTGTTATTCCAAATATGTATTTCTCGATTATTATGAATGAAAATCTCCTTTTCACAATAAAAAAAAGTGATATTAGTGATGCGTCACATTACAGCTATATAAAAAATAAGGGAAAAAATTAGGATCAAAACACTATTTTTCTTTTCTTGATCTCATATACTACCAAATTACTACCTTCAACAAAAGAGCTTTATAGAGGCAGTTGCTTGTACCCTACTGTGGGACCATATTCATCGAGAGTTTTCACATGATAAGATACAAATACCATTTACAGACAGACACAACATTAAGAGTCTACAATTACATAGCATACAATCACAATCTTATGCCTATCTTTCATAGAATTCAATGGGCAAACGTGGAGTTAGCACAACCTCAAGTGAAGTTGCCTTTGGCATAGTAACGCCCAGTCCTTCAGCCATGTCCACAGGCATGTTCGATGGAGTTGCCAATTCAAACCCTTGAATCAATCTACCAAGTGTCAAATGGATAACTTGCATTGCCAATGTGAGACCTGGACAAGATCTTCTTCCAGACCCAAATGGAATGAACTCAAAATGCTGACCAGAGGCATCAACGTTTACTTGGGTTGTAAGAAACCTATTTGGGGAGAACACTTCAGGGTCCGACCACACAGTTGGGTCTCTGTGCAATTTCCACAAATTCACAAATAAACGTGTGCCCTTTGGGATGTGAAAACCACAAACTTGGCAATCTTCCATTGCTTCATGCGGAACTGAGAGTGGGCCTGGAGGGTATAGACGTAGGGTTTCCTTAACAATGGCTTGGAGGTAAGTTAGGTTTTTGATATCAGTGTCTTCAACCCATCTCTCTCTGCCAACTTTTAGGTTTATCTCTTCTTGGGCATGCTTCAAAACATGCCTATTGTTTAATAATAAAGAGAGGATCCACGTCAAGCTGGTTGACGTGGAATCTGAGCCAGCTAAGATCAGATTCTGCAACATAAAAAATTATAAATGGCGAACAATAGAATAGAGTGTTCCAATATGCAAACATGTACTTCTAGCCAGGGATCATAATACGGAAAATGTTTGGTTGTGAGTCATTCTTTCCTAGAGATAATTACAATTTGACAGTGTGCATAAGCTTTTTTTTTTTTTTTTTTTGTGATTCTAGTGAATTATTTTTTTATATGTGTCAGACTGTAATTTGTAAGTAAGAAAGAAATATACGTAAAAAATCAAACAATATTCTCCTAACAAAGTCAATTGGATGGAGACTTTTTTTAATAAGCTTATGAGTAGCTTTGCTTGCTATTTGTGCTTAACTAACATTTACTAGACAAGAACTTTACGCTATTACTAAAACAAAACAAAAAAACTTCTTGTAAGTAAGGAAAAATGACTTCTTACACGTTAGAGCTAAGCAATGTTCTAATGAATTTACCAACATATGCTAAAGAAGTGGAGAAAAAGTCTGAATTAAAAGAACATACCAGTGATGTTGCCTTGATGATAGTTTCACGAGTATGACGAAGCATGGTATTGTCCTCAACCACAGAAAGCATGACATCAATGAAGTCAAGCTTGTCCCTTGAGCCGATCTCCTTCCTTGCATTATTATGTTCTTCAATCCAACTTCCCATTAGAGAATCCAACTCCTTCCCTATACGCTTCAAGTTTTTCACTTGCCCCTTTAAATCAATCCAATCCGGCAACCCAATTACATCAGAAACAACTGGATTCCCAGCCACACCCATAAACTCCTTCACCATTTCCCGAATCCTCTTATCCTCTCCCTCATTATCTGAGTCATTTCCCACTTTGCCCCCATCAAAATACCTTTTCCCAGCAATCATTCTAGTAATTACATTCAAAGTCAGGTGCTCAATCCACTCACTAATCACAACCTTATTGATTTGACCATTTTGCCCTTTCGTTTTGCAAATTTCGTACAACCCTTTAATGAAAGAATCAACCTCAGAGATATAGACATGTTTTAATATCTGAAGCCTGCGGCTAGAGAGCAACTCAACGATGACCATTTTCCTCATGTCACGCCAATACGTGCCATATAGTGAGAACCCTAAAGCTGCATAATTGTAACCAAGGTACCTGCCTTGTGCCGACTTTGGTCTCGTTGCGAAAGCGATGTCGTTTTTGGTGAAGCATTCCTTGACTGCATCATAGTTGCTGATCACAAGTGCAGGGTGCTTGCCAAGCCGTATGGTGAAGATTGGTCCGTACTTGTCAGCCATGGATGCTAGGGTTCTGCAAAGTGGGTTTTGGCCGCCGAGTTTGTGGAGGTGTCCTATGATTGGTAGGGCACCTGATGGTTGTGGGGCCAACATGCCCTTGGTTTTGTGGGTTTGGATTTTCACACTCCATAGATACAGAACAAAGAGTAAAATCCCTGCAATTGCTAGAAGATGAGAAGGCAAATCCATGATGGCTGCTGGCTAGCTATGGTGACAATTAATAAGCGCTCAAAACATTTAACATGAAAATTGAACTCTCAATTACTTCATGGTTTGTTGATGGTGAAAATCATCTCATCAATCATCACACAAGTACTGAAATAAAAATTATAAGAAGTGTCTAGCTGGGCTCAGTTACAACTCAAATGTTTCTATTGAAAGTTCATCTGTTAGGCAATTATTTGATTTTGACTATATATGGACCTTTTTCAATCCTTGTGGTTGAAAATTTACAATAGGATAATGTTTGTTTTTTCCTCGAAGACTTTGGAGTCGTTAGAATTATTATCGTCAACTCAAATCCTTACACGCAACTGGAAGTTTCTTTTTCTATGCATAATTAAACATTTACCATGAATATAAGAGTCGGTGGAGTGACCTACGGCAAAAATTAAACTTTTCTATTTGTGAATGATTAGGCTTAGTTTGGGATTGCTGTGTTTTTTAAAAAAACTGCTTCTGCTGTGCTGAGAGAAAAAGCAGCTGTGAAAAAAAGCGGGTAAGTGTTTGGTAAACTGTAGTTGTAAAAGTGCTTATAGCAAAAAAAAGCAGTTTCAAAGTGTTTGGTAAACTTGTATATAAAACTGCTGTGACTGTGTAAAATGACTAAAAAGGGCATGTTGCTGTATGTATTATTAATTTAATTGTTTGCCAAAAATATTGGTCAATTCATTACATATACTTTTTTTTTCTTATATTGTTCGTCTTATTTACGTATCCCAAATTTTAAAGAATTATTATGAAAAAATTTCTTTATAATATTAAAATAATATACACTCATGTAAGGTAGTTACAATATTATCAACTATATAATACATGCATCAACCATATTAAAATATCTACAAATTGTTCAATATAAAAATAGTCTAATTAGGTGCATTCATCAAACTTGCGGCTATGCTATTTCTTAATGCTTCAATCTCTTATGATCCTTGGTCTGGTGATTTTGGCCTTCTTCTTCATCAAATAACATACACCACGAAAGTTATTAAACCACAATTTGTATGAAAGTCTCAAGCTAATAAAGATTCGTCCTCTTCAATTAACATCGAACTCTGCGGTGTCAACTTAAAAGCTTGGAGTTCCTGCATTGCTACTGTTGATCTATAGATTTTAATTAGAGTTGATTTGCATACTCCCTTTTTAACTTTTCATACAAAAAACAATGGTGTTTTCTACCAAGAGGTTCAAGTAGAAGTTGAAGAGAAAAAACAAAGGGTGTGGAAAGAAACCACCTATCAAATAAGCCTCTGACCATAAACAAATTTAAGTGCATACAATATAAAACTCCAAATAACAAACATAAAGTGCACCGTCTCCCGAGTCTCACTCGAGGCAATGAAGGGGGGGGGGGGGGAACGAGGAACAGAAAAGGGAAAAAGAAAATAAAGATTTAAAGTCGATACTGCACTGCACTCCACAACATCATACACCAGCCAATACTAAATCCGCAACCTAAGATGCACCGGAGCTCGACCGCAGGACACAACCAAAAGCATATGGCCGACTTAGCATTCGGTACCTGCAAATAATGCATAGGACAATCATCATAACCTAGAAATTCGAACTACCAAAACACACATCTCATATCAGTACACTCTCCAAAATATTTAAGGATTCATTGAAATCTAAATTGCCTGCTCAATTATTTTAGGGAGGAAGTAAGCCACTGTATTAAATGTATTGACAACAACCTACGTCACGATTTTAAATTGTCTGATGAAATGAAGAAGATTTGAAAAACTACTTAGAGGTATAGCAGAGCATTGTGGTACCAAATGTATATTTCTATAAGCTTTGACATTCATCCCCTCACCTATTGCAAATGTACTTCCATATTCAGATCCAAGGTAGTTCAAAAGCGCTTCCATTGCCACCCCAAAACCTCGACCACCCATCAAAACACCATCAATTCCTTGACCAGCTGCTGTAGTTCTCTCCCATGAAGTTGTTGGTCTGAGCGTTTCAAGTGCAGCTCCAATACGGTCCTTACAAGCTTCCACCTGTGACAAAGTTACTGAATTTAGCTCACAAACCAAAATTATATATACCGCAACTGTGAATTTGGGTGCAGAGATATATATAAATTGTACAAGAAGAAGTTAAAAGTCCTAAAACACTGTGGTTGCGAGATTGTATTAGCAGCACATATAAAGTTTTCTGCAGAAGAAATCCTTATCAACCTGGTATGCATTGAAGAACAGATAATTCAGTTTACACCATGCTATTATGGCACTAAAACTCACAAACTCAAAATGAATCGATTTGTCAAATTAATATGTCAAATAGAACTTTGTGTGCAATGACTTCCATGCAAATTATCTATATATTAATATATGCTCATTTGTCTAAAGGTCCATCTCCTCCTCCTTCAAACTGGCAATGTTGAATGAAGCATTCCATTTAACTGTTACGGTTAGCGTATTACACGATGCACCGACCAACTGAAACATAATCCATCCATTCGACGACATGACATGCCAATGTAATTATTCACCGAAAAAAAAAAGCCAAATTCTACACAATGCGAAATAGAACAGAACAATCTTTTGAATCAACAAAAATCTGCCCTAACCTAAACCTTCCCAGTCTCCCCTCCCCACCCAGAGTCCCTATGACATTGACACCATGTAGCCATTCAAATTTACGCGTTCGGGCATCATCGAGACTGACTAATAGCCAGACCTGAATCATGCCTCAATTTCTAAATTTGATTTTACAAGAAGCTAAATTCTTTTTTCTACCATTTCAATTCACCTAATTACATACTCCTTTTTCTGCACTATGCTAACAATACAAATGGAATTTCAAAGAACAAAGCCAAATCAAAGAAATATTAAATTTCGAAAATTAAACAACAGAGAAAATTAGGTCAAGAAAATTACCATGGGCTTGTCGTAAAAGGGGAAGCCTTGCATTTGGTGAAGGGCTTTGGTGGCGGAGGAGACGTCCTAGAAGACGAGCCACGCTTGGCCTTTGTGCTTGAGCGTCTTGAAAGCCAAGACCTCCACAATCTTCCCGAACTGCGAGAACACAGCCATAAGCAACTTTTTCAGTTCGTCCAGCTTTATTTTCTCGTTCAGGTTGTTGATTAGATCGTCTGGTTCGCCGAGACTTCGCCGCCACCGCCACCGCTGCTGTTGTTCTCTGCCATGTCCACTTTCTCAGTGCTCAATTTCGGATTTTGGTTTGAAGCTGCGGTGGAGACGAAGGGGAGACAGAGTGAGAGAGATCTGGAGATGGAGGAAGAAGCAAGAAGAAAGAAAAAAGATTGCACGGGCTAAGGGTAGGATTGCCATATTGAAATTTTCATTAATGGCTACTGTTCACCCGTGTTTTGTCCAAAAAAGCGCTTTTTTGAGAAGCATGGGTTTTATTGCTTCTGCTTATTGCTGTTTTGAACTGATAATTGTGAAAAAAAGTGCTTTTTTTTCTTTTACCAAACACAAATTGAGCTGCAACTTTTTTAATAAGCTGCTTTTAAAAAAATTTCAGCAGCCCCAAACTGGGCCTTAGTGGGTGTGAAAAAAGCAACTTTTTTTTTGGTTCAAACTAGATAACTTTCATTAATTAAAAAAAACTATTATAAGATATAGAGAAAGCCCAAAAGGCAATTCAAATACAAGCATAGCTCAAAAAGAAATACAATAGATAGGCCCAAAAGAACAAACCCACAACAACAAAAACCCTAGACAGCTACCTCTACGACACCAGTTGCGCATCCATCGCAAATCCGCCACCATACCAAGAAGAAGAACCCATGAACAAAGTGGATGAACGGAAAATGGGGGTGAGCGAGCCACCCGTGCAAAAAGCGCTCCCATAATTTTACCAAATAGTGTTAAAAACACTTTAACAACTACCCAACACCAAAGTGCACCGCCGAAGAGAGACACCTGATGACCTGAGTAGCAGAGGTTGGCGGTGGAAGACTGACGACGGGAAGAAACATTTGAAGAAGAGAGGGACATCAAATCTCATATTTGAAACAAGCTCAAAGAAGGGCCAAATTGAAATAGAAAGACAGAAAGGCAAAGTAAATGAAAAAGAAGTAGCTGGGATTGGCAAGTAAAGGGAGTTGCCACCGAAAAGAAAAAGCAACCTATATAAACACATTGTAGTTTGTTATATATGGCTCTTATGCTTTTTGATGCTTGATTTTTGCTGGGTATCACTTTATTAATTTTTGGGGCATTTAGATATATTAGATTAAAATGGTGGCAAATTTGAGCTAGAGCACGTAATGAGTCAGCATAATAAATTTGTATCAAACTCGCTATTTATGGTCGATTTTAAGATCTTTTACTTGCAAATGAAGAAAAACACTACTAGACAGTAGTATTAGTGACAAGTATCACTTTACATTTATTGTAATGGAAGATTTGGAATTCTGACATTATTGCAAATGGGATTGTGTTGTTGCATGCCTAAATTAATTGAGAGTCCGCAATTACGTACCATATAGCATATGCCATCGCAATTACTTATTCATAGAATTCAAAGGGCAACCTTGGGGCTATGACAATTTCTAGTGAAGTTGCCTTTGGCAAAGTAGTGCCTATTCCTTCAGTCATGTCCACGGGCATGTCTAGTGGTGTTGCCAATTCAAACCCTTGAAGCAATCTTCCAACAGTCAAGTGCATAACTTGCAATGCAAATGTGACACCTGGACAAGACCTTCTTCCAGACCCAAATGGAATGAACTCAAAATGCTGACCAGAAGCATCAATGCTTGCTTGGGTTGTAAGAAACCTATCTGGACAAAACACATCAGGGTCTGACCACACACTTGGGTCTCTATGCAATTTCCATAAATTCACAAGCAATTGTGTGCCCTTTGGAATGTGAAAGTCGCAGACATTGCAGTCTTCGATTGCTTCGTGCGGAACTGAGAGTGGTGCTGGGGGATATAGCCGAAGTGTTTCTTTGACTATGGCTTGGAGGTAAACCAAATTTTTTATATCAGTATCTTCAACCCATCTCTCCTTGCCAACTTTGTGGTCTATCTCTTCTTGAGCACGCTTCAAAACGTGCTTATGGTTTAATAGTAAAGAGAGTGTCCATGTTAAGCTGATTGATATGGTTTCTGAACCAGCTAAGATTAGATTCTGCAACATGAAATAAATGATAATTGTAAATAAAACAATTAACAAGTGTTGAAATTTTAAATTTATAAAGATGGAGATTTTTGCATTCTTATATTTGGGGTAGGTGTTATAGGGGTAAAAATAGTTCCCTTGCTGTGATATGACAAAACAACTAAAACGGACTATATGTCTTGTTCTCTGTTTGGCAAACTTATAAATGTGAGTATAACTTATTACATTGGACAACAATTCAATATATTGTCGCTAAAAAAGTCTCCTAAAAAAAAGAGGGATGAGATTCTATGGAACTAGACTAGAACAGTTCTTTTTCTTTCGAGATGAAGACTCCAGTCCAAGTCATATGTTTGTATGAGGAAATTTGACTCAATTGTTAAAAAAAAACAAGAAGAAGACTACCAATGAACTAAAACACTACAAACTTTACTACTACAACATTACAAATGCATTAGAAGACACTAAACAAGGGACTTTCAAAATGACACATTCCAATGAGTCATTTGAAAACTCTCTCAAATGTATCGCATCTAGTCACTTTTAAGTCTCTTCATCTAACTTTTTTGGTGCATTCTTTAGAAATTTAGCGTAATTTTTCTAGTGTAGTCTCAGATATTACAGGAACATACCGTTGCTGTTGCCTTGATGATAGTTTCACGTGTATAGCTAAGCATGGAATTGTCCTCAATCACAGATAGCATGACATCAATGAAGTCATGCTTGTCCCTTGTGTCACTCTCCTTCCTTGTATAATGTTCTTCAACCCAACTTCCCATCAAAGAGTCAAATTCCCTCCCAATACGCTTCATATCTTTAACTTGCCCCTCAAAATCAATCCAATCTGGAAAACCAAATAAATCAGCAGCAATTGGTTTCCCAGCAATCATGATCTCCTTCACAATTTTCCCAATCCTTTGTTCCTCCTCGCCTCCCTCTATATCACTACCAAAATACCTCTTCCCAGCAATCACTTTAGTAATCACATTCAAGCTTAGGTGCTCAATCCAATCACTAATCGCCACGCTGACTGAAGTTGGACCATTACGCCATTTGCTTTCGCAGCAAAGGGCGTACAACCCTTTAATAAAAGAATCAACCTCAGAAACATGGACTTGTTTCAATGTCTCAAGCCTACGGCTAGAGAGCAATTCAATGTTCACCATTTTTCTCATGTCGCGCCAATATGTGCCATATGGGGAGAACCCAAATGCTGCATTGTTGTAGCCAAGGTACTTGCCCTGTGTGCACTTTGGTCTTGTGGCAAAAACTCTGTCGTTTTTGGTGAAGCAATCTTTGACTGCATCATAGTTGCTGACCACAAGTACGTGGTTCTTCCCGAGCCATATGGTGAAGATTGGACCGCACTTGTCAGCCATGGCGGCTAGGGTTTTGAAAAGTGGGTTGTGGCCACCGAGTTTGTGGAGGTGGCCTATGATTGGCAAGGCACCTGATGGCTGTGGGGCCAGCATGCCCTTGATTTTATGACTTTGGATTCTCACCCTCCATAGATAAAGAACAAGAACTAAAAATCCTGCAATTGCTATTAGATCATGCGTAAGAAAATCCATGATCGCTTGCTATATATGGTGGCAATTGGTCAACAATGAAAATTTAGCTTTCATGGTTTTTTGATGACGACCAAACCAATCATAGTCTGGTAAACAAGGAAAAACGCAGATGTGTATGGTAAAGATTTGATTTCCTTCTCTTTGTGTGATATATGTTTATTTATTTGCTATGGTTCTTATTCTCATCTTCTAGGCATGATTTGGATTTGAGACCAAGGACGTTTCCGGTGCATGTGGATTGAAAATTTTGAGTTGGATAATGGTTTTTTCATTGAAGACTTTGAGTTTTGGTTAGAATTACAATCTTCAACTCCTAGCATATAATAATAGTTTTAATTTCATATTTATTGTTTTGGAAGTTACACGGAATTAAATATTTGGTTTAGTTATTTGGAGTGTTCATTTATTTGTGATTACTTTATTATATGAGCGTTATAGGAATGTTTTTTTCATTTGATTAAGAGAAAATTTGAGCAATGATCCATGAATTTTAGTTTAATTAAAGTTTTGAATCTTGAACTGAAACTTCATGAATATTTCACACAATGGTACAAATAACAAGGAAAATCTAACGATACCCTTAGTCTCTCTCATCTCGTCATCTTGTTTTTACTGCCTTTAGTGAAACTGATTGTTTCATACGTCTTAGAAAAAATCTTGAGTGGTACGTACTATTCAATAGTACGACTATTGAATGGTTCAGATTAATTTGCAGTGGGACCCAAATGAATCTTAACCATTTAACAGTACGTACCATTCAATGGTACGTACCACTGAAGTTGGACCCTAGGTCTTAGTAAACTCTTTTTTCTTTCTTTATGGTTATTTTGGTTGGCACCTAGAGCGTCTAGGAGACTCTCAATCAATCAAAGCCACCTAAACGGAAACTAAGAAGCAATTCAACAAAGCGATATTAATCACATCCCATTCTCGAGGACAAGATTATTAAAATTATGAATATTTAATATTCTAACACATGTTGACAAAAAAAAAAAAATCTAGTACATGTGTGATTGTGTAAATTCCAGTAGATTATTTATAGGAATCCTATGTGATATAAAATTTTTCTTATACAACTTGTATAACTTGAAAAACAAGTTTCTCTCTCCCTTATTAGTATAAATAAAGGCATAATGTATGAGGAATAACAACACATAATTCTTCAAGCCTCCTTTCTCTCTCTGTCGATTTCCCTCTCATCTTTCTCTAAATTTATAATACAACATGCTCTTGATGCTATGCTAAAAAGAGTTTGTCCATCTTAAATCAGAGGAGTATTACTTTTCAATCATTCTTATTATGATTAACTTTTTATTTTATTGAATTCATCTACTTGCTATTAATTCAATTTCTTCTATTTATTTTATGTTGAACGTGATACAACACATTAAAGATGGAAACCGGGAATTAAAGGCAATTCTCCTACAAACTCGTTCACAATATTCATCATTGCAATCCAAATAACTTTGAAAACACATTTTTAAGTTTCGATATTTTTTCAGTTTGATTGCATGAAACATTCACCATTGAACATAAATCCTAATTTCCGTTTCAAATTATGAAATTCTATTTCAATTATTGTTGTTATAATTGTGATGAATTGAATATGTGTGAATAAGAGAAGGATAATACTTGGGTACTCACTAGTGAGTACCCTATATACTCACTTTCTGATTTGGCCCAATCAAAAGATGACATGTGTTCCTTATTTTTAAAAGTCCAAGAAAAATTAAATAGCATATGTTTTATTTTTTAAAACAATAAAATATGTGTTAAAATATCATTGGGCCAAATTATTAAAGTGAGTATATAGGGTACCCAAGTATTATCCATAAGAGAATAAAAAAAATTAAAAAAAGCGCTTTTCAAACCCTAGCAAGCCCTGAGCCGCAGCCAGAAGTCGCGAGCCGCGCCGTAAAGCAAAGCCGAGCCGATGTCCAAATCCAGCAGAGATAGTAAAGGACATCGTTTTTTATGTCGTTTCTCCAACCTCGATCTCTTCGTCCCCCTCAGTGAGATTTCCCGGCAAGATCTATTGCTATCCGACGACCTGCAGTCGTCTATTGACAGAATCAGTCGCTCCCGGCGACTGAAAAATGAGATTCCCGTTGAACTTGATAAGTTTTGTGAGATCCCGATCGAATTTCATCGGATTTTTGGACACCTATCGCGAAAACTACCACCATGATTTCATCGACCGCCCGATTCCTGATTTGCGTCACCCTCGATGGCATTCGAGGGGTTTCCCAGTCACGAGTCACCTCCCCCATCTTTATCGACTCTGCAAGCAGTTGCAGACCCTTCTTCCTTCCTCGTGACTCACCGGGGCTGAGTCCTACTTCGTCGTGGAAACCAAAGGGTCCATGAAGGACCCCGACTCGTTCCCCTAATCTGAGATGACTGCCGCCGATGCTTGCGTGCGACTGTACTGACACCTGGGCCGCCGCCTGAAGCAGTGTCGTTTGTTTTTCTGGCGAACCTTGTACCCAGCCTCGTTGGGTTTGTCACTCGGACCACCTGCAGCACTTTTGGGCTTGCAACAGGAGTATTTATCATGTATAGCCAAAATTTAGCATACAAATTTAAAAATGTCAGTTTTTATAACATATTTCAAATATAACCATAATCCTACTTGAATAGACCTAATTGTCCTCAAAATTTACACCTAATTACACCTAAATTTCAAAAACCTTTTAAATCTTGTGTATCATTGTCGATGAGGTTTTGGGAGTGGTAAACTAAAACGTATGGATATATATGTCAGCTGCACCGTTGCAAAGCTAGAAACGCATTCTACTTGTCTATCATAACTATAAAATTCAAAGAATAAATTAAATGATTAGAATAGATGGGAGCCATGGAAACAACTATTAAATCAAGAGGATCCAAAAGTGTGGCGTCCCAAATTATGACTAAACTCTAAGGCCTAAACCCTTCCGACGTCCTTTTTCTTGTGAGAAAACAAAATTGGTGATTTGTTGCTGGGTAGGGTCCTTCCTCCATCTCTCTTGTTTTTTTTTTCTTTCTATATTTTTCAAATCCACGACGTTATAATTGCTTGATTGGGGCCTTTCATGCTCAATATCCACCTCTTAATTAAATGGCTAATTTCGGTGACCCAACATATATGCAGAATGCCATGAGAACATGTAATGGCAATTTCCATGAAAATTTATGCAAAATACCAATTGAATCTTACACAAGAACATACATAAGTTGTATTTCTGTGTAATTTTCTTCATGGTCTTGATTGTAAGTTCATCAATTAAGAAATGAATTTGAGAATATAATTGGCTAAATTTCTATCAGAACAGATACCATACCTCTTTCTATATTTTCGAATTGGGATATGGAAATAATCAAACCGTAAATTGAAAAGGAACAAAAAAGAAAGAACAAAAAAAACCCATCTCTTTGGTGTGTGGTTTTTAATTAGGATGGTATTTTGGTATATTGATGCGAGGTTTTGGGTAGATTTGAAAGTTTTTATAAAAATTGACATTTATGAATTTAAGAGTTAAATTTTGGCTATAAACGATAAATTCTCTTGCAAGCGACTGGCCCGCAACATGGATCCAAGCCCATATGGGCTTTGATCCTTTTGTTGCTCAATTTTTTTTCTTCCGGGACTTCATTATTCAGATGTCATGTATGAAAAGTATGCCCATATTGTGGGTTCTACTTTTCACTTTTTCTTCCTTACCCCAAATTAATTGGGCCTGGGTACTGTATCCCACCTTTTTCTCTTGCTTGACCGAAGCCCAACAACAACCATATTGGACCTACAACCTTTATCAGCTCCATATTTCTTGGGCCGTAACTTACTTTTTTACACATGGGTCTTGAAGCTACCCATATTGACTATATATAATTTCAATTGTTATATATATTGTTTTGTATATTGCGTTTGAATGCAAGTATGTAATATGAACTTGAAGTTTTGAAAACAAAGTGCCATGAAACATGAAGGTTCATAAAACAATATACCCATGAAAACCCGTAGTTTTTCATGCTTTAACTAAACCAAACATGTCTATAGAACCTGAATGTTCTAACTAAATGCTAATGGACTTTTCTTTTCCAATAAGCACTATCCATGACCTTGCCCACTCCAATAAGAGAATTGTCAAACCATAACAAGTTCGATTTTATTGTTTTGGCAGTTTTCTGGCAGAAACTACTTTGGGTACAAGATGTGAAGCTCCACTTGATTGCAAAGAGCTTAAGAGCTACCATAGAAGCTGCAATTCCGGCTTGCGAACTGCACCCGAAATACCTCGCTGAGGAGGACCCTCGCACTCTTTGATTTGCTCTAGCCGACCGCTTTAATCACTTGAAGTTGATTTTCTTGCCTAAAACAAGATAAGACTAGTAGCATTTTCGCTTCCAAAAATTTTAGTCTATGAATGATATAATTCTAAAGTTTATCGAATTTGATCACTTCTCAAATACTTTAAGAGGGATTTGACTGAATAAGATTCCCTGAAGAGAACCTACTCAACTTTTTATGCTTCGAATATTGTCCTGCAGAATAATATAGGGCTTAGAACTTTACTCAGTTCTCGGATTTGATTTCTATCTTATTAATTGTACAAATCATCAAGCTCACCCCACTTACTTGAACGCCATTCCATTGCCCGAATTCAATACGAATGCATTTCGAGGCTCAAATCACCATGTTAGGCGTAGGAGACGCTGCATGGGCTCCAACCCCATGCCTGCGCACCAAGGGAGACATAACAGATGGCCACCTTAAGACTCTCTAGCTCCCAAGGCCTCTAACTTCAAGAATTAGGGCAAAACCCACACAAATCAAGATCCTGTAGACCTTAAGATGTGCTTCGGCTATGGTACAACTGACCAATGGTTCCGCTTTTGTATTTCACTACTTACAATTATTGCGGAATATCATTCATATCGTAAAAGCATTAGAAGTCAAACTTTGCTCACGAAGGTGATCCTGAAGACACCAAATTGGAGATTTCTAACTTTCAAGAGGCCTTAACAACTATAGAAGTTTAGAGACATAGGCCCTATGTTGGTCAAAATTTCCCCTAGTGGCTTAAATTTTTACCCCATTTTGTTTAATTTTTTGAGCAATTATTTATGTTTTTGGATTAATTGTTTGAGTTTGTTTGAGTTTATTGGATATTTTAGACATATTTTCGAATCTAAGTTAAATGAATCAAATAAATATATGTGATCCAAATTCAATTAACTCATAATTAGGTATGTTTTGTGGAAAAATTAGTTGTTTGGTTCCATATGCTAACTTCATACCTAGTTACCCCTTTGACAACCCTTTCAGACCTATCCAATCTGATTGTGGGGCATGACACTACCCATATAATGTTTCGGAAACCTTATAGTCATCACGTCCCGGAAGAACGTTGTTTGAGCTTTAAGGATATTCGAGGAAACCATTGTAGAAAATATAGTGGAATATCTTTGCACCACCTCCAAAATATGAAGCTCGAAGCTATGTTTTGGGGCTAATGGGCTGCCTCCCAACTGGGACGCGCCACATGTGATCTGCTAGGACCCGGGTGTATTCCGAGCACTTTATTTGCTTTGGCACGGCCTTTTGAGACTTTTTGGTCGAAATATGATGCTTCGTACTATACGAGCATCCCCTTACCCGAAGTAAGGATCTTGTGCACACTTTGCCAAGCTCGCTCGTTGGGGAAATTGACCATCCTCTGCAAAGATACACAAACCTCCTCCTTTTCTATAGTGGATTCAAGGGAATATTTGTGGACTAATCCAACCAAAATGCGGACCATTTAAATAGTTTATGGTTTTAGTTGACGTATCGACACATTGGTTACATGTTTGTCCACACCCAACGCTACTTCGCTAGACTCTTGGCACACAATTTTAGGGCTGACCACCCTAATTATCCATAGAGTCCAGAAGATTGATAATGCTAGAAAGTTTACATCGAAGGCATAGTTTACATCAAAGGCATAGTTAATATCGAAGACATAGTTACACACTCGAGGGGGAGTATTATAGTTAATATTCTAGCACATGCGTGATTGTGTAAATCCTTGTGGATTATGTGTAGGAATCCTATGAGATCTTGTAGATCTTTCCTTATAGAGCTTGTATTACTTGGAGAACAAGTTTCTCTCTCTCTTATTAGTATAAATAAAGGCACAAGGTATGAGAAATAACAACACAGAATTCCAATTCCTCAAGCCTCTCTTTTTCTCTCTGCCAATTTCCCTCTCATGTCTCTCTAAATTTATACGACAACATAGATCACTTTGTAAAATAATAGTTTAAATGGTTGTGTGATAGATTGATTGATTGATTTATTTATTTTCGACATAGTGATATTTTAAATTATTTTAATTTATTATGAGAGAGATTCGAATTTGAATGCGAGGGGCGGACATACCACATTGACTAACTGACCTAACTCAAATCATGAATTATATGTAGAATTAGGTTTATCTGATTATACTACTGTTCCTGTAATTTTTGGATGCTGCGTATATGTACTTTCAATCTCATACAGTGCATGTGTGGGGCATGTATGATCAAATCAACGTTAATCTCATTGTTTCATGTTGATATAATTACTTAAGTAGCATTCTGCTTGTGAGATCTCTCCGGACTCATGATCTCCTTTCTTTACTGCAGTTTTTTCCTTATCTATAGTTGATTACTTACTTATGGTTATATTCCCTTGTTATATACTAATTAGTTGATTACTAATTTAACCCAATTAATTAAGAACTTCAACAATGTCGATGAACGCGTAGTTTGACAGAACCCAGCCATGGCTAAATTTACGTCCACTCGCGCATAAAGTTATCTCCCACCAGACTGCAGTCAATTTTGCTGGTAGGTAATTAATCTTTTAATTCCAATATCCTCAAATTAACTACTCAAATTATTGTGTTTGTCCGTACAATGATTTGACCATCAAATGCTATTTATTCTGTAGATTAGAATTCTTATTTGTTGGTTAGTTTATATGAGCATGCCCTAATGTTTCGATTTCTTGAATTGCGCCTCTCAGTCATTATATGTAGGTCATATATATCAGTTTAGCTACAATGATATGACTTTAATTTAGATTCTTTTGGGCTTATTTTTTTCTTGGACAAAAATTTGGACTTATTTTTTCTCTTGGTGAAAATTTTGGTCTAACAGTTGCCTTTCTTTATTTGCACTTAAAATAGAGTAGTGTTTTAGTTTTTTGTTGCAGTTTTTCATGACGATCTCTCTCTCTTAGTTAACAATGTGATTAGCAGTTTAAGCAGTCGGTTTAATTTGAGGCAATAAGTTCTTCTCATTCGTCACTCTTGATACCCCCAAGTTGTAATAACTATTATATTACTTATATTGAATCCAGAAGATCGATTATTTAAAAGTATCACAACTGATCACAACGTCGAGGAAGGGCTTGATGGAGCAAGACTTGAGCAAGCTGGATGTTAACAAAGTTACATCCACTCTCACCGGAAGTTATATCTCGCCAGGCGACCATCAACATTTGTACGTAATCTTAATTCGAATGCACAATAACGTTAGAACAGTTTGTACATCATTAGTTAACCATTTAACCATCAAAATGTTTGCAGTAAAGTGAAATTCTTAATTGTTGGTTAGTTTATTATATATATGCCCTGATTTTGAATTTTTTGGATTATGTGATTTTCATTTCAGGGACTATAGGCCATGTGGTTCATGGCAAGTCAACAACAGTTGTAAAAGCAATTTCTGGTGTTCATTTGATGTTGTGTGTACACCTTTTTTTGTTTATTCTGGCACTACATATATTCTTGGACAATTTGTTAAGAATTTGTTTCCTTGACATTTAATTTTTTTTTTGTACGCGGACTGTTCGTTTCAAAAATGAGTTGGGTAAGTCATCTTAAATCTAAATATTTTGAAGTTCTGTTTTATAATCTATGTATGATTTCATATAAATTTGTATAATGAACTATTTTCTTTTGTATCAAAAGCTTATGCATGTCTCATTTGTCCTTCTGTTTTGGCTTGTGATGCGAGATTATTGCCCTGTGGCCTGGTTGTGCAAAAACAAATGCACGAAATGTGTTGTATAACTATGTTTCCTTTTTTGATGTGCATAAATAGGAAATGAACATATAGATCATCATATGAAGGATGTACAATGGGAAGCCCACCATGTTTGATGAATATTATGATTTTCTTTTGTGATTTCTTATTCAGGATTCAGGGCTTTAATCTTTCATGTAAAGGAGATGTGGTTATTGCTATCTTAATTTTGTAAGGCATTCTTATTTATGATGTTCTTATTTTTTTCTTCGGTATTTCAATCGAGCATTACAATTGCACAATTTTATAGGCTACCTTGGAAACAAAGAAAGGATATAATTAATTGGTAAAATGTAAGGATACGGTTTAAGTTTTCCTTGTCCTCTTTAAGTTTCATCCTTTGTCTAATATTTGATAATCATCTTATTGATTGCCTTTTTTTTTTTGCAGATTAAAGATACTCAGTAATTGACTTTGGATATTGAATGTTTGCTTTGAGGAGAGCTATGAAACTACTGCATTTGTGTCGAGTGTTGTACGTCATATGTAATGCTATACATAGGCAAATGAGACAATATTGTACTTGTGGAGTTGTATGTTTGTTACATTTGTGTAATACAATTGATACATTTTTTTAGCCATTTAATAAAATGCATCTTTATAAATGTTCTCTTAGTTTTAGATACTAGTTACTCTTAAAAGCATAAGAAAAATGTGGACGAATTTACCAGCATTTGGACAATTGCAATAACTCTACCAAAAAGAGATAATAGCACTTTATAGATGCTATAAAAAACAGATAACATCACTTTATAAACGCTTTCTAATATACTTACAATAGCGTTTCTAAAACGCTATTATATAATAGTTTTTCATAGTAGCTATGAAAATGTTTGAGGCTATTATAGCATATGTTGATATAGTGCTTTTTAAAACGCTATTGTATCCTATTATAACGTTTTTGGTATGCTATAAATGTCATTTTGTGTTGTAGTGTTATTTCTGAGAGAAATGGTATGGCAAAGTTGCAACTCACATTTCCAGTTTGCATTAGCAAAAGAGAGAAAATTGTGCTGAGCCGACGAGTTGAGAAGCACTGGCGTCTGATTGGTTGGGGCCACATTCAAGTTGGAACAACCCTTGATCTCCCACCCTCCCCTCATTTGATCTGTTGAGTTGGTGAAGGCAGACAATATTTGGGAAACTTCATTTGGACCATTATTGCTTTTCTTTTGGTTATTATTATCTTTCTTTAGTTTTATGAAGGTACTTTCTGCTACATTATTTTGATATGCAAGTTTTGTGGTGATTTGGATATATTAACTTTGTACTTCTTAAAATATTCATTTTTATGAATTTAATTGGAATCTTTATAATATGGCTGCGAGGTGATTGGAACAGTGTTCAAGCCGGTAGGTTAGATTTGGGGTTATTTGAATAACAATTCCTCAGTCTCAGTCTGAGAGTGAAAGTGTTGTTTCCGGTTTGATTTAGTGTTGTTTTTAATTCATAATTGATTTAACGTGTGAGCTTAGTTAAGTTGACTAGAGCAGTGTTATTTCTTTTCTGTGCACTCAAGTTTGAATCTCCCATCACAACCCTTTGTGCTATACTTGGCTTGAATGACATTCATGACCACGTGAATGAAATTGGGATTGATAGGCCATGCCTGAAAGATTGCTTGAACCAATTCCCACGTTTAATTTCAATTTTTTGTTGTACTCGTCAATATTCATTGTCCTCACGGTTTTTGGACCAGGACCTGCTGCGTTGTCTCTAACGTTTTGATTTCTAGTTTTGATGCCTTGCCACACTGCACATGTGCGTACAAACATTACTTCCTCCGATTAAAAAAAAAAACAATGGAACACGTGTGTGAATTTTAATTGCCAAACATGATAATTGTGTGAGACTCAATTTTCTTGGACAATTCAATTTTTTCATTTAACATAAACAAAAAAAAAAAAAACAATTCAATTTTGTCTGTCCATTTGAAAAGTCAAATGAAAGATATTGTTTACACCGAAAATTATCCACTGGGTTAGAATGGAATCCTGGGCCAATGGGCTAAAACATGAGAGGCAAGGCCCAGCCCAAATCCAGTAGGACTGAGGGATAAAAGGGGGTGCCTACCCCCACTAGAGCACTCGAGTGCCTGCACCTACCCCACTAGAACATTCAATACAAAGATCTCGGCAATATTGGAAAAGCAAATCAGATCTTTAGAGGACGGCTAAGTCTCTAGGTGACGGTTTTTGAGTGAAGCGACAGCAGTCACGTAGGGCACCTAGCTGTCCATATGAGCTTTGGGCCATGACTTAAAAGTTAGCAATGGGTTGGGCCTAAGAAAGAAAGGCCCAACCCAGACTAGTAAACGAAACGGAAAGAAGTCTGAATAGCATTTAATGCAAAGCACTGGGCAAATTGGAGGGAACCAGACTACGAATAAAGAACCCTTTCTCAGTGGGAGTAGGCTGATCAGAGGCGTTACCTGTGCTTTCCAGATTAAGCCCTTCCTCACTAAGTCTTTAAGGACAGAGAGAAGTGACGGTGATGACATGGGCTCCCTGCTAGTCTATATAAACGAGGAAAGGATTCAGAAAAGAGGACACTCAAACCAACTAAAAACAGAACTCTCTAGTTCAGAAAGAAACCTCTGAGGAAACCCCTCAAAGCCTTTCCCAGATACAGACTTCGTCTCTATCTGCTGTTTTCTCATTCGCACTATTTGTGTACCCAGCGATTTTGAGAGACCAAAGACTAGCAACCTAGGATCATATATCCTAACTCCCCCGAGGAGTAGTGAATTTAGCTCTGCTATCCAGCCAAACCGGTGATAGTATCGATTGAGAATCGTAGGCCAGAGAGTCTTTGATCATCTTCCTTAAGGAACTAGCCTTAAAACACATCCCGATAGAGTTTGTACCATCCCGATGGATCAAAAATCAACCCGATGGACGTTTGTTCAGTCTGTGATGAGCTTAAAATGTAATAACATTGATCTTTTTACTTAAAGTCTTTCATTATCAGCTCTTACTTATCGCTCTTTACTTACAAGTTTTTACTTTTAAGCACTTCAATTACAGCCTTTACATTCCGTCTTTAATTATCGTCTTTACCTTTATGTATGCGCGAGGGTGGGGCATTTTTGTTATAACCAGTTTATAACAAAATCCCATCTCATGCAATCTCTGGTGTAAACATCGAGAGAGAATAAAGTCCTTAATAAGTAAGGCAATAAAAAGAACCTAACTGCACTTATCTAATTAAGTCGCCCAATCTGATGAACGGAAGTTATATTACTTGTGGCACAAGTACTTAATACATATTACATCTTTCTATTGGCAGAAGTCAATAGTGGCACGCCTGACAATAACCATACAACAGAAGGTCTCACGAACATCCCTCCGAAGGGATAGGAGTGAATCCTGTTGGAGCAGAAACGCCAATAGAAAGGCTCGGACCAGCGAATGGGCCGACCCGTATGCTCCTAGCCCGCCCCCTGCGAAAGGCCCGCGAACATATATACTACCTCAATCAGTTTTCCTATAAATACACATCCCAAAATCTACCATATCCTACACACAATCTTACCACCACTTAACTCTCTCCCACCACCATGGATTCAATAATTTCCCCACTCCAAATCATTCATACAATTTTAGCTTCTCTAATTCTCTATGGTGCCTTGAGAATCATAGCAATAGCAAACACTAAGAAGAACACAATCAACAAAAAGACCGCGATGCCTAAAGTCCCTAAACCCTCGGGAGCATGGCCCTTCATAGGTCACCTCCCTCTGCTACGTGGCGAAAACCCAGTTGCCCTTATCCTTGGAGCCATGGCTGATCAACACGGACCCATCTACTCACTCAAGTTTGGCCAGCACGAACTGCTTGTTCTCAGCGCTTGGGAACAAGTCGAAGAATTGTTCACAAAAAACGACAGAGTTTTCGCCACACGGCCGATTACAGCCGGCGGCAAGTACATGGGCTATGATAACGCTATCTTCTCCCTTGCTCCGTACGGAGGCTACTGGCGCGACGTCCGTAAACTGGCCACCATGGAGCTTCTCTCGAGCCAAAGAGTTAAAACCCTAAGCCACGTCAGAGCCTCAGAAGTTGACTCCTTCATCAAGACTTTGCACTCACTTGTTTGCAGAAAGGATGATGTGGGTCCAATTTCCACGTCATCCTCGTTAGTGCATATGAGTGAGTTATTAGAGCACTTGACGTTTAACATAAACGTGAAGTTGATCGCTGGGAAGAGATTCACGGCTGGCCAGTATAACGAGAAAAACGGTGACGTTTGGCGTTTTGAAAAGGCAGTAAAAGAAGCTTTGTATCTCTTCGGTGTTTTTGTTTGGTCGGATGCTATGCCATGTTTTGAGTGGCTGGACGGTTTGTTTGGTCACGTGAGTTCCATGAAGAAATGTTTTAAGGAACTGGACTACGTGCTTGGGAAATGGCTCGAAGAACATCGACAAAGAAGATTGGAAAGCGAGAACAATTGGGTTGAGAGTGACTTGATGGATGTTATGATATCCAACTTTAAGGAGGATGAAATTTCTGGCCATAGCCGTGATAATGTCATCAAAGCAACGGCACTGGTAAGTTTAATTTGGTGTAATATGTATATATGGCGCAATGTAGTGTTACGAGTTCACTAGAATATAACACATGTTCATATTTTAATACCTAACTATAAATACAAAATCCAAGATACTATAAACTTTCTTATAAGTTTGTGTGAACTTGTAGAACTATACTTAACTAACATGCACTATGAGATTACACTTGACAGTGATTATAATCAAATGTAATACTAAGTGACATGCTAATTAAGTATAGTACTACATAAACGAACTCTTATCTATTTTTTTTTACTAGTTGATATGACACCTAACATCCAAGTTATTTGTTACAAATAAATAAGGTTGAATTCTATATCAGTTGGGATTGGAAAAATTGGATTAATTTGTTTTCTATTTCCTTCTTTTTTGCAGGTGCTAATGTTAACTGGCTCAGAAAGCACATCTGTGACACTAACATGGGCAATCTCCTTACTCCTCAACAACCCAAAAGTCCTAAAATCTGCTCAAGAAGAGTTGGACATCCACGTAGGAAGAGACCGATGGGTTCAAGAATCCGACCTCACAAACCTCAAATACCTCCAAGCCATTCTCAAGGAAACCCTACGCCTATACCCACCTGGCCCAATCACAGGCCTCCGTGAGGCCATGGAGGACTGTCATCTCGGTAGCTACTTCGTCCCCAAAGGCACTCGTTTACTAGTCAACATTTGGAAGTTGCAGCGGGACCCACGGGTGTGGGCCAACCCTTGTGCGTTTCAACCTGAGAGGTTTATGAGCACACATGCTGATGTGGAATTCAAAGTTCAAAGTAATTTCGAGTTTATTCCGTTTAGTGCAGGTAGAAGGTCGTGCCCTGGTATGACACTAGGTTTGCATGTGGTGCAATTGGTTCTGGCTCGTTTGATCCAGGGATATAATATGAGCACAGTTGGTGATGGGGCAGTGGATATGAAGGAAGGGCTGGGGCTTGCCCTGCCTAAAGCAAATTCACTGGAGGTTTTGCTTGCTCCACGCCTTCCTCTTCAGCTTTACCAATGCCTTTGAAGTACTTTGGTTTGATATCATGATGTGAGCATGAATTAGTTATTAAGCTATTTACATATGTATGTGTGTGTGTGTGTATATTGATGATCTGGAGCAGCAAGATTGAAGTATGAAGGATTAATGGATGTATGAATCATGATCTCTTCTACACTATAACAAATAAGCATTTCAGGAAATCACTTCGTCACTACCTTCGTTTTGGATCCAAGTCAGTGAATGCATACGGCGAAAATTTCTCGTTGTTTCACAATAAAATTGGTGTGTAAAATAAGCTCTATTGTCAGAATTATAACCCTCAACACAAATCCTTCCAGACAATTGAATACTTTGTACTCCTAAAAATATTTAATTTGGTCTCATTAGAACTTTTATAGGATGGTTCTGAGGTGATTGGAACAGTGTTCAGGCCGATGGGTTATTTAGGATTATTTGATAACAATTTCTCTTCATGGACTGAAGTGGCAACTTTGTAGAACACCACCCTTTGTGCTGTATTTCAAGGATGACGTTAATGGAATTGTCGATTATTTGAACCAGTTCAATTAATTTGGGGTTATTTGATAACGATTTGATAACAATTTCACGTTTTATTTATATTTTTGGGTTCTACTCACTACTCATCAATATGCATTACCCTCACGTTTTTTTTATTTTTGATGCTTGTCACGCTGCGCACATTTAATTTCGGAGAAAAAATGAGTACAATTAATTCTTAGCCACCCAACATGCTGTACCTAATTGAATGATATGACACATGCATGAATCGAAAGCTTCCATTCAAGTCTTATATGTAGAATTTTCTTGTATATCTCGGAATATTTTGTATTTTAAATATTTTAATTATTAAAATTTTTATTTTAAAATACAAAAATCCAAGTACAAAAAAAAAAATCAAGAGTACATGGGTACTCCAGAGCACCCAATTTTTTTTTGCTTTCAAGTCATGTTAAGGTGTCGTGTTTGAAACAACCACTCCTAACGAAAACTATATTGTCATCATACATTCTTTATCGTTATTATTATTTTTTTCAATGGAGAAATTTTTTAAAGTGTTTGGTATTTAAGCGAGTGCTTCACGTATCATAAAATAAGTGGAGGATCACGGAAAAATATATAATTTTCTCTACTTGTATTATGATATGTGGAATAGCGCTTGAATACCCTATATTTGAAAAAGTCGCTCCTTTCAATGATTAGTTCTTTCTTAATTCAACTGCTAGAGTTTACCTTTATATATATATATATGAAACACAATATTCATGGTCAAACTTGCATAGTACGTATTATTTAATGGTCTGACCGTTAAACAGTTCAAGATTTATTTGGGGTCCACCGCAAATTAATCTAGAACCATTGAATGGTACGTACTATCTAAAATTTTTCTCAATATTCAAAGTAAATGCTTTCCAGTGCCCAACCCGACAATATTTTTATATTACATTCCAAGAACTCTAATATGTTTTACTTTTAGTTGCTCAAGGTACTCATCCAATAATTTTTAGAAATACAGATTTAACATTAAATAGTAAAAGAAAATCAAACTCATCCAAAGGTGTTCTGGTCAGAGTCTTTAATGTATTGTCTTAGTACTTCATATTATTGAATGTAACTATTTATTATTATTTTTTTAATTAACATCAATCGTTAAATTAAACATAAATAAATCACACTCATCTATTATCTTGTAATATCTGATAATGCTTAGCACTAAAAATTTTTTGGAGTCTCTTTTTAACTTACTTTGGACCGCAATCGAACTCTTACCCAACTTAAACCTGACTCGTTTTTTTATTCACCCTCACCGGTTAGGCTAGGCCAAAGACGTGCGAAAACAGAGGGACTGATGTTATACGTTCTAAATTACTGACCACATTTTTATGCATGATTTGTTAGGCGGAACGCGGAAGATACATTTCTCATGCTATCTTAATGCGTACAAATAATTGTACGTTAAGAAAGGAAAAACAGAGAAGCTGACAGTGACAAGATGTCAAGACCAATCCAATCAATACACTAGGTAGTCTAATCGAGATATTTTTAGGTGCGACAGAATCCCGATCAATACACTAGGTAGTCTAATCGAGATATTTTTAGGTGCGACCAATCCAATCAATACACTAGGTAGTCTAATGGGAATGTTTTAGGTGCGACCAATCCAATCAATACACTAGGTAGTCTAATCGAGATATTTTTAGGTGCCGGTCACATAGATTAAGTTTGCATTACTAATTCACGTGTTATAAATTAGACAATTGACAATGTTGGTCTTTCAATTTCAAAGAAAAAAAAATACATATGTATTATAACAATACAATAGTGGCACCAAAAAATTACTCAGGCTAGTCAAGCTTCGAAGTGAAAATTTAAACCCAAATTAAAGAGTTTGGTAGATAATTATTTGTTTTTGAGTGGTTAAAAAAATTGGTATCGTTGGAAGTTTAGTAAATGATTTTGGGTGTTCAGAGAAATGTATGAGAATAAATTGAATGTCCAGAAACGAAACTTTGGTGTACAAAGAAGCACTCTATGTTTTTTTTCTTCTAGTTGGGTTGGATTGGTTGTTGAATTGGAGTCAAAGGGATATGTTGCGAGGCCCATGGGCAACGAAATGGGCTCAATTCAAAGTCCAATTTGTACTTTCCCGGAAAACAGAATCTGAAGTTCTCAACGACGAAGTAATTGACGGTTAGGGGAGACACTTCGAAATCTCCCAGGAAAAGAACATGGCTGCCAATTTCTGGACTTCGTCCCACCAGTATGCTCTTTTCGAACCGGAAATTGTTTCCCATGTTTCTGATTTTGTTGTTTGCTTTGATTTTCATAGGTTTTGATTGTGTGGTTCTGTTTTTTGATTCACGCAGCAAACAGCTTTTGGACCAGGAAGATGTGGATGTGGTGTCCCCGCTTGATAAAGAGAAGGGCATCACTCTTGAAGATTTCAAGCTCATAAAGATGCATATGGCTAACTGTATCTCTCTCTCTCTCTCTCTCTCTCTCTCTTCATGTTGTGTTTCTGTTTTGATTTGTATGAATTGGGTTTTCCAGGATTTTGAATGGGTTTTTGTTATTTGTTGAACTTTCTTGATTTGTATGAATTGAGCTTCTTATGCCCTTCCATTTAAGAACTTCATTAGATATGACTCGGCAGCTGCATTGAATTTCGCATGCTAATCGATACAAAAGATTTAAAATTTAATACTTCAGCTATAGTTAATCACAGTGTTGGGATGGATAGAAGAAATTCGGAATAGTACTATGGATTGCCGGACGGGCTTAATTGGGAATTATTGTCTGGTTAATTAATGTATGGAAAGACTGTAACTCTTAACAGGATTCATCAAGAACTGTTGAACGATGACATGCAATCTACCGGTGGACCTTTTTAACTCAATTGAAACAATAGAAGAAAATAATTGTTTTTCTGTCACGTGGTGGTGTGTGTTGTTGCCCTGCTAGAGTAATTTCCCTTAGAAGTTGTCATATGGTGCTTTGGTGGTGTTGGCTTGCGTTTTCTTTGTTGAAGCGATTTCCTTCAAATGTATATCATATGGTTCTTTTGATGTGATTGGACTCTTTGGCATAGAGCTTCTGATGCAAGATTAATGGATGTTGCTCAAATGCACATGCATAATACTGCTGATCACTATGTTTTTCATATCTGCTTTACTATAAATTAATCGTTTTTTGTTCTTTTCCCTTTTCCTTTCTTTCAGATATATCAAAATTGGCACAACATGTAAAAGTGAGACAAAGGTCGGGCTAATTTCCTCATCTACTTCATGTTCAGGAAAATTCTTAATTCACTTCTGCCTATCTATCTGATGTCTTATTTACTTGTTTCAGGGTTGTAGCTACCGCAGTTGCATATATGAGACGAGTGTACACCAAGTATGTTAACTAATTATCCTATTGTAGGAGAAATGCTCAGTCATTAGCCATAAGTTCATGGTTTATTCCTTATTTGTGGTTGTTCTCTTTTGATAGTCCTGAGACTGTAAAACTTAACCCACAAATCCTTCCTTTCATAATTGTTCAGATCTGTTAAGTTTCTTGTTTCTTTAGCTAATCTACATTTTTTTGCCTCTGAACTGATTTATCACAATAACTACTAACCTAGGCATATCCTTGACTCATTGATTGTCAATCATGATTGGGCGTGCCCGTTGTTTGTTTGTTTTCATCTGCATATAGTTCACCCCGCTTATTGATCACATGTTGTTTAGATGAGTGTTTGAACTTATTAAATTTCTAGTACTTATTCCCCCCAAAAGTTCAGTGCAATGTATGAATACTTATGGGTGTTCAATCTTTATTGTATTCTGGTTGCATTGTTCTGATGTGTTGTATTCTGGGTTCACAACGCAATTTTGTCTCAGTTCACCATACAGTTATTGTTGACATTCCTTTCTTTGGGCTTGTCGTTTAGTAATCTATCATTGCAGGACTTTGGATTTTAGATGTGATTTTTCTTTCTAAGCATAACGTCTCGTTATTGCTTCAGGAAGAGTATGTCTGAGTATGATCCACGTCTTGTAGCTCCAACCTGCCTGTACCTGGCATCAAAAGCAGAAGAAAGCACAGTGCAAGCTAAACTTCTAGTATTTTACATAAAAAAGATTTGTAAGTATTGGTTCCTGAAGATAATAGACTCCTTTCTCCAATTTTTATTATGATTTACTTCTTGTCGTTCTATTTATTATTGAAGCACTGACAGACAATCTGCCACATTTCGTTTACAGATTCCGATGATAAGTATAGATATGAGATCAAAGACATACTTGAAATGGAAATGAAGATTTTAGAAGCTCTCAACTATTATCTGGTTGTATACCATCCTTATCGTTCATTGTCTCAGTAAGTACTTTTTCTGTCAGTTTTGATGAGTGGAGGATTGCAACTACATTTATTCTCTCTTTTATTTCCCTCCATCAGTTTCACTCCATTTCTTTCCAGGTTGCTTCAAGATGCAGGCTTAAACGATATAAGTATGACTCAGTTAACTTGGTAAGAGCCCAATCTACCAAGTGATTTATTTTCGAACGTTGTGATACATATTTATACATCATCTTCAGAAACCCACAACTCGTAGCCTTGTTATTTGGGGGTTGTGTCTTTAGGGCTCTGCTTGTTGTGAAGTGGTTTTAATATAGAAATGCCTCTTTGGTGTTTCTGATAAGTGAAATTTTGTATTGAGACATTCTCGCGCTCTCTAGAACTTAAACGTGAGGTAACCTTGACATTTTTGATATACACAGGGGAGTTGTAAATGACACGTACAAGATGGACCTTGCACTTGTACATCCTCCACACCTGATTGCTTTAGCTTGCATATACATCGCTAGCGTACTTAGAGATAAAGATACCACAGCATGGTTTGAAGAGCTCCGTGTGGACATGAATGTGGTGAGTCTTCCCGATGTTTCTGCATCGTTTCCTTGTGATTGTGTATAAGAAGAGAAAAGACCTTTTTATCTGTTTAAGGCACAACCCTAATTGGGTTCAGCATTTGATTGCAAATGCTGATTTCATTTACCGTCCTGGCCGTTGTTACTTGATATTTTGGAGCATTAATCGAGAACTTCTGTACAAATGGCTTGAAAATGGGGAAAAAAAATATAGTTTCGTTCGATCCAATATACGCACTGGCAATGTCACTTGTAGATTATTGTTTAACCTGCTAAAAGATTATTTGTTTCTGCATTTAGCATATCATCTTACTCTTGAGGGCTCTGTTTATAAATCAGGTTTCTCTGACCAAATAGAGTTCTTGCATCTGAATTTAGCGTATCACCGTACTCTAGAGTTGGTAATAACAAAAAAGTGTAGCGCACGCTCTTTCTGTTCATACACTTTCTGTTCGTAGCTTGGGAAATAATTATAACGCATATTTTGACAGGTGAAAAACATATCAATGGAGATATTAGATTTCTACGAAAACCACAGGATGATCCCGGATGAGAGGTTTAATGCTGCTCTCAACAAGCTAGCCTACAAACCATAGATGGCCGGAGAAGCCTTCCCACTAGCACATTGTAAAGCTACTGAGAAACCATTGCCGGTCAATGTATGAAGAACTCTATCAATGTATCTTTCATGGTCACCTTCTGGGAGAGCATTAGTGTTATATAAATCAGAAAGCTTCCATTGTAAGTGACATATTGTGTAAGGTTCTTATGGGTTTTCAAGAAGTTGAGTGCATCAATCGATCTATCATTTCAAACATTTCGATGAACATTCGAGTCACATTAGGGTTTTCTCTTGCATGATTGATACATTTTCTACAGAAATTACTTCAACATTTCATCTCTGCAAATATTACAAAAAACGCCACTCACAAGTCACAGACTCGTAACCAAAGGCAACGTATGATTTCGCATCACTCTGGACTCTGTTGAGCTTTTCCCTTCTTCTTCTTGGCCTGCTGCTTCTCTGTAATTACATGCACCAAGCACAAAATCATATTATAGAAGTCGGTGTTCTCGAGATGCAAGGGAAGTGATTTCCGCACACAAGAAAAGGTTGCGGGGAAATGATTTTCCTAATATGAAGTGAAGGGGTAGAGAGCAGCGCGACTGAGAAAAGAGAGTACCTAGTTTCCTCTTAGCTTCAGATTTTGCAAAAAACTCCTTCCACTCGTCTGTTAGGACGAAAATCGGGTCGTCATCCTCTTCCTCTTCCAACACACCATCACCGATTTCACCATACGTCTGCTCCGGCAATGTCCTGTTGCCAAAATTATGAGAAACCAAATCTTGAACGGCTGAAGCTCAAAACTATGAAACAAACTAAAAGCAAAAGAAAATATTCCAACTGTCGCGATTTAACATGTATTTTACTAATTGTTGCAATTCGAGGACACTAGCTAAATTTTGTTGATTTCTTCCAACATAATTAGCTTGTGACCGACACGTGTGAACCTAAATTGGAGTTTCTTGAGATGTAAAAAGTTAAAAACACCATATGCATTCATCTCACATGCTAATTCCATTGAAAAAAAAGCAATACTTTCACCTTGAAGCAAAGAAGCTGAAGCTACTTACTGAGAGGCAGGATCGTCGTCGTACGCTTTTTTTATCTCACAAGGTTCTGAATTCAAATGGGTTGGGAAAGGAATGGCGGCTGCAGCTGGGGGTTCTGGGTTTTGCGGAAAGGACGCAAAATTGGGGCGGAGATGGTGGAAGCGGTGGTTGTGGAGGTGGTGGTGGTGATGGAGAGGGCAGAGGAATAAAGGGTGGTGGTGGTGATGATGATGGAGGTGGTGGTGAGGATGGTGAAGTAAGCATGGCCTCCATGACCTGCATCCATGTGGAGGATCCATGGGTTTTGTTGGACGACTGATGAGCGATGGGCAGCTGGATGGTGTGAAATCAAGTTTTCAAGATCCGAACTAGATATGGGTTGAAACAATGGATTTGCCAAATGGACTAGGTCCGGCCGATTTGGTCCAACTCAATAACTCTTAATCCAAGTGTAAATGGGCTTCTATTGATTAGTGTGTTATCATAAGCCACTTCTGTAAACCTTCAAATTGAGAATAGTAACATGAAACCGCGACAAGGCTGCACTTCAGTTGGTTAAGAGAAATACTTTGATAAAACGTGCTACATCCATTGTGGCTTCCAAACCGCTAATACAAGACGTGAAGAGTCATATATATGGGGTTGAACTTCACAAAGTGAACTCGCTCCATATAAGTGTTTATCCTGCATTCAAGGTCGCAAATGACTCTTCCTACCCAATATCGCTTGTATAAAAAAGAAAAACATGAACCCTGTTTGAAATTGGACTAAGATGGGGAGATTTGGGAAGTAAGGTTAATAATCATTACTATCTTTGATCCTCAACCTATGTTACTTCAAAATAGTTAGAGATATTGTAGGAGGATGACTTTGAAACTTCTTTGACTAAATTCCGGTTATTAACATATATGAGATTCTTTAAACATCCGTGATTCCTTAATAATAGTGCTAATCATAATAAAGTATAAACCTTATGCCATCTAACATCACTCTTATACCAAGATCGTGCCATATTAATTAACATTTGATCCTTTGGAATATACTTATATACAATGACCTTCTATGAAATCTCTGACGACCACGAGATGATACATCGTATTATCTCTTATATTTTGTACCATACTTTTTTTAATGTGATATTTCTTTCAAAAAAAAAAAAAACCTTTGGCGACTAATAAGATATGACAAAATAGAATAAACTTTTGGAAAATATGCTTACTCGAGACATTTTTCATTGCAGGTAAATACGAGTTTGAAATGCATGCATTGTTCATAATTTAGAAGAGCTATTATATGTTAGATGAGTTTGTTTGAGATTGCTTCTATGATGATTAAAAGTGTCTTATGACAATCAAAAGCATTTCTATCTACATTTGTAAGAAAAAACTGAAAGTGATTTGTGGATAGTTAGTTTGTAGCGCTGGTTTTGGGGCAGTTTATGTTAAGGGTGGGCACTTGGAACCGAAAACTGAAACCGAAACACGAATCGAATCGGACCTCACCGAACGGTTTGGTTTTACGGTTTTGAAACAGTTTGGGTTTCGAAACCGAACCGCAGCAAAGAAAACGGTTTGGTTTCGGTTTTGGGTTTTCAAAACCGCACTGAAACCGAAACCGCACCATATATTAAATATTATGTTTTAAACTTTTAATTAATTAGTTCAATACTTCAATAGTTCAACTAGATAGTAGCCTATCATCCAATTTTGCACTTCGAGTCTTGCAGTTTTTTGTGCAGTTTTGCTGCAGTTTTTTGCTAGATTGTTGTTGGTTTTGCTGCATTTTCATTACTTAATTTATGAGAAAATTAAGACCGTCTTATGCATAAATAGGTGTATATTATAAATTTTATCTCAAAAATCAAACTGAAACCGTTTGAAACCGCACCGCAAAATGTTTCGGTTGCGGTTTCACTTGAAACCTCACCGAACCGCACTGCGCCCACCCCTAATTTATGTCAAATATATCATTTAGTTTGTTGAAAAACTCTAACAAAGTGAGGTAATGTATACTATTCATCCATCATCATTTTTTATTCTTTAACCCAAGTTACTTGAAATAATTGAGATATAGAGATTCCATGCATAACATCCATGAATTTATAAGGCTATATTTGGCTGGAGGGATTTGCAAATGCCAAAGGAGTTAGTCTGAGTTAGTTAAAAATGTAGTACAAAATAGTTTGTGGAGGGATATCAAATGGGAGTAGGCTACGGTGCTCCCAAATGGGAGTAGGCTACGGTGCTCGCAAGCATTGGATGCTCACACCGATCTCACCGTTAAAAGGAGGGAGGAGGGAGGAGAGAGGGGGAGAAGGAGGGTGAGATCGGTGTGAGCATCTAATGCTTGCGAGCACTGTAGTCAGTCCCTATGAAATGACTAGATACAAAATATTGAAAGAGATTTACAAAAGAAAATGTTAAAGAGACTATTTTTTCTTTGACTCCTTTCAACCCCCTCTTCCTAATGTTTTGTAGTGTAATTCAAATTCATTTTTCAAATGACTAAATTGTTTTAATTCCCTCGGTACTTACGTATTCCTCATCTAAACATAGTGTAGTATACTTTACAATCAGAATAATGAACCTAAAACTAGTGGATTTGGGAGGACCACAATAAATCACAATTATATTTTCGTCACATATATAATAATTTCTCATCTTCTTCTGTGTATATTTTATTACTTTTCCTGAACTTGAAATTTCTTCCATCATTATAAAGTTACCACTAGCCAATTTTGTTTTTGGAAAATTAGCCAAAATAGTCTAATTTTAAAAGTGTAGCCAAAATAGTCATATAGACACGAACTAAAACACAATATAGACAACATATTACTACTGTATCAACACGATATCTACGATATAGACAACGTATTACTACTGTATCAACACGATATCTATGTCTTCTCCAATCTGCCAAAAGAACGGCTTGGATTCAGACAGACGGCAGAGAAACAGAGCAAGTCACGCGAGTTCAGGATGCAGCTCAATTCGAAGGTAGACCATCACTTGTTCTTGACGAGGGCCTGGCCGAGAAAGAGGTCCAAGTTGCGGAGGCTGACGACGATGGAAAAGCCGAGGCAGGGTGAAATCGGACAAACTGCGGTTAGTATAGAGCTTCGAATCGTAATAGTACAACAAATGGGCTAGCCAAGGAAGGTGAGCAAGCGAGAGAGATTTGGGTTTGGAAGGGGAGTAGGAGTCGAGGAGGAGGAGGAGAGTTGTGGAAAGGGTATTTTAGTCTTTTCAATGTCTCAAAACTGATTACATTAGCAACGAGACTAAAAATTATTTATTTTGACAATTCCAGTTTGAAATCTGGCTATTTTGGCTAAATTCCTTTTATTTTTTTGTTGAACACAACCAAATATCTAGTACCAAGTTTTGATATCCTACATTAAATGATGAAAATCTAGCACATATGCTTAAAAGATCTTGAGCTTCTTACCCGTTAAGAATTAATTTTGAGTTGAATATTCACATTTTGATATGGCATGAAACCACATTTAAATCACATACTCAAATAACGATCCCACGTGCTCTCATATCACTTAATAATTGCCACGAGTTGGGAGAGTGTCTAGAGGAATATCTCATGTTGAAGGATAAAAGTCTAACTTAAGTGTTGAAAAAATCTTGACATTTCTAGCTATTGAGAACTAATTTTGAGTTAGATGCATCCATTGCTTGGTCCGAATAATGAAAGATAAAAACTTTTGACCACATCTATATATTACTATAATCTTTATATATTACAATAATCTTTATACACTTTGCATCTTTCTCATAGATCCTCCAGAATAAAGTTTATATACAAATGGCTTTTTAAATAAAACCTTTGACAACCACTAATATCTTATCGAAAGAAAAAATAGAATAAACTTTATATGCATACATGGCTATCCACCAAAAGAAAAACAAGGACATTACCATTGTTAAAAACTAACGAAAGAAACTTCAATGAAACATGTTGTGTATCGTCTTTCGTTATTTTTTTTTTTGCTGAGAATTAATCTCATATTAATAAAAAAAGAAATCTTACATGAATTTATAAGTAAGTTGAGCTACTTCTCATATTGCCAATTAGTTTTATGGTAGAACTTACAGTTTCTTCATGGTATAAGAGTATGATGTCTCATGTGTGAAGCCCAATGGCTACACACGCTCCAAGTCACCTCGTTTGTGTTGTCCACATGCTAGACTTAAAAATTCGTTACACGTAAGAGGACGTGCTGAGAACTAATCTCACATTGATGAGAGGAGAGACCTTGCATTAGCTTATAAATAAGTTTAACTACTCCTCGTATTGCCAATTAATTTTATGATAAAACCTCAACTTTTTTTACTCTCATCTCATAGTTAAGTTTTTTATCCAGATATCAAGACTTAGACTAGACTGGGTAGTTTAACCCCAAAAAAAAGACTATGACTAGGTGGTATATACAAATACAAACTTCCATTGATAATAAAACGCATAAATTAGTAACAACACGTCTTTCTATAAAATACAAAGGATCCATTGACCATAAGCACAAAAGAGCAAAAACCAAAGTAGAGATCCGAGATCTGCGGTTGGTGGGAGTGGTAATGTCTTCTTTGGTGGTGGTGGTGGGTTGGTGAAAGGTTCTACTCCATACCAATACCAATAGGCAAATATGCAAAAGTACCCTCTCTCTTTGCTTTTGGGGTTCCGACTCGTAGGAGCGTCAAATGTTCTAATCACACACCTATCTCTCTCTCTGTATGGCCTATATATATATATAGTTATATACATATATAAATACATGCATTGACAGAAGAGAACAGAGCAGACACAACCGAACCGACCCAGGTCCTCCGGTCCCGTACGAAAAAACAGAGAGCCCCCAAACCCCCAATCACAGCCCCTCTCTTTCTCCCTCTCCCTCCTCATGTGGGCAATTGGGTCGGGTCCCACATTCTGATGAGAGATTCCCAAATCTTCAGAGACGAAGATCCACACATTCCAACATCAAATCCAGCCCTACGTTACCTTCTCCCATCCCCTTAAGCCTTAGCCTCCTCCCTTTATACCTCCACTCCTCTCTGTTTTTCTGCTTCTCTATCTTTGTTTTGGAACTCAATAGTTTGAATTTTTGTTAATTTCTTCATCTGGGCACGTCGGATTATTGGTTTTTCTCTCCTTGGTCCATCTGGGTAGCTCTGGTTTGAGTATATTTATTGATTCGTCACTGCTTTTTTGAAAGATTTATTTTTTATTTTCTTTTGATTTCGATTGATTTCGCTGTGTCTTTGGGGGATTTGGAATTTGGGGCCTGATTCGGAATCTGGGTCGGTGCTGTTTTTGGATTTGGAGGTCCGTCAATGGGCGCTTTGGATGAAGGGCATTTCTGCTCGGAGCTTGAGAACGGAGTGAAGCTGGGTTGCATTGAGCTGAGTTTCGAGGAAGAACCCGAAACCATAGCGATTGAGGATGCTATCAAAGTTCTCATGCAGGGCCTGGGGGAGGATGTTAACAGAGAAGGTTTGAAGAAAACGCCTTTTCGGGTTGCGAAAGCGCTCAGAGAAGGAACAAGGGGTAATTACTCTCTTAACTTTTGTTTTACAAGACGATATTTTAAACTATTCTAATTTACGGAGAGAGATGTTTTTGAATTTTCTTAACTTTGTTCAGTTCTTTTATTTTAGTATTTGCATGCTTTGCTTCTTTAGTTCATAATGTTTGTTTTTTCCATCTTGGATTTGCTGATTTTATTGTGTTATGTGGGCCATTGTTCTGAATTTTTGTTCTTTCATTGTTTTATTTGATTTGGACAGCATTTTATTTAGTTTTGGTAGTACCTTTGAATTGTTGAGGTTTTTGGGTCGTTGGTTCTAGTTGGTAATATTTGCATTTAGTTGTCAACACTTGTATAATCTATGTTTAATAATTTGGAATTTCCATGTTAGTACTAAGCTAGTTGAGTTCCAAGTATCTGGGACTCCATATGAAAAGAGGATCCTGACACGAAAACGTTTGTCATGCAATCCTCGTGGCCCTATATTGGTAGAAAGAGGTTGTACTTAACCTTTGACCTTTTGTGTTTACTCTTTCAAGCTGCTGACATTAATCCCATGGATGAAGTTCCTGGATTAACCTTTTTTCTGGAAATTGTTAGCAATGATGCAAAATGCTTCCTGCTCGCAGCGGGCCTCCGCAACTTATTGACTCGAAAACTCTGACCTCAGATTTCAGGATTGCAATTGTATGCATAATTTCCGGTACATGATTCATTTTCTTGGGATAGGCTACAATGCTTACAAGCATTCCATGCTTACACAAATCTAACCATTAACTGTTAAAGGAATCTAACCATTAATGGTTAGATTCGTGTAAGCATCGGATGCTTGTAAGCATTCTAGCCGGATCCCATTTTCTTTTGGAACTTCAAAAACTTGAGACTTCTCATTTGGAATGCTAGCTGTGTGTAATTTATTGGAAGCTAGATGCTGAGCTTATTTTCCCTCCTATTTTTTACCCCTTTTAATCATCCCTTTTCTGTATACGTGTAAGTCTAAGTTTATTCATCATGGCTACCAAAAGCATCTAGAATGGCTTCTGTTTCTAGGTTGCTAGGGGTGAGGAATCGTGCCCCAACTCTTTACGAGGCTAAGTTCTTCGTTGGCATATATGTGTGTCAGTGTGTGTGTGTGTATGTATATTATCTCCAAGTTAAGAAGTTGTTCCCAATTGCCATTTCGGAATTGATTCTTTATGCGGCATGAAGCATGTTTCCTGATTCATTCACCTACTTTTCATATGACATGGATGATACTGGTGGTGCTGATTTCTTTTAAAATATTCACCTATCCCAAGTACTGATTTGGAAACCTTAATTATTTTCCAGGTTACAGACAAAAGGTTAAGGACATTGTGCAAGGTGCTTTATTTCCTGAAGCTGGTCTGGACAATGCAGTTGGTCATGCTGGGGGAGCTGGTGGACTTGTAGTCGTTCGAGATCTTGACCTCTTCTCATATTGTGAATCTTGTATGCTACCGTTCCAGGTTAGATGCCATGTGGGTTATGTCCCTTCTGGTCAACGGGTTGTAGGCTTAAGCAAGCTCTCTCGAGTAGCTGATGTGTTTGCAAAACGTCTTCAAGATCCCCAGCGTCTAGCAGATGAAGTGTGTTCAGCTTTGCAGCATGGAATCAAACCAGCAGGTGTTGCAGTTGTACTCCAATGTTTGCATGTCCATTTCCCAAATCTGGAATCAGTTTTTCTTGACCACCAAGGATGGGTAGAGTTACTGGTCAGCTCAGGTTCAGGAGTCTTTGAAAATGAAAATGCCAATCTTTGGGCTGATTTTTGGAGTCTGCTGAGATTCAGAGGCATAAATGTGGAGAAAACTCGCATGAGAGACACAAGTGATCACCATTGGTGTCCATCTCGATCTTCTGCATGTGCAATTGCTACCTCCAAGATGGAATCTGTCAATCTGGGAATGGTCACTGCAGTAGCTTCAATTCTTAGGTCGTTGGGTGAAGACCCATTAAGGAAGGAGCTTGTAGGAACACCTGCTCGTTTTGTGAAGTGGTTGATGAACTTCCAAAATAATAACTTCGATATGAAGCTGAATGGCTTTGTCTCTGACAATGGAGATAGCGTCAAGGAAAAGCATATCCATTCCGAGCTGAACTTGTCATTCTGGTCTCAGTGTGAGCATCATCTACTTCCTTTCTATGGTGTTGTGCACATAGGATATATGTGCACCGAAGGATCCAATCTCATCGGAAAATCTGTTTTGCAATCGATTGTGTGTTTTTACGGTTTCAAGCTCCAAGTACAAGAAAGACTCACCCGACAGATAGCAGAGACGGTATCACCACTGTTAGGTGGAGATGTGGTTGTGGTTGTGGAGGCTAGCCACACCTGTATGATATCTAGAGGAATCGAGAAGTTTGGAAGCAGTACAGCAACAATTGCTGTACTGGGTCGATTTTCAACTGACCCTGCTGCAAGAGCCAAGTTCATGCAGAGCATTCCAAACACCGCCGTTTCAGGACGATGATCCTAGTTCATCAACAAATTTTATTACGATATCTATTTTTCTCAAGTGATTTCTTTGCAAGGCATTTGATTTAGCCATTGTACCAGCTTGACCGTGATAAGTCGAAGATCAAGGACGTCCTCCGGGCAATCTCGGCAGTCTTGCCCATTTTTCGTGTTGGCGGTGTTGATCAGAGGACTCCAAAGTTTTGGTTTTTATCTTCTTCTACTGTCTGTAGCATAAGCCCTTGCAAGATTCCAAGGCCAGTCTTTGTTTCAAAGATCGTATTTTCTCAGTGCTTTTATATTTTTTTGTTCCTTTTCTGGAATACAAAGGAAGAACACTGAATACGAATAATACGTTTGACAGTTTTTCAGATTGATCCATACTACTTGAGCAAATGTATTTTCAAGTATACGAAGATCTTCGGGAAATACCCGTAAATAGAACTTTGAGTAATCTTCATCTAATTTAGCAGTTAATAAAACACGTTTTAGTGCCCGTTTCACGCCCCTTTGTTGTTGACTTCTAATTACTTTTCATGTTCTGAGGGTTTCAAACAATGTACCTGCTGATGCTTTACAAAATCGAGATTTCCAACACATGGTTTAGGTTTCACCGCCGTATTCAAAACTTGAAACGGAGTTTGCACAGATCAAATACAGAGCATGAACAACATTATCAACGAGGGCGTTCGCTTGTTGCGAAACAGATTGAACGTGCATATACAAATTACAAAACCATATAAACATATGAGCACTTAACAGGCACATGTAGGAGTGTATTATAAGAACATTGAAACCAAACAACTTAGTCGTCTAACCACAAGTGTCGGATTTTACTCCATTTGATCCTCATATTCTCAAGTTTCGATTTAATCTTGCGAAGTTCTTCTCTCGGCAAAGGGCCATTGTAGATATGCTCTTCCGCTGAAGGATCATGCTGAATATGCTCTTGGCGCGAAGTGGATGAAGGCGGTGAAGGGGGTGAAAGGTCATCGTGAATATCTGCTTGGGGTGAAGGGCCATGGCAATGCTGAATATGCACTTGAGGCGAAGGGCAATAGTCGTGCTGAATATGCATTTGAGGCGAAGGGCCATGCTGAATATCTGGAAGATGATTCATAGACCATATATTTATGGCGATGCTGAGGAATATTAGCAGGAGCATACATGGTAACAGTGACAAAGAATCAACCTGCATGTAATAACCACAATCAGCAAACCAACAAGGTAGTGGAATGATTTGGGAAAAGTCATAGCAAACAGATGATAAATTACATCAGTGTTTGCAAAAAGTACAGACCTTTCTTTTACGAGGAAGATTTTTCTCGGCATGCTCAAGTGAATAGCGTATCATGTCAACTATTGTCAACTCAGTTACCGGATCACTGCTTTCTACTAGCACAATGAGAAACATCAAATTTTGTAAAAACTAATTAATATGAAAACCATAACGGAGAAGGGGATAACTTCAAGGGTCACCTGGGATGTCAAAAATTTGAGTTGTAGGAGGAATACCAAGCAGTTCTCCCAAATGGACACGAACACGAGCACGTTCATCAAGTGAAAGTAAATCACCATGTGTGACAACAAGAAGGGGTTTATCATCTGGAAGAAAAAACGGAGACGTAGTGACTAAACACCTTAAATTCAAGTTTCCAACACTTCCCTTCCTTCGAAATATTGAAATAAAGATTAGAGTCATAAAAACTCAACATCTAAATACCTTTAAATGCCAAGTATCGAGAGTTGAAAGCTGAGGCAATCATTTCGGTATATCGTGTCTCTGCATCTTCTTCACTTTCCATTGATTTCAGAACTGAGAGACCATTAACAACAAATATGACAAAATTAACCTTCCCGATCTCACTGGACAGATAACCTTCATCACGAGCTTTGTACATCATTGTGTTCCTCAAACTTTGACTGTCTGAATCCCTGAGAGTCAATTGAGATCAATTGAAGTGAATGAAAGTAAACAAATTCGTAAAGCCAAAATGAGAGGGCTTTGCAGACTTAGAAATTCAGACCTTATTACAAGCTCCCCGTGACGAACACCATTTTCCATCCAATACTTCAGTATACTTATGTTTTCGGGTGAATTATCAGACAAACTACGGGTATCATAAAGGCAAAAAGAAGTTGAACGTCTTGGTATCATATATCCATGGAGGAAAAATGTTCCATCTCCAACAGATGAATTAGCTGGAACAAGAAAACAATACAGATAAAGCTGTGGAACACAAATAACTAAGTTCATTAGCAAAAAGAACAAAAATAGTGCTTCTCAAGAATCACAACTGAAGCCATACATGATACTTGGGCTCTTTCCGGGGCAAACTTGTCTTCTTCAAACACCTTCGATATTCTGTTTACAAGACTGCTCTTTCCAGATCCTTTTGGACCAACCAATAAAAGCGTTGTCGTCTTTGGCACATCATAGTCCCTCGATTTCTTGCCACCTACTCTATCAATCCATGCACCGGGGGTGTAGCTGTAAAATGCATGAGGCCACATTACTTCAAGCAAACATATATAACCAATCTAGCCAATGTAAACAATACAAAGTCCTCAACACAGAAGATATCCTATATCGTTAACGTCTGAAATGATATCAAAGAAAGGCCTTAATTTTCTGAAAATTTGAATTAATCTCAACGAGTTATTATTCCACTATACCGACCAAAAATGACAAAAACCTTTTTCTCCCCCCTGCATTTTCCAATAAGTAACAACTTACAAGTGAAAGGTAATATGAAGGAAAAAAATTCTAAGGCTGTAGCATGAAAAAAGCATATCATTGCACTGGCATTTCAAATAACTTGCATATAGCTCGGGAATTCGAGGACAAAACATTCTATGAACGGTACAGGAATCGTTCTGATATGTTTATGTGGAAAATTTTCTATCTCAGATATGTCTTAAACCGAAAGGTCTCGAACTATACAAATATTATACCTCAAGATTTTGTTCTTGGCTTCTTCCAAATCTTTGCTTCGAATCCCCAAGTCATCATAACTCTGCAAAATTTTCCTATAAACATTTCCCCTCTTCCTCTGATCAGCTTCAAAATCCAAAGAAGCCGAAGAAATTCGACTTCCATCTCCGCCAAATTCTCGAAAAATAGGCCCATTTTGTTCATCCACCACAGCATTCTCGACACTCAAACCATTTCTGCCCCATTGAAAATCATAAACCACTTTAAAGTTTCAAACTTTCACAAACAGTACATGTATTTATTGTACCATCCTACGGTGAGATATAATTTATGTGAATATATATATTTAATACAATCAGTAAGTAACTTGACCGTCGAGACGATGATTGTATTAAATACATGTAAGTATTGTAGGTAAATCCCACAAATTTGATTAAATTTCTACAAACCCAATTTCGGTTTTCGTGAGTATAATGCTACAAACAAGAAATTGAAGTATGGGTTCCGAGAATCTCGTCCTATAGTTCAAAACCAAATTTGATCATGTTTGTTTCAGCATATTTTATCGGGAACCAAACAGGAAGTAAGGAACCGAAAAAACGAATGGGACTATGGGAACCCATGAGGTACCTGAGAATTTGTGGTGTGAGTTGGGAGGAATCTTGGTCGACTGAGGAGTCTTCTTCTACTTCTTCCCCTGTATCTGTATTTTTACCATTAGATAAATAGTCGGTTATTAACTTTACTTACCCAAATCACATGTCAAAAAGCTATGTTACGGCTTATGGATGAGCTGATAATTTACCTCTGCCATCGCCACCCATGTCACCTCGCTGGGAGTTGCAGTCTTCAGAGAGAGAGAGAGAGAGAGAGAGGGAACAAAGCAAAGTAACTAAATTAGCAGAATGCTTTTAAGGAAAGATTGATAGTTAAGAAACCAGGTTGACGAAGACGGCTCACCAGCCGCGTGAAAAAGAGAAGATGCTCATATTGTTGCCACCTGTCGGGCATGGCCCACTAATTTATATTTTCTTTTTAATTCAATAGATTTTTGTTTGTTCAAAATGTTACAAAAATCTTGAGTAGTACGTACTATTCAATGGTACGATTGTTGAATGGTTCAGATTAATTTGCAGTGGATTCCAAATAAATCTTAGTCATTTAACAGTACGTACCATTCAATGGTACGTACCACTGAAGTTGGACCCTAAGATTTCATTGGATAAGAAAATGTCCGAGACAAGTTAATCGATCTTATTTGGCAGATTTTACTTACATTGGTGGCTGTTTGATTTTTCTCCGAACATCCAGCCCTTTATTATCCGGTGCTGCAGTGGATGTCATATTTTAGAGCATTTGTTTGTTTTTTTTATGCCGTTTGATGATTCCATGTAACAAAGAGTACGTGGTATCTTTCAGAAGTTCGAATGAATTTTGAGTCGGTAGGTTTCGAGCCTATGAATTTTTTCTAGTGCACATCAAAAATGAATATTTAAGTTACACATTTGAACAAAAGTCGTTAGATTTTGTTAGATTAAATGATTTAATGACTATTATTCCAATTTATAACTTAAATATGCATTTTTAATGTGCACTAGAGAAAGCCTCTCCGAGGCTAGTCCGAGGGGGCTTCCATCTTCGCGATCGAGCGCCCAGATCCAAGGCAAGAGGCCTCAAATATCAGGTCTTAAAACTGAAGTGCGACGCATGTTTTATCACACATAATTAATGAATACGAATTTAAAGCTAAAGTGTGACGCATGTTTTATCACGCATAATTAGTGAATACGAAAGTAGAGCAAAAGAACTTGGACTCTGATTGAAAAACAAAATAGTTATTCAAAATTAAAGCCTGAGGCAATTAAACCAAAGCATGCCGTGCCGCCCAACTCCAAAGTGTCTCTCTCTCTGGTTGGCAATGATCCATTAGACATAATAGCAATTTTCTTACACCAATGAATTAATAATATGTTTTATCCTTTTTTATGATTTGAATAGTATGTTTTATTTTTATTGAAAATTTTCATTCACAAGATAATATATTCTGAATTATTCTAATTTACGAGAGATAAGATGGTGATGTCGACCAATCTAATCCACATATACTGACTAAGTTGCATTCCTTCTCATTATAAAACAAAGGGTGAACGGCCGATTTAGTCTTTGAATTATCATATGAGTGAAAATTAGGTCTCTAAATTATTTTTTTTAGTAAAATAAGTTCCTAAATTTATTAAAAACTGCTAAATTCATCTATACTATCATATTCAAAGCTATTTTATCCAATTTTTCGTCAACTTAAAGTCACGTGACACATTTTTTAGGGGAATACCATTATTTTATCACCTATAAGCCCTCAACGTTGCATATAAGTTGCGAACATAACATCTAATTTACCCTCCAAAGTTAACTCTATACACTATTTCGTCAAAAAAATAAGACTAAACTCATGAAAAACTATCAATCTACCCTCAAAAGTGTATCACATGCAAGCCACGTGACTTAAATTGATGAAAAATTGAATAGAATGGCTTCGAATCTAATATTAGAATGTAATTGGCAGATTTTAATTAGTCAAAAGGACTAATTTTTCCGAAAAAAAAAATAGTTTAGAAACCTAATTTTCACTCGGGTGATAATTCAAAGACTAAATCTAAATTGACAGTTCACCCTAAAACAAAATAATCTTTCTTATTATTTCCCAGATGCCATTCGAACTTTAGTTCGGAGAAATTGACAAGCAAACACATGTACAAAATTCATGTGAATATCATCAACCCTACTTTCCATTATATCTCAGTAAAATGTAGTAAAAAACTTGGCAGCCACAAAAGCCCAAGAGGGCAATGTGTTTCCCCCTTCTTGTGTATTATATGTTAAAGATCCAACTCTCTCTCTCTCTCTAACCTAACAAAAAATCTATACCTAATTTCATCATCTCAGAACATTCAACTCAACACATCCCCTCAAATGTATATCTTCTGATGAGGCACAAGGAGCAGACCAAAAGACCCCCTTGCTAACATAACAAAGCCCTGGAAAAAGATGCACCAACAAGTGATTAGTGAACGTTATAACACGATTCTAGATAAATCTCTTTCGGGACAAGGAAATCGTATAAGAAAATTAGCACCATTGTATGGCTCGTACCTGAATAAGTCTACTGCAAATGTACAAAAATGATGCAGTAACAAGCTCCGCCTCAAAACCCAGATGCTGGTTTCATCCCCTTCTCTTAATGCTAACTTTAGGGTAGCAGTCATATCCACTAAAATTAGTACGGAATGACATATGGAAGAGCGAAAACATCAGCAGAGTCAATTTGCATAGCTTCTGCCCACACTTCGGGAGTGCTTTCAACCTCGGGGGCACCCACTTTGGGCTTCTTTGACTCTGAACCATTCCTGCTGAACAGCCATTCCTGATTATCAAAATCAGACTCGTCTTCTATCTTGGGGATGGAAAGTATCTCACTCAGATACTTGGAATCGGGATGTGGTGGTTTTGTAGATGCTCTACCGTTCTCTTTAACTTTAACACTAGAAGATGATGGTTTTGTTGAGCATGCATTGGGTTGTTCAGACCCTCTCAAACTGTTAATTCTGGGTTCCTTGATGTCTGCTTTACAATTGCTGGCTGGCCCCTGCCCCTCTGATAAAAACTGGGGAACAGTTTGGGCTGGTTCTAATTTCCTTCCATTATCCACGATTGGGAGAGAGGAAACAGGTCTTGGCAACTTATGAGGCAGAAATCCATTTTCTGGCATAAAATGAAGTAGAGATAAGATTCAAACCCAACTAAAACCGATGAATATGTTTCTCTTTCCTAATCGGTAAGCATGCCAATAAAAAATATAATCTCAACAGAACTGTTATTCAATGAGTAGCCCGAGTTTTGGCAGAAAAGCATTTTGTGATCAAATAAACATGCAACCTATATCAGAATGAGCATTTAGGAGCTAGAGCATCTATAAGTAACATAGGACTCTATTACCATCCAGGAAGGCACACATCTAAAAAAAGGTTTCCACTTACCAAATAGAAAATAAAAGCCCTGAGGTCCTCGTTTTAGACAATAAGAAACGACTCACCGTGTAAATATCCATTCATCTCTGGTTCCTTGCGTTTGCGAAGATTTCCCCCAGCGGCAGAGTTCTTGCCATTCATCTGTAAAAGGTCTGATGCTTTATTAGTGAAAGCATCCAGGGAGTCCTTGCTACTTCCTACTATTTTAGGCTGTTCAGCGGACAGTTTGCTCATCTCTACCTTCTCCTTCTTTTCTTTCTTACTATCCCTGTTTTTATCCTTTGATTTGGATTTCTTCTCCTTATCTCTTTCCTTGGGTTTACCACCTTTACTGTCACAATCTGCGTTTTTACTTCGAACATCATGTTCCATTGACTTAGCAATGCCTTCAAGTCTTCTTTGCTCAACGATAGGGAGGTTTCGAACAGATGCCTCTGTTGAATATTTTCTCTCAACATGGTTCCATTGTCCGTTGACAGTCCTCTCATCTTTCTCATCCTTAATTCCCTCTTTTTCTGTGGGCAGATTTGACAAAAATGGTCTTCGATCAGAAACCACAATCTTCTGAACCACCTGACTTCCACTTGGTCTTTCACCATTCCTATAGACTTCCTGTTGCTTCTCAATTGGCTTGGCCAAGCCTCCAAGTCTTCCTTGGTCAATGCTCGGGAGTTTTTTAATAAAGGCCTCCGCCGGACTTTTGCTCTCGACATGGTTTCTTTGTGCATTGGCAGTCTTACCATCTTCTTTCTTAACCTTAATTCTCTCTTTTTCTCCGGACAGATTTGACAACAAAGGTCTTTGATCTGAAACCACAATCTTCTGAACCACCTCACTTCCACTTGGTCTTTCACCATTCCTATAGACTTCCTGTGGTCTCTCAATTGGCTTGGCAGCAGTGCCTCCAAGTCTTTTTTGGTCAATGGTGGCAAAATTTTGAACAACTGCATCTGCTGAACCTTTGCCCTTGACATAGTTTCCTTGTGCATTGAAAGTCCAATCATCTTCTTTCTTATCCTTAATCCTCTCTTTTTCTCTGGATTGATTCGACAACAAAGGCCTTTGATTAGAAACCATAATCTTCTGGACCACTTGACTTCCGCTTGCTCTTTCACCATTCTTGTAGACTTCATGTTGCTTCTCAATTGGCTTCGTAATGCCTCCAAGTCTTCTTTGGTCAATGTTGGGGACGTTTTGAACAGATGCCTCTGCTGAACTTTTTCCCTTGACATGATTTCCTTGTGCACTGAAAGTCCTAGAATCTTCTTCCTTATCCTTAATTCTCTCTTTTTCTCTGAATTGATTTGACAACAAAGATCTTTGTTCAGTAACCATAATCTTCGGAACCACCTGCTGACTTCCACTTGCTCTTTCATCATTCCTATATCTCCTGTCCAGTTCCTGCATGTACTTATAATCCTTGATGTCAACATTATGCAAGCCATTCGGACCATGCTTCTGTGCATTAGAAGACTCTGGCTGCCCCTCAACAGTCCTCTCTTCTGATGTTCGAGCAGTCCCATTATCTCCATTCTTCTCCTTCTTGTCTTTGTGCTTTTCTTTTTTATCTTTCTTTTCACGGTGTTTTTCTTTACTTCTGTCTTTTTCCTTTTTTTCTTTGCCTTCTCTTTTCTCTTTGTCCTTCTTATCCTTTTTATGCTTTTTCTCCTTGTGCTTCTCCTATAAATAATATCACAATCAGGGACAGCATATTTAGTAAATAATGAGAAATCACAAAAGCTAAAAGGAACAAATACAAACAAGCAGTAGTTAGCACAAAATTCTCCTCAAAACAAAGATTGACATATACAAGATGCAAACCAAAACTAAGGGTGCTGGTAAGAGCGTGCGCTCAATCCACGGGGTCAAGTTGCTACACCCTCACACAAAGCTGTGAGATCTTCTTAGTTATTTTTGTTATCATAGTAAAAGACACAAACAATCTGAAATGTATTGTCTAGAGTAGTATTAGGAACGACTGTCGCTGCTGAGCCCTTTACACCTTGAGTTTTGTATATCACAAAAGAGCATACCAGCTATCTTGAACACTGTCGACAGAACTTATACAAAGGAAATATGAGACACAGTTTGACAGTTCCACACACAGTACAGGTGTTGGTAAGTCTTTGAAAACACTAGTTCCAAATCAACATATTGTCCATTTTATGCATTCCAAACACGTATTCCATACTCACATCATGTCATCTTAAACATAAGAACTTTACACATAATACAGGACCCGAGAAAAAGGAATAGGCATTTTACCAAAAAAGGTTAGTCATGCACTAGGAGGGAAGTTCAATAAGTCTGACCACCTAAGTGAGAGGTACATGATAACAAAACTACTCCCACAATACAGTCACTTGAGTTAGGAGTTAGAATCTGGATAACGAAGGACTTTAGTATGAAAAGGTCATCTACATAGGATGAGTATCATAGACTTTCAAAGTACAAGGGCCGAATGAAATATGTTTCATGTTTCACAGGTCATTTTAATGCTTCCAAAACTAGTCTCTCCTGCATCCTTGCATTCAAAAGGGTTTCAAATCTAGTGTGCCTCCTATCTCCAGTAAAACTTCCATTCTTCCTAACAGTACCCCATGATTTCATCAGTTAAAACCAGCATAAAGATACAATTCATGACCCCGTAACGCGGCCTCCCAAAGTTAAAATGATAAGGAAGCAACTGATGAAAGTCCAACACACAAACATACATATGCAGCGCTAAACACACAGGAATCAATGAGAAACAAACGTAAATCAATCCCGCAAAAAGAAAATATATAGACCTTTGAAAGTATGTCTATATCATCGAGTCTAACTTTCTTTTCATATCCTGGAGGAGGAAATGGAAAGCAGCGAGACATTGCACGCGATCCTTGAAATGGAAAATTGGGATCCTTCCACCAGCAGAAGTACTTCTCCTAGTTTCCAGTACTGTTGTTCCAACACAGGAACAGAGCAGAAACAATGCTCCTGTCCATGCACCATGACCCCAAACTCATTTCCAGCTTAAAAATCACTCCATGATCTACTAAGATCAACCCGAATCCGAAACCGGTGACAACCAACTCCTCAAATCACAATTTGACTTGTAGGATTGAACAATTTTATGATAACCTGACACCAAACTGAAAGTACCCACAAGGCTCAAATGAACTAATCCACTATACCAAACCCTGGATTAGTTCACCTCTATCCACCCAGATAAGATAACAGTGAATCAAGCGATGATCCAACAATCGGGTTGTCGACAAATTTCGAAGTTCTGCAGCAATCTGATCCTCTGTCTTTCTTACTAGGCCAATGGAGACTGATCACCTGCTCATCAGCAAAAACCAACATCAGGAACATGTCCTGACTATAAGGCCAAAAATTCATTACAACAAATGCAACACAGACGACAACCTCGGATTCGAAGAAGTCCTCAGTGCCTCACCACAATCCAGCATAAATCTTAATGCAGTTCCCAGTTTCCAAAACTAGCAGATTCAACGTGCAGACTTAGGATTAGAGCTACTGAATACAGATAATCCTCCAACAGAATCAAAAGCTTTAAATTGAAGCTACAAAATCCAAAGCCTTCAGTTTCTATATACAACTTTGAATTTCTTGTAAAATATAGCCCTAAATTACTATAAAAATCACAATTAGGGTTTCTTTGAGTGGCGATTTAGCCAAACCCTAGAAAAATCACGAGGAAAAATACGTCAGGCACAAAACCCAGTTGCCAATATTGACCAATTTCAAGAAATTTCAATCCCAATTTACGTGAAAGCCGATGTAATTAAATAAAATAATAAAATCCCACCAAACGAGCAAAAACTAAAGTTGAAGACTTGGGATTGAGGGTTTTGATATTACGTTTCCGGATGAAAAAAAAAAAGGAAAACTTCACAAAAGGGATGAAAAAACACAGATAAAAACTTTTGGGTGTTGCAAAGCAGACATTGTTGAAGAAGAATATGAAGATCTCATTCCAAAAAGAGAGAGAGAAAAGAAAAGAGGGATTTGTCAAAGCCTCTCTCTCTCCCTCTCTCTCTCTCTCTAGAATCTATATGTGTGTATATATATATATATGTATGTGTGACTACCTCTATCTTTTGTATGAGAGTGTATTTGTGTAAATTGGGTTTTGTATTTTCAGATCTTCAAATTGTTGGATGTGCTGTGAGGAGGAGGGTTCTCTCTCTCTCTTCTCTCTCTCTCTCTCTCTCTCTTCGAATGTTCTCTCAGTCCTCCCAAATCCCCTAAAAAGGGAAGAGAAAATAGAGGGGAATGACCAGGCGGGCAATGGGGGTATTTATAAAAGAGAAATAGATCAACGTGTCAAAGTCTAGAGAAGAATCCAGACACACGATATGTGTCCCCTATGATTTTATTAAATACCAAATTATTAGGAAAAATCTTGAGTGGTACGTACCATTCAATGGTACGACTATTGAATGGTTCATATTAATTTGCAGTGGGCCCCAAATGAATCTTAACCATTTAACAGTACGTACCATTGAATGGTACGTACCACTGAAGTTAGACCCAAATTATTATGGTAGTAAGAATTAATAGTTTGGAATTTAATAAAATATGAGGTGTTCAATTGTTTCGATATGATGTTGGAGCCAAGCTTTCATTCTCAAAAACTTAAGGAGCCAAGCCTTTTTTTTTTTAAATTTCTCAACTTCTCTCGAGTTTGGAGCACGGATTTGAAGTGTTAAAATTATTTCGATATAATGCTATTTATTTTTTAGAGTTTTTTAGATTCCCCTACAAATTTTCAATACATTTTAGATCAAACATTAGTTGTTTTTAAAGATTTGATTAAGATGTTTAAATAATAGCCACATCAGTATTTTTAAATTTATTTAAATTACATGTCATTAATGTATTTTTAAAAATTAAAATGTTAATTATTAAATACCTAATATATCCTTTTGGCAAGATATTTCTTTTGACGTGACCTTTTTTGTAGGAAATAGTTTTTGGTTCTTCTCCCACGTTTGAATTTTGTGATCTTCCATTTTTGAATTTTGAATGGACTTATCTATTTAAATTAAGGAAAACTAATAAAAAGGACATAAAAACTTTAAATTTTAACCAAAAGCACCTTAATAACTTTTATTTAATGGTTAAGACAAGCCCAACATCAAACCACTCCAAATAAGGCTGGCCCAAGCAAAATAGCTTACAAAATTTCTGATTTTATCCCCAACGGCAAACTTTGCCCCGTTTATTTGGTCTATTTCTTCTCTACAATTTTCTCATTTCATCAGCCCAGTGGCCAATCTTCTTCTCTGTCTCCCTAATCTCCAAATCCTCCGCCTCCTCCCCCTCCCCCATCTACTCCACCAAAGTCTCTGATCGGTGTTGACGACCGCAAACTTTTTCTTTGTCTCCCTAATCTCCAGATCCTCCGCCTCTTCCACCTCCCCCAGCTCAAGGACATTGACGCTTGCTCTGTCGAGTGCGAACTCACTTCAGGCTCGGATGCCAAGTCGTCCTCACTCATGAGAGGTATGGTGGTTGTCGTTGTCGTGGATTCATTTGCATTCGGTTCTGTTAGTCCTGATCTAATTGTTTATATATGCACCGTCTTCTAATTTCTTTCAAATGTTTTAGTCCTGATCTATTGTTTTGTGATCACTTTCCAGCCCTGCCAATGTCATCTCTCTTTCCATTCCTTTATTTTATGGTAAGTGCATACTTAATAATAATGTTGTTACGTGTAATTTTTGTATTTTATGAAAAATGCAACCTTCAAAACTCGTTGAATTCGACTTGATATACAAACTTGTGAGGCTCACAGTCAGCACCAGAATATATTCGCATCCTCTTGAGATAATCTAATTCAATATATGGAGAATCTGGAACTGAGATGTCCATTACATTTTGCTTATTTGATAGGACTGATTCCAACGAATAAAAGCTACCAGAAGAATAAGATAAGCCATCAGAAAAACACCTCTCTGAAACTGATAAAGTTGGACTCCCGCATACGCTTCTCACCTTCAAAAAAATTAATAGACGAAAAATTGAAATGATGGTTAAAAGTGCATCTCCTAACATGGTCTAACTAAATTGAAGCTAAAATCAAATATTGATATGCTACTGATTAAACATCAGAATAGTTGGAGAAGCGAGAAAAAAGTAAAAGGTATAAAAACCTGGGAGAATTCCGCATCATCGTCCACTATTCCAAGAGTTTTCCTTCTTTTAAAAAGACCTGCTGGACTATTTAGACTAGAGATTCCAAATTATTGTTTGCAGATTAGGGATTTGCATATTGCTAAAAGAGAGGAAGACATTGGCTATTATGCTGGATATGTAGGTGAGTTGATGATTGTCACTACTTACCTTTTCTTATTCTTCACCATTTTGTTCCTTAACAAGTGTCTTTATGAACTTTCGTACATTGTGAAGGGGTTTCATATATGCTTGGCAGAGTCCTGACATCAATTTTTTAGGGAATGGTGGCTGATCGCTATGGTCGGAAACCTGTCATAATAATAGGGACTGCTGCAATGTTAGTAACTTCTGTTTTGCAATTAAGTTTCAGTGTGATATTTTGGCAAATAAACACTGGCTATTTTCTTCAACGTTTTTCTCCGCGTATTTACAAATTATTTTTACTATTTATTGGCTCGAAGTTATTTTCAACACTCTATTTGGACTAAGTGTAAACTTTTGGATGGCCATTTCTACATGATTTCTTCTTGGAAGTTTGAATGGTTTAATTGGGCCGATTAAGGTACTATATTGTGTCATATACGATTATTAATGATGTCATTGCAGTGTAGGAGTACTTATTTCTTTGGGTGGAACTTAAGTTTTTCTTTGTGCCATGTATTTTTTGTAGACTATATTGTCATATACACAATTTCTAGAAGTAGTGTCGCAGTTTTTAGAAATAGTGTCAGTTTCTAGAAATAGTGTCACTATTTCTACAAATGGTGACCATTTGTATAGTGACATTATTTTTAGAAATAGTGTCACAATTTTTAGAAATAGTGATCACCATTTGTAGAAATAGTGACACTATTTCTAGAAACTGTGACACTATTTCTAGAAACTGTGACACTATTTCTAGAAACTGTGAGACTATTTCTAAAAATGGCGAGACTATTTCTAGAAACAGTGACACTATTTCTAGAAACAATGACTATTTCTAAAAATAGTATCACTGTTTCTAGAAACAGTGGTCACCATATGTAGAAATAGTGACATTATTTCTAAAAACTGTTACATTATTTCGAAAAACGATAACACAATTTAGAGAAACAGTGACATTATTTAGAGAAACGGTAACACTATTTCAAGAAACTACACTATTTCTATAAATAGTGACACTATTTCTAAAAACAGTAACACTATTTCTAAAAGAAGTGACACTATTTCTACAAATGGTGACCACTATTTCTAAAAAAATAATTTAAGAAATTGTATTATTTAAAAAAAAAACAATTAATTGGATGGGATATTGCTACTATGTAATTTGAATGATTTTATTTGTAATTTTAATTTGATATGCAGTTTGTGTTTTGTTGTTGAATTGTTAGATTTTTCAAATTTTTCTATTCATGTTGCTTCATTATTATGATATAGATTATTTGATACATGAATAATAGGGAGTAGTGATAAAAATAGTGTCATTATTTCTAGAAATAGTTGGCATATATATATATATATATATATATATATTATTAAATAGTTATGTGTACTTGTTGAATTTATTTGATTTTTAGAGAAACAATGACACTATTTCTAGAAATAGCGACATTATTTATTTCTAGAAAGAGTAACACTATTTCGAGAAACTGCACTATTTATAGAAATAGTGACACTATTTATAGAAACAGTGACACTATTTCTAAAAATAGTGTCACCGTTTCTCTAAATAGGGTCACCGTTTTAGAAACTGTGACACTATTTCGAAAAACGGTGACACTATTTCTAGAAACAGTGACATAAATAGTGTCATTGTTTCTAGAAATGCTCGACCAAAATGTCCTACAGAGGAAGGGAGAAAAAGAAAAAGGGTAAGATGTAAAATACCTAAAGGTAAAGTGAAGCACGTAAAGAAAAACTGTATGCTTAATTAAATGTAAGATATGTCGCTCATATTATGTTTATACTATGTTACTATCGATACTTGATTACATTGCTGTCAATATCATGTCGATATGGTGGCCTGTATTATTTCCCTACATATGTTCATCAACCTTGTCTGAATTATCATATGAAATACTATATTTCTTATGACATGGGATTTAGATTATCAGTAATGGGAAGCTGAAAAGTGCTGAACAGCGGGCAGTGAGATCTTCAAGTAATGCTCGGACATCTGCTGCATTTTTCATTGCACCTTACGATGATTGTGTTGTAGAACCTTATGGAGCTCTTATTGGTGCAAGCAATCCACAACTCTATAAACCCTTTCAATACAAAGAGTTCGTTATGAAATATCTTATGAAGCAGGGTAAAACTAAAGTTGTACTAGATTCCTTTAAGCTCCAAGCTTAGTACTGATCATGTTGTGATTGGGAAAAATGCAAGTTTTACTTAAGTATATTGTTTCATTTGAATAACTGTTTCTTAATTTTTGCTTTCTGTGGGGGAGCAAAAATAGAACAACTAGTTCAAATTTATTTGGGTGGGTTTAGTGTAAAATTTGTAAAATAGAGTATTATTGCAAAGTTTGGTTAGTGACAATAATTTTAGTCAAGAAGTTTTCTGAGATGCATGCCTGCAGAGAAAAAGTATAGCATGAATCTGCTATATACAAGGAATCCAACAAAATTAAGTTGCAGGCTCTTCACCAGCAGAGAAAAATTTTTAATGGCATTTTCGTAATTAAAAAGTCATAGATTTGGGCTAACAAAGTTTGGATTCTGTCAGAGGTAGATTGGGAAAAAAAATTGTAGCTTGCATGTTGGGCTTTGCTTAGCATGTGGCCTTTTTGGTTTTTTGTCCTGTTGTAGTAAAGTTTGTCCTTTTGATTAAAATTTTTGCCATTTTCATTAAAGAAAGTTATTAAGGTGCTTTTGGTTAAGAAAAAGTTTAAAATTGTCCTTTTCATTAAAATTCCCTTTAAATTAGTGGTTGTTTTCACAATTTTATTCTATTATTGTGTGTGATAATGAGGCGTATATATGATTGATTATTCTTCTACTTCGCTCTTTGTTTTCGGTGGCTTGAGCCTGGTACGTTGTGCAGTTTTTATCGATATTCTCTACCGCTTTAGCCTTTATTTTCTAATGGTACGTTGTGTGATTTTTTGTAGCTTTAGGCTTGTACCAGTAACGTATATAGGAATGGTGGTTTGATATCGTATAATTCATCTTTGGCCGAACATGAAACTTTTCTTATTAGTTTGTGTTTAATTTTGTGATAAATGCTTATAGTTCATTTTTATTGGTAAGTTATAACATTGAGGGATCCGAACCAAACGTCCAGTACGTTCTAAAATTGATATTATTTCATGAACCAAACGATCATTATGTGTCAACATAACATTAATTAACGTACCAAATGTCTAGTACGTTCCAAATTTACAGACCTCAAGTACTGGTATATAAACTTATCAACTCCTAGTACAAAATGATCATCATTTGCAAATACATAGTATTGGTCATCCACAAAACTCCAATTACTAGTTCAAAAATAAAAACTTTACGTACCATCAATCTGGTACATTCTAAACTGATACTATTTCATGAACCGAACGATTATGCATCAACATAACATTACTTAACGTACCAAACGTCTAGTACGTTCCAAATTGATATTATTTCATGAACCGAACGATCATTATCTATCAACCATAACATTAATTAACGTACCAGACGTTTGGTACGTTCCAAATTGATATTATTTCATGAACCGAACGTTCATTATGTGTTAACATAACATTAATTAAAGTACCAAACGTCTGGTACGTTCCAAAATGATATTATTCCATAAACCGAACGATCATTATGTGTTAACATAACATTAATTAAAGTACCAAACGTCTGGTATGTTCCAACTTTGCAAACCTCAAGTACTTATAGATAAGTTATCAACTCTTAGTACAAAATGCTCATCACTTGCAAATACACAGTATTGGCCATCCACAAAACTTCAGTTCCTAGTTCAAAAATATAAACTTTACGTACCAAACGTCTGATACGTTCTAATAGTGATATCATTTCATGAACCAAACGATCATTGTGTCAACATAAGATTAATCAACATAGCAAAGGAAATAACTTGCAAGTACATGTCAATCAAACTCTCTACTAAACCAAAACAAAGACAAAATATTGTCATAATGAAGGTCCAACAAACATCATTGTTGGAATGTAATTGAAAAGATAGCAACTACCACATTGATGCCTTATTAAACTAGTACTTATATAGTAGCATTTGCCTACTGTTGGCTCCAATTACTCTCATCGTTTAGAAGATTGCTTATTAACCAACTCTTATCAAAACGTACCAAAACGTAAACAGCCTGAAACACGATCAAAACCAACTATCTTATTAACCAACCCTTATCAAAACGTACCAATACTTACCATATCAAATACTAACAAAGAGATAAGCTTCGACTTCAGAAGATGATCAAAACCAACAAACCCAACTAATAATGTGAATAAAAGAAGCAATACTTGGAACTTCAATAGCAACGTCAATCTTGGTACAGAAAGAGGGCGTCTAAAACTTACGGTACGTTCTGTAAAATAAACTTTACGGGAGGAGATTAACATGATTAATATTCTAAAATTCAAATCCTTCTTATCTTGAGCCATCAGAATTCTACTTGGATTCAAACTTTGAGACATCAGTTAGCAAGAATCTAGGAACCCTCCTTATCTTGGCGTGAAGAAACTGGACACCAAAATTCTACTTTGTTAAACACTATGGCAGGTCATGTAATTTAGGTACAATAAAATGAGTTAATAAAAATACACATGGCAGCAAAATTGTAGGAGAATGTTTAATCAAATTGTTAAAACAAACAAATGTTTAATCTAGGGAGCTTAATTACGAGGGGGCTACATCAAAACGCCTCTACGCCAAGCAATTTAAGCAGCGTCACCTTGTTTTGGTTTTGGTTTTGGTTTTGGTTTGTCATCCCCTCTCCAATCTCCATTGCCTCTATATCCATTCCCTGTCGCAATCTAAACGTCTGTCCACTTAAATTAAACATGCCACATTCCCCTTCCCCTTCAATACCCACCACCACAGTCCGCAACACCCGCTGCTTGCATGAAAAGAAAACGTTTATGTTAGAAGAGATCTCAAGTTTGAGTCGTCCGCTCACTCACGGGTCGGTTCTTGACGGGTCGGTTCTTGAGTCGACCACTCGCTCACGGGTCAGTGAAAGAAAAAGTAAGTCGCTTTGTTCAGTCAACTAAATGGTGTGCGGTTGCATCCGTTAAAAGTTGAAAAACCTTGACTTGCATTGTTTGAGCTTCAATTATGCACGAATTAAGGTGTCAAGTGATATCGCTAAATTATCGAACATAATTCGATCTCAGAAGCTAAATCGTCAGCCGTCATATAATCCAGGTACGAGAATCATCGTAGAACATAACAGAAAAACGGATATACCCGAGTAAAAATTCAACAAAGAAGCACATAGGAAGGAGAATGCACGTGTTCGGAAAACACATTGAAGATTGACTTTACAATGTTGAAGAATTAGAGTACAAACATTTCGGAATACACTCTCCATGTTCATGGTCCAATGACAGACTATATAACAGTGCTCAACAAAACTTTATATTAACATGCGTAATAAATTACAGCCCGCATGACTCGTTCCAATAACAGTTTATTAAATCATCTCACTTAGAGGCAATGGCTTTGTGGGAAGGGAGGCGACACGGTCAAAAATCGACCATCTAAGATGTTCGGCTGCAAGGATGGGACGGAGTAACCAGCCGGTTGTGGAACTCTGACGGATGGATGTTGTTGAATTGAACTGCAAGAACGGCATGGGGAATAACAGACATCATGTTAGTCAATAACAGAACAATATGGATAAAACTCAAATCTGCGAAAAGTCAACCTCAAGACAACTACTATATATCATCATCTATAGCTTCTTGGTGTGTTGGAAGTACCATCCATATCCCCATAAGAGATATATGGTCAAGAAGCCATCTTATTAAAGCAGAAGGGAAACGAAATTTTGTCCATTGTCTCCACGTAGACCGTTTACACAATGAGCAGATAAACAATATTACTATACGGGCATGTGAACTGACCTGAATGATAAAGAAAAGGAAGGCTCTACCGGGGCACAAATTCCACCTTGATCGGGGGGCATTAGAGACCAAAAAACTAGAGAACAGTGACAACAACAAATCAGTTTCAAGAAAATAGAAGCTAAGACGAGAAGGCAAATAGTTTTTTCTTGTCCTAATCCACATATTTCTCTCCCTATGTAAGACAGGCCTTTTAATCTGAACGATGATATTAGAGAAAGATTCAAAGAATTACCCGATCGTCCAGAACGATCTTCCAAACCAGAGCAAAATAATGCATCCTGCAAAATGAAATTAACATAATTCAAAACAACAGAAAATTATGCTGCAATGGGTTCTAATGCTACAAGATTATTGCTGAAAGAAGCCTGTGCACTCACCTCTTTCATATGATGAGATGCATCATGGTCCACATCTGCAGGGAACAATTGCATAGTGAGATAAGTATAGCCCTCCAAAAAGATATAAGGACGAGGAAAACCAAAAATAGAAAGAATTTACAGAAAAGGGCGGAGAAGTCCAAATTATTCCCCAAGAATATAACTGCTCAGATAGATCATTGAAATATTAACTCATTGATTCAGCTGAATTCTGAGGAATAATCAATACTCTAGTGTATGAAATACAGAGAAGAAGAATGGAATCATCTCCAGTCAAACACATGATTTTAAACTTGAAATTCCATATCCTTAAGTCCAACTATGTAAATGAAGCGGAATCATGTGCTACCAGAAGATAATGTCTAGAGGATGAAATAAAGTAGGTTCCGCCGTTCTGGGCCAACAATGCCACCCTGAACCTAAATGGATGAGAAAAAGCTAAAAAACAGAAGGTAGCATGCAAAGCACACATTGCAATAAAATCAAAATTTTGGCAATAATTTGTTTTAAATTTCCCATTGCCATCCCAATCCATGCCTTAAATACTAACACCACAGGGACAATGATAATTACCAAAGTCTGGAACACTGGGCTTCACAGCCAACGTCAAGCCAAGAAAGCAGTCCTCAGGTTCAGCACCAAAGTCGGATAGTTTCAACTCAAGCGTTGGCTTTGCCCCTGTGAAATAAGGTAGAGAAAAAAGATACATTGAAAACGATAATAAAATGAAAAATATTCCTATTGGGCATGAATAAGGGAGGTAGGTACGCAAGAAAAAAAGGGGAAGGGAAACCTTACCCATGTTGCTCAGCTTCAGGTCAAGTGAATCAGGGAGTGAACGAGGAATCCAGCCCACCTATTAGTAAGTTGATCAAGTTTATAACATAGAACAGCGAAGAAGAGAAGAAAACTTGAGAACACATATTACCTGGAAAAAAGGATGTTGTAATGATTCATCTGCAGTTGGCCTCCTTGATGGATTCCACAAACATAGTTGCTGCAGAGAGTCAAGAAAGCAAGTTATTAAAGCACTAAACAGATATTTATACTAATTACTGATGGAAGAAACTGTATAAACAACTCTCACCGTGATCAAATCAATAGCTTCTAGGCTTGCATTTGGAATGATATCGGAGAGGTTTGCAGGCAAGATCTATTCAAAAGAATGATATAGTGAGTGAGAGCCAAGCCACATGAATCGATAGTAAACAGATGGATGCAAAAGATTACCTTTTCATAATTGGTAAAGCTATATAATCGAGAGGCATTTGTCCCTTCAGGAAAGACAGTCAAGTCTGGAGTACCAAGCACACAGCAGATCTTGAAGAATTGGTCTATCTCACTGTCCATTGAAGAAACTAGTTTTGTAAGATGTAAACACGAAGTTCTCCAACATATTTTCTTATCAAAGAAGAAAAACTTAGCACACATTTAATAGTGCACTTATTTTTTTTTTTAAGTGCGGCACGGCAGGTAGAAATAAATGGACTTACTTAGAGGTAACTCCAAAAGAATCATTTTTACGCACATTTTTCTCACCAAGACCAAAAACAATAAATATGGAATGATATAATCACCTTTCACCAGGGAAAATTGGGGATAAAGTGAAAAGCTCAGCTAGGATTGCGCCAGCTGCCCACATGTCTGCATATGTTTTCATTTGTTACTCACCACTCAAAGAAGCACAAAGAGATAATCAATTTCACGCTTGATATAGAAAAATATCATGCAGCCTAATCATAGATATACAACACCAGTATAAACCTCAACTAAAACTTTGTCAACACAGAAATTACAGAACTTCTGGGTGAGGAGCTGTTCAATACATCCTATTGCCAATCATATTGAACAGGAGTTCAATGAAGAGGTAATAAAGACCATGCTTACCAACTGCAGGAGTGTACAATTTGGACTGCAACAAAACTTCTGGTGCTCGATACCTAGGATGCCAAACAAGCACCATAAAATGTAAAAGATCAGAGAGCATGCAAAGATATTTATGCACACAATAAGATAACACGACTCGACATTAAGACCCCTCTCTCCAAAGCATACACTCACAAATGCAAAAAATAAGATAAGATGATTGAAGAGGACTAACTCACCAGCGTGTGGAAACATATTCAGTGTAAGGAGGCATCGATGATACTTCTCTAGCCAATCCGAAATCAGCAATTTTAAGAACATCATTTGTCACCAGCAAATTCTCTTCAGGGGGAAAAATCGTGTTCGGTTAATTTCTTAAGAAAAAAAATATACAGAGATGCATGAAAACACAACATTGCCAATATGTTTTACCTGGCTTTAGATCTCGGTGAAAATATCCACTTTTATGTAGATGACTAAGTCCATGCAGCAGTTGAGACATAAAGCTACGGATCTCATCTTCAGAAAAGGGTCTTCTTTGTTCTTTCATTATTTGGTACAAATTATAGTTCTGGAAACATGAACTTTGGAATCAAACACATCTTACATAATGAGATTAACTTGATCAACTGGGGTTCATCAACTTTCAACTTAAGAGCAGGCTATCATTTTGTATGAAATATAAGTTATAACATAAACAAAAAAAATCACAGATTAATGAGAAGGCAAAAGGTCCCTCACCATGTATTCAAAAATGAGGAACACCTCATCGTTTTCCCTGACAACCTCCTTTAACTTTATGATATTGGGATGATTTAATTTACGAAGGACCTGGGCAAAAAAGATTTTGATTTGTATTAATGGAAACAACCAGATTGCATTATATATATCATTTAGCAATATGCAAAAGGTGAAAGTTCATATTGATGCACATGGCACAACAGTATTGAACCGTTAAAGTTACTGTGGAACATACCTTAATCTCTCGTAACCTCCAGTATTCCTCCCAGAAAAAGAACTTCCTCTTCATCTTCTTGACAGCAACCTGAGGTCAGAAAGTTAAAATAAAACTAGGAAGGAATATATTTTTGTATAAATGCTAACTCTATACACCTAACTAATTCACTCATATAACAATACTAGAGACAACAATATATATTAATTCCGTCTTCTCCCTCAATATTTGTTTAAACCACAAGATCGATAAAATCAAAAGCATATGACCAAAACTTCACAAGGGTTAATTGCAAACACAAATAAATTCACAGGTAAAAATCAAACAAATCTTAAGAGAAGTAATAGTTTCTTTAGTAAGGAGAACCATACAATCTCATTTGTTCTCCAATCACGAGCCTTATATACACAACCACAAGTGCCATCACCAAGCTCTTCCAGAATTTTATATCTGGAAAAAGAATTCAAATGAACAAAAAACTATAAGAACAAAAAAAATGAAAACCTTTTGACTTAGACATTAGACAATTCATTGCATTAGAATTTAGAAAGCAACTAACCTTTCCATTTTTCAAATGTGAACAGTATACAGTCAAACAATCGTTCAGTGGAATTTAAATAACCTCCAAAAAGAGGTGTCTTCGCTGACAACACAGTTTTGGTCACTGGTTTGTAGGCATTGTTTAGTGCTTAAGTCTAGCATCAAGCATTTGGCTTCATCAAGTATCCACTTGTCATTGTAGGAGTGGTTCACTATCGGGAAGAAGTTTATCAACATTTTGCAACCCTCCACGTGAACTCCAGGGACCAAGCATTAAACTCAGCCGAAGAGCGTTAGTCCATTTTCTTTACACCTACAAACTTATAGCCTCGTATCAAAAACTGGGGCAATTGAGCTGCAGAAGATGGCAAAGTAAGAAGTTTAATTCAACTTTAACAAACCCAACCATTCAACATCAAACAAAGATCATGTCTTTTAACAGCTACAAGCCTGCAAATCACTGTTTGCCTTCTTGGTCAACACAAACAGAGAACACAGAAAGAAAAACGGAACCCAAATCAAAAACCATACAACATTTTGGTCACCCTGCTTAGAATTGCAAGAGCAAGGCCTTTTCATTTCGTTATTTCAATCTTACAATGAACTCCACAGCAAGTCAAATTTTTGATGCCCTTCCCCATCCTATACCTTGTTCAAAGATCAAACAAAGAAATTTTCGAACATAACAAATCTACTAAATCCATATCCCATCCCATCAATTCAAATCCTAAACATGAAACTACAAGCTTAAATTAGAAAAGTAATGCAAATACACTAAAAAGATTCAAACTTTACAATATCACCATATAATTTTTGTACTATTTGATTAAAACCCAACAATCAAATTCACTAATCCAACCCTGGTTAGACTATATATTGGTACAAAACCAACAACGACTAGAAACCCAGAATTCAATTTTCTTACTTCTGCTTTTCCTGATTTTCTTAGCAACCAAACAGAGCCCAAAAATGAAAACCTCGAGTGTATTTCAATTTGCAAACAGCTGAAAAGCCAATCCAAAAAATTCATAAAATTGCACAAAATAGTAAAAGCAAAATTGAAGGATGAACTTACAAATTTACAATTGGTGCTAATAAATTGAGACAACCAGAGAAACAATTAGGAGAGAAGGATAAACAAATCAACAATGCACAAACAGTTTTCCTGGGAAAATTTCAGAGAGAAAATTTTCGTGTGAGAGGAGAGGAAACTTGAGAAAGAGAGAAAATTTGGATTGCTGGTGAAGCTATGAGAGGGAGAAGGATTCCACATAAGAAGCAAACGAAGAAGAAACCAAACAAAAATTAATATAAAAAACCGAAATATTATAAATTATTTGTTTGTAATGATTTTATCGTTTCGTTAATATAATTAAAAATTAAAAATAGAAAATGCTTTTGGTGGTGGTGGGGAAGGATGGTGGTCCAGGTGGTCCCGCGGTTTATTCATTAGTCAGGGGCTTTATTGTCCTCAAATAATTTTTAATTCTTAATTATGAAAAAATAAAAAAGAGAATTAGTTAAAATGATTGGAAATTAAATCTCAATTTTTAAACTGATTAAGAGTAAATATTAACGATTTATTGACTAAAGAATGACGACATAACAATCAAATATCAATGACATACTGATAAATTGATATTTTTTTGAAAAAACAAAAGGAAAAAGAATTCATTTTAAATAATATTATATAATCAGAAAATTTACAATTCCCCTAAATCATGAAGACAGGGCTAATATGAAAAACAAATGATGTTAATAATTGATAACATTATATAATCAGAAATTTCATATTTCCCATCCATAGCTAAAGAGCACCACTGCAGAAAGCAATTGAAAATCTGGTCTCTCTTTCTATGGGGAGATTCTGACTTGTAACAGGTGTATACACCCCGTTAATATCTCTCATCACGTGGCATAGCCTTGCTTGTACCCGAGAATGAGCTAGATAATTGGCCTCTCTCTGCAACCCATTTGCTCAATTTGTTTGAGAATGTGAAGGCAATCCTCAGGTTCCTCTTTTTTTACTAGGATCTCCAAGAATGGCAAGACTGAGGTCTTTTCCTTGACACCATTGTGCCTTAATAGTTCAGAGAACAGTTCTTCACCTTGTTCAATCATTCCTTCACTATAAAGATCCTGAATCACCGAACAATATGATGACACCGATGGAACAAAACCATGATTCAGAATTGTTTTCATGAAATCAAGGCAGTGATCATATCGGTACTCCTTGCAGTAGCCGTTGATGAGAGCATAAACAGCCTTCTCAGGAAACAGACCGCGATTTAGTATGTCATTGGTTATATGATATGCTTCTGCAACTCTTGCCTCCCTGCACAAACCCATGACAATAAAGTTGCACAAATCTGTTGTAGAGCCACCGTATTTTTTGATCTTTTCTTCAAGACTGAAAGCATGTTCAGTATTCATATTTCTAAAAACATGACTGGTAATGCAATCTTCGTCAATATCCCTCAAAGGTAATGGTGACATAACCGATCTGGCTTCTTCCTTGGCCTCGTTTGACAAAACAAGACCTGCAAGAAGCGCAGAATAGATTCGAGTGTTTGGCTGAAAACCTTTTTGAACCATAACACTCAAAATCTCAAAGGCATGATCCAACCTACCAGCATTAACAAGACCTTTAACTAACACCGTATATGTAACGTGGTTTGGAGGTATCCCAAAATCAAACATACTAAAGAGAAGAGTTTCAGCTTCCTCCACTCTTCCATTCTGGCAGAGGCCATTGACCACAACTGTATAGGTGTAGACATTTGGGGGGCAGCTAATCTGCCTCATCAATTCCAACATTTGCAGTGCACAGGTAACCTCACCTGTTTGGCAAAGCCCACTGACCAATATCGTATAAGTCACAACAGACGGAACTGATCCATACTTCAGCATCTTCCCCAACATTGCCTGTGCCGCATGCACCTTATCATCTTTGCTGAGAACATCAAGAAACGAATTGAATGTGTGTGCTGTTGTCAATGTCTGCTTCTCCGCCATCTTCTCAAAAAGCATCGATGCGTTTTCAATTTCTCCATTCTTGCAATATCCGTCAATAAGAGCTGACATAGTTACTTCATCAGGGGAAATCCCCTTCTTTACCATTGAACCTAAAATGCTGCTTGCATGCCCTGGTCTCCCTTGCTTACAGAGCCCATCAATCAAGGCAGTGAAAGAAAAACAATCTGGTTCAAGACCAAATGAGCTCATTGACTTGAACGTTTCAAAAGCCAATCCAAGTTGACCTTCTCTGCAAAACCCGTCAATCAAAATATTGTAGGTAACCCTATTTGGCAACAAACCATTATCAACTACTCTTTTCAAAAGAAACATGGCTTTGTAAGTTTTATAAACTTTGCATAGCCCTTTGATGAGCTCATTGAAGGTCCGAATGTTAGGCTTACACTGTCTTTTCTCCATCACACCAAGTAGCTCAAAAGCAGAAATTACGCGCCCTTCTTTGCAGTACCCATTTATCAGTGCATTGTAAGTTACCATGCCCGGAAAAAGCTCATCTTCAAGCATCTTTCTGAACATTCCGCTGGCCTGTTCAATCTTTCCTTCCCTGCATAATCTATCAATCAATACGGTATAAGTATGAACATTAGGTTTACAACCCTTTGCAGCCATCTCATCAAGCAAACCTAGAGCCTTATCAGTCGACCCAATGTCACACAAAGCCTTGATGAGTACAGTATAGGTACGAGTAGTTGGCTGGCAGCCCTTCTCGCTCATCTCTTCTTTCAGCCGAAAAGCTTCATCAAGCTTACCAATTTCACAATATCCATGAATCAAAATTGAGTACGTCACCGAATTAGGTTCACAGCCATCACTCTTAGACATTATATCAAACACCCGGGAGGCCTCCCGGAGGTGACTCTCTCTACAATTACCCAACACCAAAGAAGTACAAATATGAGTGTCCAACCGAAACCCGAGTTTCAAAACCCTACACACAAACATTTCAGCAGATTGCACAAACCCATTCTTGCACAGAGCATTAATTACACTTCTGTAGTCAATAACACCAAGAACAAACCCATCACTTACCATCTTTTCATACACCAAAAATGTCAAAAAACCCAAATCCAGCCTAGCTAAAGACATCAAAAGACTACTATAACAAGGATAACTCAACCAAAACCCAACCTTTCGCATATTTTCAAACGCCCCCATCAGCCTCATAATCTCAAGCTCACTATTGCTAAACTCCTTGATTAACAAAACAACGGCTTTTTGTGCAACCCCATATACACTTTCACAAGAAACCAACAAATTCAACAGAGCAATTCTGCTATCCAAATCATAACAGTAAGTAGAATGCTTACAAACCCACTTGAAAAATCGAACCCCGAGTTCGGTGTCGCCGCCGTGGAGCTGTAGAATCTCGGCGGCTGCGTGTGGCGACATATGAGAGGCCAGAGACTTCAGAAGATTGCTCCTTTCCCAATTGGGTTGCTGAATCAGAGCCGATACGCGAGAGGTCGTGTCATCTGAGGTTTCTGAAGTTTCTGGGGTTGCTCGGCTGCCGGAAGATTGGTGTGAGAGGGAGGAAAGCGACGGAGGAAGTTGGAACAAATAGGGAGCTCTCAGAAGGACGTTTCGGACATTGTTTGCGCGAACCAACATGCAGAGAGAGATGATCAACTATTTTGCAAACTGAAAAAAAGGATGTTTTGGAGGGATGTCTTTGATTATTTTTGAAAGAAAAAAATTTTGATTTTTTTGTTTTGTTTTTATTTCTGCGAGCCTACTGTCATTGGAAACCGTTTAGCAGCTTAGCTTGGGGAAGAAGAACATCTTGGTCCTTGGGCAACGGGCACAGTTTTCTTTCTAATGGGCTTGTCAAATATGGGGTCGTAAACTGGCTTAACGGGCTAAAACCCGACCTAACCTGGGTCACGTTGGGTTCGAATCGTGTTCCTGTCTTTCGGTGATCGAGTTGCCATCGTACTTTTGATCATCGAGTCAAACAGCACGTTAAAGAAGAATCTGAAATGTCAAAAAATGCATTTTTGGAAATTCATATTCAAATTGGGAATTCCAATTCTTTGTTCGCTTCGAGGCCAACTCTTTACTGTTGTAACCGTACCAATTTTTGCTATTACTGTTCGTGCCAATTTTTCTTCATTATAAATGAATTAAAAAAATTTAAAATTGTATCAATTTATTCGTCTGATTTTCAATTTAAATGATAACCTAGTAGATGTAAAGAATAAATGATAACCTAGTAGATGTAAAGAATCAAATGTAGGCTAATCGAGTGACTCTTCCTTCTTGAGCTGTAACGATACATTTTTTTTAATATAAATAATTTATTTACATTAAAAATAATAAAATAAATTAGTTTCCGAAAGAATTATAAATTACCCCGTAAAGTCATTTACGTTGTTTTCCTTAATTCAACACTTGGCAACCTGAAGTAAGTCCACGTGTGGCAGACCGTAGAAATACGTCAAAAACCCAATCCACAAGAATCTAGCAACTCTGCCTCTCTCTCTCTCTCTCTCTCTCTCTCTCTCTCTAAAAATCTGAATCTCTCTCGTCTGTCTCTGCCGACACATTGGCAACCATGGCGTCAAAGCTTATGCATGCGGTTCAGTACGACAGCTATGGCGGAGGAGCTTCTGGTTTAAAGGTTCACTCTATTTTTCTTCATCTCCTACAATTTTCCTTTTGCTTTTGCTATCAATGTTACTGTAAATTTTTCTGGTCAAACATTTTGTAGATTGATCTCATATGTTTTGCAAACTTTGATATTTGCTTCTGGAATTTGTGTGTATTTTGTTCATGTAATTTGTTTGTTGCAGCATGCGGAGGTTCCGATCCCCGCTCCGAAGAAAGGGGAGGTTTTGCTGAAACTGGAAGCAGCTACTCTAAACCCAGTTGATTGGAAAATTCAGAAAGGCGTGCTTTGGCCTTTTTTACCCCGAAAATTTCCTCACATACCTGGTAAATAATTCTGATGTGCTTGCAAGAATTTCACCAAATACTCTTTCTTACAAATTACAACAGTAATTCTGTGCTTGTGAGTTACTGTGTGAGTAAATAATAATTTGACAGTCCAATCATAGAATCTTGAAAAATGAATGAATTTTTAAATGCTCTGCTTGTTGGTGGCCATTTGAGAAATTGTAAAGTCAGATTAGCTTGTAGTGTACGCTGCGAGTTGATCGTGTTGTTAGGAATTTTGGCCTCGTTTGGTGTCTAGGATTGGGTTGGAATGGACAACTTACTAGATTCAATGTACGTTAAAGGGTAAATGGATGCCAACTTCCAAATGTTGTCTAAGTTGAAGATAGAAGGATTAACCATGGAGGAAACTTATTCCTCTTAATCCTACCATTTTTGTTGGGATTGAAAGGATAAGTTTCCTCCATGACTAATCAATCTTCTAGATAACATTTGAAAGTTGGCACCCATTTTTTCATTAAAAATACATTGAGTCAAGAGTGTTATCTCTTCCAGGCCTTGTGTGGTGTCAAGCACACAAGGCCTTTGTTTTTAGAATGATCGAAGACGGGAATTTTCTTAGGTTTATCATCCTCTTTGTGAGCCTTCGAGTAGATTAGATAGTATCCTGGAAGATGATTTCGTTGGCCTTACCAGGCAAAAGTTTGTAAAGTTGGATTTTGTTTGGGCTCGACCCCATTTTCACCAAAAACGACCCGCTTTCTACATTGTAACCTCTCCTTTTCAGATGTTTATGTTCATACCACATTACAGTGCAGTGCTTGTTGGGACAAATCCTTTATCACTATCATTAGTGTTTGGTGATGTCACTCATGTGTAATCTACTCACTTTTCGATAAGTTGCCTGCTCAGGGCAACTTAAATTTTTGAGGTACCCTGACAACATTCAACTGGTGTCATAAGCTGCAACATGCCACCATGTTGTACTAGGTACCGAGTGTAGTGTGATTTTGATTGATTACTGCAACATTCAATGGTTACAGATGATATTGTGTATTGGGAGATTTTTCCGGTACATGAATAATGGATTAGTTGGATTCTAAAATAAATTTATGCATTGATTTTTAAAATGGCATTCATCTATTCCTATATTGAAAGGTGAGTTGTTCGGTGATTTATGTTATCAATGTCTTTGAGTATATAGACTGGTAGTTTGTTTTGTTACCGTTGGCTAATGATATTATTCGGAAACAGTTACTGATGTGGCTGGAGAGGTTGTAGAGGTTGGACAAGGAGTCCAAAAGTTCAAACCCGGGGACAAAGTTGTGTCATTTCTGATCCATGCTGTGAGTGTTCATCTTATTCCTTTGGTTACCTTTTCCCCTTCTTGAAGAGCTAATTGTGCATATAAGAAGTTTCGCATTTAGAACTCATTTGTTATATCTATGCTTCAATTTTATGCTGTCATCTTGCATATGGATAGAATGGAGGTGGACTGGCTGAGTACGCCGCAGCTAGTGAGAACTTGACAGTGGCCAGGCCACCCGAAGTATCAGCAGCTGAAGGTGCAGGCTTACCTGTTGCTGGCCTCACAGCTCACCAGTGTCTCACACAAGCTGCTGGGGTCAAGCTTGACGGAAGTGGCCAGCAAAAGAACATATTGATTACTGCTGCCTCTGGCGGTGTGGGTCAGTATGCAGTCCAACTAGCAAAGCTCGGAAACACTCATGTTACAGCCACTTGTGGAGCTCGTAACATTGAATTTGTCAAGAGCTTGGGGGCAGATGAGGTTCTTGACTACAAGACCCCAGAAGGAGCTGCTCTGAATAGCCCATCTGGTCGGAAATATGATGCCGTGGTCCACTGCACAACCGGCATCCCCTGGTCAACTTTTGAGCCTAATTTGAGCGCCAATGGGAAGGTCATAGACATTACTCCCAGTCCAAGTGCCTTTGCTACTTTTGCTTTAAAGAAACTCACCTTCTCAAAGAAGCAGCTGGTGCCACTGCTCATGAATGCCAAGGCTGAGAACCTTGAGTATCTAGTTTCGTTGGTGAAGGAAGGGAAGCTGAAGACAGTGATCGACTCGACGCATCCTCTGAGCAAGGCTGAAGATGCTTGGGCTAAGAGTATCGATGGACACGCGACCGGGAAGATTATTGTCGAGCCTTAAGCAGACAAAATATATACATCCTACGGTTTTTTTAATGGTATGTAAACTGCATTCGTACTTATGGAAGAATTGTCTCACACAGATGCTTGTGCGCTTTATGATGTCTCCCATTGATGTATGGGTTTTTGTATTGTAAAGGATAAAGTTTGGATTTGAATTAATGTTAATTTTATTGTTAATTACATTTTACAGTAATTCTGGTAGTTCCCTGCAAAAATTCATCAGGTGTGTTACTATTGCACCATAATGGGAAGAAAAATTTAGAACTGTTATGTATATCACTACTCTCCGCATACAATTTCTTGGTCATAGTTTAGGAGTAGGCTACGGTGCTCGCAAGCATGCTCACACCGATCTCACCGTTAAAAGGAGGGAGGAGGGAGGAGAGAGGGGGGGGGGGGAAGGAGGGTGAGATTGGTGTGAGCATCTAATGTTTTCGAGCACTGTAGCCAGTCCCCATAGTTTAACAAGGAAGAGTGTAAGATGACCTTTAGGCTCCGGGGAAAGTGCACGTTTTTAGTATTTAATTGGTATGCAGTTAATATATGTCATAAATATTTGATTTTGATTAGTTGAGTAATCAGCACTTGCGAAATGAAGAGAAAAGAAGAGTGAATTTGCAAAGAGGTATTTTCCTCACACTTTCTTGTAATTCGAATTATTCGGCATTGAAGAGGTATTTTCTTTTCTCGTTTAAATGAAGCACCTGTTCAGCAAACTGGTGTCGATTTTGCTTCGATTACTTGTGGGACCACTTGTGTGCCACATTAGTATATTAACAGAAATTTTGAAAAATTCTAATGGAATGACCACATTGATATGCGGTGTTCAAAATCAGAAATGACATTTATCAATTTTGATTATTAAAGACTAAACTAAGAAGTTAGGTCAGTATCAATAACCATTTTGGATAAAAAAAAAATTTAATTGCTGAATCCTCACTACTCCCGGATTCTTTGAGTTTTCAAAGAATCCTCCAAATCCCCGATCCCGTGTTCATTTTCCAACTATTTAATCTCGTAAAAATAAACATTATATTTTGGCAACAACAAATCGAAAACCGGAATCACAATTTTCCAAAAAAATATATATAAATACTTGTTGTGGACAGTTTTTAGTGAAGGGTGCGGCAAGAGAAGAATAGAGAGAATTTGGTGAAACTGTAGTGTATGTGGAATATGTAGTTCATATATTCCACATACCAGGTGCCTTTATTTATAGTAATAGAAGTACAAGTACAATAGGATACTAATCCCTTACAGAACGGAATAGCCTAATCCATATCTACCCAGGATTTACACAATCACATTTAACACATGTTATAAATTATCTACAACACTCCCCCTTGAGTGTGCAAATACTCAAGTAGATATCGCATCAGATCTTCAAGATGATGATAGTTGATGAAGTCGTCTCGTAGGCACAGTAGAGAACACTCGAGTCTCATATAGGGAACTTGCATATAAAAAGAATAAAAACTCTCACAAAACCTGGCTATGGTAAAACCCAAGACGGGACAAAACCCATAGTCTAGGAGAAAAGTGAGTTAATGCAATGTCGATACTTAACATCTTCAAGACGTAAGTAGTAAGAAAACACACAAGGGTATGACCAGCCCAGAATGGGTGCCTCGTTAAAACCTAGTCAGGCAACAAAAACCCAATGGGAAAAATGATCCTGATCGTAGGGAAAAAGAGTACATTAAGGTCAAGTGAGTATACTTCAGGATACTCCCCCTGAGTTCGACGAAACTCCCCCTGAGAACTACAAGCGTAGCAAATGAGAAAATTTGCACATACCAAATCCTCGAACAAGCTTCTTCGGCAATGACTTCGTGAAGAGGTCGGCAAGGTTGTCTTCGGATCAGATATGCTTGACTTCAATCTTCTGATGCTCATGCTGATATGATGTAGACGCAATATGCTTGGTGTTGACTTCTTGGATGTATCAGGTTATGGTCTGGTCGATACATGCGGCGTTGTCTTCATAGATCGTTGTTGGAACTCAACGAAGGATGAAGAATTACAAGTGCTTCGAATATGCTCCCATGTACACGGGTGGCTTCGTGTATGGCGATGAGCTCGAAGACGTCGCAACTAAGGTCTATTTGGTTGACCTCCAAGATATTGCGGTGTTCCTAACGGTAAAGACATAATCCGTTTGGAAACGTGCCTTGTGCGGATCAGATGGATAGTCTGTATCAGCGTATCCCACAAGGTAGGCATCATTCCGATAACCAAGGGGTTGTGGTTAATTCTGAGATGCACAAGGATAGAATAAGCCCAAATCCGTAGTAACGGAAAAACGTCTTTAACACCTATTTGGTGGTAGCGTGTAGGCGCAGTGTTGTATCTTACCAAAAGATCAACAACGAATGAGATGTCATGCTTAATGCAATGAGCTAAGTACAATAAAGCGCTAATTGAACTTAGATATAGAACTTTAAGTTCCACAACCTTTTCAAGGATCTCATTTGCATCTAGCGTATGAATGGTCATGGGTGTACTCAAAAGCAACACCTTCTGGGTGTAGTTCGATTGGTGTACCAGAATACCATCTGAACTTTGCTCGAAACTTCGGGTCGAGACATAAATGAGTATTCCCAAGATCTTTCATCTCAAATTCCGACTTCAGGTGCGATGCAGTTTTCTCAAGCTCTTCTAGAGTCTAAGTGAGATTTATGTCATCGACATAGACTGCAACTCTTGCAAATTCGGTTTAGTACACGCAGGGGCATAGTTTATTCACATATCCCTAACTGATCAAATATTCACTTAAACGGGTATACCACATCCGCTCGGATTGTTCCAATCCGTAAAGTGAAAGCCTCAATTCAATAGAGAGGGTGTTCTGTGGTCTAGAACTATTTGAATCAGTCAATAAGTTCTTCGGGAACTTTCACATATATTTCCGTATCAAGATCCCTATAGATACGTTACAACCACGTAAATAAGCTGCATATTCAGTTTTTCGGAAACTACCAAACTGATAAGGTAGTGGAACGTTATAACGTCCATTACGGGGGAAATAAGTCACCTCGTAATCAATCTCAGGGCGTTTGAGAGAAACCTTGCGCCACAAGGCGTGCTTCGTATTGCACTATTTCATTCTTCTCATTTCGATTCCTTACGAAAACCCACTTGTAGCAAACGGGCTTCACATGTGGAAGTGTAGGAACTACAGGCCCAAACACTTTACGTTTCGCAAGTGAATCAAGTTCGACCTGGATTGCTAGTTTCCAATTTGACCAATCAGTTCTACGTCGACATTCATCAACGGAACGCAGTTCGATATCGTCGCTTTTCACTATTTTGGGTAGCTACCATATACGTGAATATCATCGATGATAATCTCATTCCAATTCCATTAACTCATCCATGCATGCATAATGGACCAAGACTACAGGTCTCGGGATAATCCGGATTAATTTCATGAGGTGGAATGGTTGAGATAGCGAACGAGGAAGGGATTCATTTTGTGCCATACTTCTCCACTTCTAGGGAGGTGAATCCTTCGAACTGAATGATCTGTCGCGCTTCAGGCCGAGAACAGATTGATTGGCTAGCCGTCGGCGTACCAGGCCGTCCAACAGGGGCGGCCAAACCGTCCTTCAGGGGCGGCACACCCTTCGGGGATGTTGACTCGACGTCCGTTAGGTACGTCTATCCTTGCAGGCATGTTTGCAGCTGGTATATATGATCTCGTCACTTTATCTAGATCAGAGAAAGCGTCTGGAGCAACACTCTGGAATCTAGAATATAGGGATCAAGATGAGACATAGTGGGTACGTCCACGATAATTCGCGTCGTTCTTTAGGAACGTTGACGTTCTTATCTCCCCCTAACGGCGGGAAGACTGTCTCATCGAAGTGACAATCCGCAAAATGGCGGTAAAGAGATCGCGTGCAAGGGCTCTAAAGAGCTAATTCGAAGGAGAATCGTAATCGACAAAGATTCACATCCTTCTTTGAGGACCCATATTGGTACATTGCGGCGGCACAATATGGCATAATGTGCATACCCAAAAATGCGCAAATACGAAACATCAGGTTCGTACCCAGTAACCAACTGTAACACTATAAAGTAGCGGGTAGCAATGGGCCTCAGGCGGACCAATATGGCTGCATACAAGATTGCATAGCCCTAGGCAGAAACCGAAAGCTTGGTGCGTTCACCAAGGTCCGGGCGATCAATTGATAATGCGCTTTATGATCGCTTCTGCGAGGCTGTTTTGGGGGTTGAACATGGGGAATTCAATGTTCAATTTCAAACCCAAAAAAAACATGCAATACTTATCGAATACTGTTCGATATAAACTCTCCGGCATTATCCAGTCTTCTAGACTTTATGGGATAATTAGGGTGGTGAGCCCTTAAGTAAGAATTGGCCAGGAGTTTAGCAGCAATGTGTATGTGGACAGACATGTGACCATTGTGTCGATATATCAACCAAAAACCATATTTACATGGTCCGCATTTTTGGTTGGAAGAGTCCACATTATTCCCTTTGATCCACTGTGAAAAGAGGGTTATGTAGTAACTTTGCTAGGGATGATGTAAAAATCCAATTTCCCCAACGAGCAGGCTTGGCAAAGTGTGCTTGTAGGCACAAAATCCTTACTTCAGGTAAGGTGATGCATTGTGTAACATATTGCATCGTGTTTTGACCTGAATGTTCCAAACGGTCGTGCCAAAGCAAGTAAACTGCTCGAATCACCCGGCTTCAAGCCAGCCTATATGTGGCATGTCCCAGTTGGGAGGTAGCCCATTGGCCCCAAAACATAGCTTCAGGCTTCATATTTTGGAAGGTGATGCAAAGATACGTCACTCTATTTTCTACAGTGGTTTTTATGATCATTGTTCGCTCGAATATCCTTATAACTCAATGACGTTCTTCCGGAACGGAGAATATAAGGCCCCTTAATAGTAATTCAGTACCATTAATACAACGAGGTGCAGTGCCATTGCCCTTAATCAGGTTAGGTAGACCTGAATTCGTTGCTAGAGGGGTGATTTAGGTATGAAGTTAGTGTGCATAGTCGCACGTTCATCCAGACAACTAACTTCCCCACATTTATACCTTATCACATGTTAATTGAATTCGGTCACATGTATAAGAAACATGATTCAATTAACTCATATTCGAGGACAATATCCATAATAATATCCAACAAATTTAAAGCAAATACCAAAACAATCATCCAAACAAAAAGGAAAAATTGTTCAAAACTTAAACCAAAAAATAGGGGGTTTCGGCCAACAGGGCCTTCCATGTCAAAATTTTGCTTTTCCATATGTGTTAGGTGAAGCAAAATTAGTCTCACAAATTGATTACAGGAATGGTACTCCTCAACAACATTGGTAGGGGCACAAATAAGTGCATAGCCAATGATCTATTCCATCAAAATGGAGGTAGATTTTGCACAGTTGAGGTTCGGGAATACTGTCCCTTATTCTTGAAGTTTTTGGGTCTTAGTTTCCAAGGGATCACGTGTTTGGTCGTGATGCCACCCCCTTGGTTGACCCTGATTCTACCACTATTCAGTACTCTCCAGCCGAAGAAGGAAGAGTAGATTCGGTAGGCCTCTGCTGAAGCAGAGCCTTAAGTTCGGTACACCTCTGCCGAGACAGAGCAAGACCTTCGGTACATCCCAGCCGAATCACTGGGGTGCCGCTTTCACTATTGTGCTTTTCAGTGAGCAAAGTGGTAGTATCAGATCCGAGAATTTAGTGAACCTCCATTCTCTAGGGTGCTTCTTCAGGAGCATTTTAGAGGTATGGAAGGACGAGAAAATCTTCTCCAGTCAAAGTTCAATCGGATTCTATAAACTTCAGAATTTGTACCTATTCACGGATGGAGTTCAATCATGCCTTGTGTCAGGCAAGATATGTCTTGCTTCGGGCAAGGTATGTCTTGCTTTCGACAAAGTGTGTCTTGCTTCGGGCAAGGTGTGTCTTGCTTCGGGCAAGATCATCTTTGCATGATTAGAACGATCCGTAGAGTGAGTCAAAGAGCCATGGAATCCTCGTCATTGAGGTGCTTCCATTTACAATGCTTCAGGCATAAGTCTTCGGATGAAGATCATGACGGAGGCTTATTTAGCTCTATCCACGTCATTGTTAGCTTCAATATTTCTCAACTTCTCAGTAGTCAAGTGGAGCTTCACAACTTGTGCCCACATAAAGTAGTTTCTACTAGAAACTTCCATGTTAGTGAAATTGAACTTGTTACGGTTCGGAAATCCACTGGATGGAGGGAACAAGATTGTGGTTGGTGCTTATGGGAAATAAAATCTCCATAATCATAAAAGTTAGAACATTCGGGTTCTAAGACATGGTTTGGTTTAAATTTTCATGAAAACTACGGGTTTCATGGGTATTTAGTTTTTAAGGAAACTTCAGGTTTCATGGCACTTATTCGAAGCTTCAGGTTCGAATTTATGAACTTCAAGTTCATATATACCTGCAATCAAACGCAATATATATAGAACAAAAATAATACAAATAATAAATTTGAACATATATTGGGGATAGGTAATTAAATATAGGTCTACGGGACCTTCGGGGTTTGCAAATATGACCTAAATAATTTTTGGTGGGTCGTAGTTGGAGCTGCAGGCCCAACTTTTATTTTCTTGGGCTGCTGGCAGCAAGAAAATAAAAAAATTAGAGCAGAAAATAAGCCCAACAGGGGCTGGGGTTCAATTAAGCCCAACAGGGGCTGTGTGAAGGGAAGGAAAGCAGCTGGGCTGCTTAGATAGGCCCTGAAAAATCAGGGGCCCAACAGAGTTTAAAAAAACGGGTTGGAGCAAGCGGCAAGCTTCCTGGGCCGTGGGCTACAAGCCCTGTAGCAATATGGCCCGTGTTGGGGCTGCTACTATTCTGCTTGGGGCCAAGTGAAGCGGGCCGAGAGAGCCCAAGCCCAAGAGGGGCTGGGTTCTGGAAGGAGGCCGAGTGAACCAGCGATGGGTGTCCCGTGGTGGCTGCAGGTGATTCCAGGCAGTGTCGCCGGGGAATTCAAGTGGCACCAGAGGCTGGAAAGCCTCGATTCCATCCCAGGAGCATGGGGCGACGGAGATAGAGCTATGTCGACGTCGATTGCCCAGAGAAAACCCGATTAGGGTTCGAAGAAAACCGATGCAATTTCGTCTGGAAATCGCTCCAATTCCGGCCAAAAACGTCGGGTTTTTGTCGGGGGACCATCGGAGATGACTGCAAGTCATCTGAGGTGGCTGTAGGCACCTGAAGTTGGTTCGGTTTTGGGCTGTGGGTGGCTGCAGGCAACCCACGGGTTTCTGGGCAGGAGGTTGAAGACGATGTCTGAAACGGCATCGTTTCGACCTCGGTTGGGCTCGGCTGGAGCCGTGGCTCGAAGGTTGGCTCGGCTTGGCTAAGCGGCCTGCTTCAGGCAGGCGGCTTGGCTCAGCGAAGAGCCGGCTTGGCTCGGCTCGGCTTAGGGTTTTTTCTCTTTTTTTTCTTTATTTTTCAAAAAAACGAAAAAATTTTTTCAGTAAAGAATTTCTAGTTTTTTTTCAGAAAAACGAAATTTGATGTTTTTTATAGAAAAGCGAAAAAAAATAAGAAAAAACCCTTGATTTTTCCTTCGTTCACACGATCATCAATTCACTTAATATATGACAGATATATTAAATGTCGATGTTAACACAATATTTGCAGAAGATCAATAATTCGTTAAACGCAGAAAATTGGGTTATGCATCATGGTGAAGGTTCATGCAATCAGGTCTGACAAAATATCGACAATCGAGACCGTGTTTTAGAAGAACCTGGATTGCTGATGATGATGGTTGAACAATTTGTTTGCAGGATTGCCTTCAACTCCGAATTTCCATCGTCAATGCGTTGAATCTCGTTCAAAATAACAGGGGAAAAAAATTGAATCAATAGCAAGTATATTAATTCAATAAAATAAATAAATAAATCAAAGTGAAAACTATTGAAATTAATACTCCCCATGATTGAAGATGGCCAAAACTCCAGTATAATTCTCTTGAGCACAGCGGAAAGAGCGTGCTGATAACGTGTTGTGGACATTTTTTAGTGAAGGGTGCGGCAAGAGAAGAATAGAGAGAATTTGGTGAAACTGTAGTGTATGTGGAATATGTAGTTCATATATTCCACATACCAGGTGCCTTTATTTATAGTAATAGAAGTACAAGTACAATAGGATACTAATCCCTTACAGAACGGAATAGCCTAATCCATATCTACCTAGGATTTACACAATCACATTTAACACATGTTATAAATTATCTACAACAATACTAACATTATAAAAACCAAAGGTTATTTCTGTCATTCTAAGCAATATAACACTTGGCAACTCTGTGCATCCACGTGACCACGTCTGGTATACAATACGTCAAAAAGCTGCTCCACAAAGAATTTAGCCACACACACTCTTTTTCTCTCCCCCTCAGGGTATGGCGGCAGCAATGGCGTCGAAGCTTATGCATGCGGTTCAGTACGACAGCTATGGCGGGGGAGCTTCTGGTTTAAAGGTTCTTTCTTTTGTTTGCTCTTTATCTTTTTAGATTTTTCACATCTCACTGTTATTTTTGCTTCTGGGATTTTATTAAATGCTCAATACTCGTTGGCGTAAAAAGAAAAAGATATTAACTTGTAGAGTAGTGGGAGAGTTCAGGCCTAAAATTGAGCACATCAAAAAATACTTTTGGCCCCGAAATCCGAAAATTGAAAAGGAAAAAGAGAAAATGGTTCGAGATTGATTGAATATGCATTGCTTCTTGGTGCCACTTGATTTTGAACAGCAATAAAAATCCATGGACACAGTAATGCGTTGTTTATGCAAAGTTTTGTGTTGGTTGCAGCATGCAGAGGTTCCGATTCCCACTCCGAAGAAAGGCGAGGTTTTGCTGAAACTGGAAGCAAGCAGCATAAACCCAATTGATTGGAAAATTCAAACAGGCTTGTTGCGGCCTTTTTTGCCACGCAAATTCCCTTATATACCTGGTTAGTTCTGTTTCTGCTGGTGTTGGTGACTGTGTTTTATGTATTTGCAGTATTTCAGATACATGCCTCTTTGATATCATAATGTGGAAATTGTGCCACAAGACCGATAAAAGCTATGCCTTTTGGAACCGATAAGGACTTCCATGCAGCAGGGATGCCACTGTGGCGGTATCCCAAGCCAATCACGCACATCGTGCGTCATGTGGTAATTTTAAAATGCATAGCTGTACGTGATTGGCCTTGGCTACCAGTACCACCACAGTGGCATCTTCGTTGTAGGCAAGTTTCTATCTTTGGCACCACGGTGTTTTTGGGACATTTTATGATTATTGCTTTGAGCTTTCCAAGTGGTTTGTGCTTGTGTTTTAGTAGTGAATAACTTTTCAATTGACGAACGTTGTAGCAAACTCAACTGGAAAAAGGTTCTCTTTTTACAATGACAATTACTGAAGACTTGAGCTTTTTACCCTCCTCCTTTTCAGATGTTCTCCTCATATGATTTTGCAGTGCTTGTTTTTGCAAATTTCTTATCACTGCCTGTAGTATCTGGTGATGTGAAAGTTAGTTTCGTTAAGTTCTTCAATAATTTTCCTGTTCCAGACAATTCGACGTTTGAGGATCCTTCAAAACATTCAATTTGTGTCATATAAGCTGCCACAGGCCAGGCAATGTACTGATGATAAAGTTACCTGATTTTGATTAAGTGCTACAACGTTGAACTGATTGATAAATTTACCTGAATTTGATTGATTACTACGTTGATAGCATAATGGTTACAGATTAGTTCATGTTGTCAATAAAATTCTCATCACATTCATACATGGAAGTATTTGGAGGGTTGTGAGGTAGATAAATTAGCTGGTTTTTGAAACAAATTTATGCCTTGACTTTAAAATGGATGGATATTGCTCCTATATTGCAAGACGAGTTGTTTTGCGGTTTTTGCATTCATGTCTGTGAACCTTTGGCTGGTAGGATGGTTTGTTGACATCGGCTAGTGATATTATCGAAAACAGTTACTGATGTTGCTGGAGAGGTTGTTGAAGTTGGACAGGGCGTCCAAAAGTTCAAACCGGGCGACAAAGTTGTGGCATATCTTTCCCAAGCTGTAAGTGTTCATTTTATTCCTTTGGTCATGTTCTATCTTCATTTGTTTGTCACTGTTATCGTCTGTGCCTCACTTTGTTTGTTGTCATATAAAAGGGAGGTGGACTGGCCGAGTATGCTGCAGCTAGTGAGAACTTGACAGTGACCAGGCCACCTGAAGTTTCACCAGCTGAAGCTGCTGGCTTACCTATTGCTGGTCTCACAGCTCACCAGTGTCTCACGCAAGCTGCAGGGGTCAAGCTCGACGGAAGTGGCCAGCAAAAGAACATATTGATTACTGCTGCCTCTGGCGGTGTGGGTCAATATGCAGTCCAACTAGCAAAGCTCGGAAACACTCATGTTACAGCCACTTGTGGAGCTCGTAACATTGAATTTGTCAAGAGCTTGGGGGCAGATGAGGTTCTTGACTACAAGACCCCAGAAGGAGCTGCTCTGAATAGCCCATCTGGTCGGAAATATGACGCCGTGGTCCACTGTGCAACCGGCATTCCCTGGTCAACTTTTGAGCCTAATCTGAACGCCAACGGGAAGGTCATAGACATTACTCCCAGTCCAAGTGCCTTGGTTACTTTTGCTCTGAAGAAACTCACCTTCTCGAAGAAGCAGCTGGTGCCACTGCTCATGAATGCCAAGGCTGAGAACCTGGAGTATCTCGTTAAGTTGGTGAAGGAAGGAAAGCTCAAGACAGTGATCGACTCAACGCATCCTCTGAGGAAGGTTGAAGACGCGTGGGCTAAGAGCATCGATGGACATGCGACCGGGAAGATCATCGTCGAGCCTTGAGTAGACAAAATATATATCTCAATGATTTTTTTTAATGGAATGTAAACTGACATCTTCATGTACTTAAACAAGAGTTATCTCATGCAGATGGTTGTGCGCTTTATGATGTATCTTCCAATGATGTGTGGGTCTTCAGTCTTGTATTGTAACTGATAAGGTTTGGATCTAATGTTCACATTTTCTTGTTAATACACTAATTCTGATAGTTCCCTGCAAACATTATCTTTTGCAAGCTTTGTTTTGGTGGACTAATCCAAGTGGGATTGTTGTAAATGTTGTTAGTTGTTTGGTTGTTTACTTGGGGCCAATATGTAATATCTATACATTGAAGTCACTTATTGATGTAAATATAAAAAACTCCAAGTCTATAAATAGGCTATTTAATGAGAACAATAAACACACTTATTTTCTCCTCTCAATCTCTCTCTATTCTCTCTACTCTATTTTATTTTCAACAATCATCAAATTATTTAGTAATTTTTGTACATGTAAGGCTATTTTGGTTTACATTTTTTAAAATATTTTTCTAGTTTTCAATTAGGACATGATTTTCATACCCTTTTTAACATTTCCCATGCCCCTCTTTATTTATGGACACCAAATTAAATAAATCAAATGAAAACAACGATCATAATTAAACAAAGAGAGGTGTGTGAAAGGCTAAAAAAAATATGTATCTATCAATTTTCTTTTCAATAATTATTGACATCAATGTGAAGCCATCTATCCATAGACTCAAGCTACATGTGCTTGGACCTTTGTGGTGTGCGCTCCAGCATTTGCGCTCCAGCATTTGTGCTCCAGCATTTGCCAAAAGGCAAGATTGTCTTGGTGGGTTTGAGTTTTTGGATTTTGGGGCTTTAACCTCATTTTGCCATGCATTCTTGCCTTGGCAAATGTTGGAGCCCACACCACAAAGGGCCCAGCCCAAACAACACAAGCTTGTGTTTGAGCATGTGGGTAGATGAGTTTAGGCTGACGTTACGTTGATGTCAACCCTACATTACTAAATAACTTGATGATACATTTAAAAAAAATGTGAATAGTAATTGTCTTATTCAATTGACTACATGGGTGGCAAGACAGAAAAGAAGTTGCTAAGACAATTATTACAAAAAAAAAACTTTAGTAGTATGTAGTGTTTAACATTACGTAGTATTAAGACAATACTCTATCCATGATTGACACATCCCAATCTTGACACACCAGGTGTCGAGAAGTGCTAGCCGACACGTGTTAAGTGACGAAAGTCAATTATGCATGTACAAGTGAGAAAGTGAGTAGATTTAGAGTTAGAAGCGAAATTAAGACGCCAACCGTAGCAGCACCATCTGCTAAAATTTGTCCCTTTTTAATACATTTACCAATGGGCTTTCTTATAATTTGGATATGCTATTTGGGGGTTAATCTATTAGGAATAGGATTGCATAGTTATGGTTCATTTGCATTAACATCTAATTGAACCATGCAATACCAGACACGAGATAGATCTTCCAAAGAACAAGGCTTTTTTCGAATAAGCCAATTGTGAGTTTCGGGAATATCCCCATTCATAGGTTCGAGATCCACATCTATGAATTGAAAGGTCCGAATGATCAACTCTGCAATCAGTTGTTAGAATCAATAGGTCTTCAAATCGTTCATTTGAAAAAATTGAGAACCATCTGATTTGATTCGTTCTCAATAGCCATGAGATGATCATCTTAGGGTGATCCCCATTACTTAGAAAAAGTGAGCCACCGGTTCAGGTACAAGATACTATCATTACCGCCTGGACAATTAGACATCCAAGAAGTAGAAAAAGGAATAAATATAGTGATAATTTGATTCTTCGTCGTAGTGGCTCCGCTCCATGCCTCATTTCATAGGGAACCTCAAAACGGCTCTATTTCATTATATTCCATCCATATCCCAATTCCATTCATTTAATATCCCTTTGGTGTCATTGAGATAAGAGATGTGCGGTGATGGGTAAAACCCATTATTATAGGTGCATAACAGTCAGAGCATAGTAAATAGTGCATAGAATAAAAACATTCACATCCTCGTGAGGATGGATAAGTAGAAGTTAATTAAAAGTATGAGCAAATCCTACATAATCTGGAGACACTGTCAGAACCACCAACCACAGCCGTTGCAAGCCCACGTCTCACTGGAAATCAAATCCGCCACTAAGTCCTGGAGGGGCGCAAAACATAAAAAGGTGAGTGGGTCAAAAAACAAAGTTTGATAAAACCTTTGTTTTCAAGAGCATACTATCCCCTCATTGGAAAACATGTATAGTTTTTGAAAATACGTCATACTCCCTAGTATGATCCTCAAAATACTATAATAGTAATACGGGTACTCCCCGTTCATCAAACTGACTGCTCAAAACACGAGTACTCCCCGAAAATCAAACTGACTGCTCAAAACACGGATACTCCCCGAAAATCAGACTGACTGTTCATCCCTATGTAAACACACAAGCCCAAGTAGATAAGTTACGAGAAACAGGCTAGGTATATAAGTAATACGTTGAGTACTACAATGACGCGAGTCTAACGCTAATCGTTGTGCACAAAGTGCGTCACACAAGTTCGAGTTGCTTAGTGCAACCTATAACAGGCTAGTACCTACAATGGATCCAAAGTTGCGTAGCAGTACTGGGGGTGACATCTCCAAACGTCAAGGCTAGTCTTGCCCATAGGACTGAGTACTGATACCTGGGGTGTTCTACATCTACTGATGAACAACAGTATAGAAACATGTATGGCAAATATAATACGAATGTTCTACCTCCAATAATCGCATATGATACGAGTCATGCTAACAAATTAAAGAAAGCATTGAAAAACCTTATGTAATAATACATTTATCAAAACAAAGACCCACTCACTCACCTATAAGTAGTTGGGTCGTAGCCCCCTTGTCCTGGATAGCCCCGGTAGTTCTCTGGATAAGTCTCACCTATATGAGATATCACTATAGTAATGATAAAACTCATAAAGGTTACTAATTAAACTAATTAATTAAACCTATCCCTTGTTTGCTCAACACGGAGGTCCGAAACACTCTGGAAAATATCATACGTATTGCTTCTAGGTAGTAAGCGTCATCATGAGTTGCCTCGCGTTGACGGAATTCGAAAATAATGCCCCACGCGTGGCTCACGCGTGGCACAGGAGCGGCTCACGCGCTGGTCAACTGACGACGTCAGTTGACGCCGTTAGATCTAACGGAATATTCCAACATCTCCTTTAAATCTAACAGAATATTCCTAACTGTGTTAAAAGGAATATTCCAAGAATATTCCCAGTTTAGATCGGTGCTGACGTCAGCGGGCAGTTCGGCCGGTCGCCGCTGTCGCTGTCGCCGGAATTTTGGCCGGTTTTCTAGAAAATTTTCAAATCTCCATAACTTCTTCATTTCTTGGCCAAATTTCACGTTCTTTATACCAAAATGAAGCTAGAGAGGCGTAAAATGACGGTGTACCTTTGATTTGGCTGTACAAGCTTGGGAAAATGGCCTGTAATTGCCTCGAAAGGGCGCGGCTACTGTAGCTTCGTCGATCTACGTCAAAACTCAACCAAATCAAGCAAACGATATATGAAAATTCATCTACTCAACGAGAGGAACCCAATGGTGGTAGTTGGAAACCTCACCTCAGTCTAGAATGGTGAGAAAATCGCCGGGAAGGTCTGGTTCTTCCGTGAGCTTTTCCCGTCAAACGGTCGGGAGTTTGGACAAACGGTTTGCACCATTGAGTCCAGGGCGTCGAGACGAAGATGGTGGTGATTTTAGTTTGCCTTGGTTTGACGGGTTTTTGTCGACGTGCGGTGTGCACATACGATGAGAGAGAGAGAAAGAAAAAGAGAAAAAAAATGAAAATGAGGAAAATAAGGAAAAGTGACGGGGAAGAAGAAGGAAAATTGAGATATTTTGAGTTTTGGGGGTATTGTGCACCCACCAAAACAGTCAAATTACACGGTCCCGTGTATAAAATAATCACGCACGTGTCCAAAATATCCCCAAGAATTATTTTATAACAAATTTTTTACGGGATGTTACAATGACAAATGAGTGAAAGTGCTCTAAAAGAAGAATAGACGACAATGCACCTCTCTTATCTCATATAGAGGTATTTCATCTCTCATGAATGCAAATGATTAAGGATGGTTGTGCTCACCGGTTAAGCAAGCAAAAGGATTCTGGGCCATTGCCATGCATCCTTCTCATTGTTCGTGGCAGTGGCGCCCAAAACAGGAAGGCAACTGTCACGATTGCTAGAGCAAGGGTGTGTTCTCATTTTTTGAAAGAATAAGTATTATATAAAATCGAAATCACAAAATATATGATTGAAATGGTTAATTATGTTTTACACCCTTTAGCTTTGAGGTAATTTTTAAAATGAGTCACGATGTTTCAATTTTTTCATATTGCACATTGAGGTATTGAACTTGTATCAATTTACACATTTTATCTCTTTGAATGTCTAATCCTCTATTAAATTGATGTTTTTTTTTTGTCAATGTGATGCAAATTTAACTTACACGATAACCCATATAAGAGTCTTAAGCTCACCCCATAATCAATTTAATGAATTATCATATAATTTGAAAAACACAAATTGATACATTTCAACACTTTAGGCGTAAATTGAGAAAATTGCAATTTTGTTTTAAAAAAAAGAAGAAGGTTATTTTCGTCATTTTGTCAATATAATACTTGGCAATGAAATGCGTGTATCACGTCTGGTATACAACACGTCAACTTTCCAAAAAAAATCTAGCAGCACACACTCTCTCTCTTCTGTCTTTGACGCTTTGCCGACTCAGGAGGGTGGCATGGCAGCCATGGCGTCGAAGCTTATGAATGCGGTTCAGTACGACAGCTATGGTGGAGGAGCTTCAGGTTTAAAGGTTCTTTCTTTATGATTAGTATCTCCTTCTTTTCGTTTCTATTTTCTACATTTCTCATATCTTTTATTCCTATTGTCATTTTTGCTTCTGGGATTTTATTAACTGCTAAATATTCTTTGGTGCGAAAAGTAAATGTCTTGTATAAATTTAGGCCCTGAAATCCCAAATGAAAAGAAAAAAAAAGAGAAAATGAAGGATAATCCGCTTGATTTTGAACAGCAAGAAAAATCCACGGACACAGTTATACAATGTGAGAGCTAGCTTAGTAAAATGTTTATGCAAAATTTCATGGTTGTTGCAGCATGTAGAGGTTCCGATCCCCACTCCGAAGAAAGGCGAGGTTTTGCTGAAATTGGAAGCTGCCAGTTTAAACCCAATTGATTGGAACATTCAGAGAGGCGCGTTGCGGCCTCTTCTTCCCCGCAAATTCCCTCACATACCGGGTAATTTCTGTATTGCCTGGAATTTGTGCTTGTGTGTTTTATGTGTTCGAAGTATTTCAAATGTAGGCCTCATTGGTGTTATAGTTTGGAAATAATGCCGCAGGACCAAAAGCTATGCCTTTTGGCACCACGACCACCAAAATGGTTGATCTCTTATTATTGCATTGAGCTTTCCTAGTGGTTTGTGCTTGTGTTGTAATGGTGAATAAATTTTCAGTCGACGAACATGGTGGCAAACTCAACTTGATAAATGAATAGAAAACTTCAATGCTCCGTTGGAGGAATTACAATTCCAAGTTGATGTTGGTAAAAACTGTATTTATGATGACAAGAACTGAAGACTTGAGATTTTCACCCGCCTTCTTTTCAGAAGTTCTCCTCATGTGACTTTCCAGTGCTTGTCTTGTAGTATTTTGTGATGTGAAAGTTACTTAGTTTTGTTTAGTTCTTCAATAATTTCCGAGTTCCAGACAATTTAACTGCTTAAGGATCCTTCATAACATTCAATTTGTGAAATATAAGCTGCCGCAGGTCAGGCAATGTACTGATGATAAATTACCTGATTTTGATTAAGTACTACAACGTTGAACTGATTGATTTACCTGAATTTAATTAATTGCTACGGCGTTGGAAACATAAAGCATATTCTCTGTGTCCCAAAGAGATTGCAATTTTTGAAGAAGTGGACATAATGGTTACAGATTAGTTCATGTTGTCGATAAAATTCTCATCACATTCATACATAGAAGTATTCGGAGAGTTGTGAGGTAGATAAATTAGCTGGATTATGAAACAAATTTATGCTTTGACTTTAAAATGGATGGATATTGTGAGACGAGTTGTTTTATGGTTTATGCATTCTTGTTTGTGAGTCTTAGGCTGGTAGGTTGGTTTGCTGACATCGGTTAATGATATTATTGAAAACAGTTACTGATGTTGCTGGAGAGGTTGTAGAAGTTGGACAGGGTGTCCAAAAGTTCAAACCGGGCGACAAAGTTGTGGCATTTCTGACCCAAGCTGTAAGTGTTCATTTTATTCCTTTTGTCAAGTTCTATATTCATTTGTTTGTCACTGCTGTCATCTGTGACTCACTTTGTTTGTTGTCGTATAGAAGGGAGGTGGACTGGCCGAGTATGCTGCAGCGAGTGAGAACATGACAGTGCCCAGGCCACCTGAAGTTTCACCAGCTGAAGCTGCAGGGTTACCTATTGCTGGCCTCACAGCTCTCCAGAGTATCACGCAAGCTGCAGGGGTCAAGCTTGACGGAAGTGGCCAACAAAAGAACATATTGATTACTGCTGCATCAGGTGGTGTGGGTCAGTATGCAGTCCAACTGGCAAAGCTCGGAAACACTCATGTGACAGCCACTTGTGGAGCTCGTAACATTGAATTTGTTAAGAGCTTAGGGGCAGATGAGGTTCTTGACTATAAGACCCCAGAAGGAGCCGCGCTGAATAGCCCATCTGGTCGGAAATATGATGTCGTGGTCCACTGTGCAACCAGCACTCCCTGGTCAACTTTTGAGCCTAATTTGAGTGCCAACGGGAAGGTCATAGACATCACTCCCGGTCCAAGTGCCTTGTATACTTATGCTCTGAAGAAACTCACCTTCTCCAAGAAGCAGCTGGTGCCACTGCTCATGAATTTCAAGGCTGAGAACTTGGAGTATCTAGTTTCGTTGGTGAAGGAAGGAAAGCTCAAGACAGTGATTGACTCGACGCATCCCTTGAGCAAGGCTGAAGATGCTTGGGCTAAGAGTATCGATAGACATGCGACCGGGAAGATTATTGTCGAGCCTTAAGTAGACAAGATATATACATCTTAGTGGTTTTTTAATGGGATGTAAACTTAATGTACTTATCCAAGAGTTGTCTCATACAGATGGTTGTGCGCCTTACGATACCTTCCAGTGATGTGTGGATCTTGTATTGTAATTGATAAAGTTTGGATCTAATGTTCACATTTACTTGTTAATACACTAATTATGATAGTTCCGTGCAAAAATTCTCTTTTACAAGCTTTGTTCTGGTGTAGACTTTTCTCATACTACACGGGAGGCGACTCTACGTTCCGCCTCTCTCATATGGCCGCGCTACACGGCTCTGAGGCCGTCGTTTGAGTGGTGGTGGAGAGTTTTCAGTACGTACTTTCTCACTTGAGACTTTTTCTTTTCATCACCTTTTGATTGTACAGCGTTGCAAATTCTGACTTCAGCTTCTTCTTGCTCGAGGCTTGACCTTTCCTCTTTGTCTGAGTTTTCTCACCAAGCAAGTTCTCGTTCTGGTTGTATATATTGATATGAATAGCAACTTTAACTTTAATATATTTTAACATTTTCCGACGAGGGTTTGCATCAGAGGCATGGCGTCGAAGCTTATGCATGCGGTGCAATACGCCCGCTATGGTGGAGGAGCTTCTGGTTTAAAGGTTCCATTTTCTTTATCTGTTACATTTTTCCCTTTTTTTTGTTCTATTAAGTGCTTAGTATTCGTTGGCGTGAAACAAAGAAACTGAAGTTCTAAAGGGGAAAAATAAGAGTTTTATAAAAAATTTTATGTGTATTTTATTTATGAAATTTGTTGCAGCATGTAGAAGTTCCAATACCCACTCCGAAGAAAGGCGAGGTTTTGCTGAAATTGGAAGCAGCTAGTCTAAACCCAATGGATTGGAAAATTCAGAAAGGCGTGGCACGACCTTTTTTGCCCCGAAAATTTCCTCATATACCTGGTAAGTAATCAAGTTGTTCGTATTGGTAGGAACTTTCGCCTCGGTGTCTAAGATTGAGTTGAAATGGATAACTCACTAGATTCTAATGTACGTCATCAACTCCCAAATGTTGTCTAAGTTGAAGGTAAAAAATGGATTAGTTTCCTCCTTGACTAATCCATCTTTTACCTTAAACTTACACAACATTTGAAAAGTTTGACATCCATTTTTTCATTCAACAGACATTGAATCTAGTAAATTATCTATTCATGTCCAACCCTTGACGCCAAACAAGGCCTTTGTACCCGTGTATTTTACCTGTCCAAAGTATTCCAAGTTGATGTTGGTAAAAACTGTTTTTACAATGACAATATAACTGAAGACTCGAGCTTTTTACCTGCCTCCTTTTCAAAAGTTCTCCTCATATGACTATGCAGTGCTTGTTTTTGCAAATTTTCTATCACTGCCTGTAGTATTTGGTGAAGTTTAGTTACTTAGGTTTGTTAAATTCTTCAATAATTGCCCTGGATCCTTCATAACTCAATTCGTGCCATATAAGCTGCCGCAGGCCAGACAATGTACTGATCGATAAAGTTACCTAATTTCGATTAATTACTACGTCGTTGGAAACATAAATCATACACTCGGTGCCCCCTTTGAAGAATTCGGAGAGTTGTGAGGTAGATAAATTAGCCGGATTATGAAACAAATTTATGCTTTGACTTTAAAATGGATGGATATTGCGAGACGAGTTGTTTTGCGGTTTTTGCATTCATGCCTGTGAGTCTTTGGCTGGTAGGATGGTTTGTTGACATCGGCTAATGATACTATCGAAAACAGTTACTGATGTTGCTGGAGAGGTTGTTGAAGTTGGACAGGGCGTCCAAAAGTTCAAACCGGGCGACAAGGTTGTGGCATATCTGACCCCTACTGTGAGTGTTTATCTTAATCCTTCAGTTACTTTTTCCCCTTTGAAAAGCTAATTGTGCATATAAGAAGTTTCGCATTTAGAACTCATTTGTTATATCTATGCCTCAATTTTCTGTTGTCATCTTCCATATGGATAGATTGGAGGTGGACTGGCTGAGTACGCCACAGCTAGTGAGAAGTTGACAGTGGCCAGGCCACCCGAAGTTTCAGCAGCTGAAGCTGCAGGCTTACCTATTGCTGGCCTCACAGCTCACCAATGTCTCACGCAAGCTGCTGGGGTCAAGCTTGACGGAAGTGGCCAGCGAAAGAACATATTGATTACTGCTGCCTCTGGTGGGGTTGGTCAGTATGCAGTTCAACTAGCAAAGCTCGGAAACGCTCATGTTACAGCCACTTGTGGAGCTCGTAACATTGAATTTGTCAAGAGCTTAGGGGCAGATGAGGTTCTTGACTACAAGACCCCAGAAGGAGCAGCTCTGAATAGCCCATCTGGTCGGAAATATGATGCCGTGGTCCACTGCACAACCGGCATTCCCTGGTCAACTTTTGAGCCTAATTTGAGTGCCAACGGGAAGGTCATAGACATTACTCCCGGTCCAAGTGCCTTTGCTACTTTTGCTCTGGAGAAATTCACCTTCTCGAAGAAGCAGCTGGTGCCGCTGTTCACGGATGCCAAGGCTGAGAACCTTGAGTATCTTGTTAAGTTGGTGAAGGAAGGAAAGCTCAAGACGGCGATCGACTCGACGCATCCTCTGAGCAAGGCTGAAGATGCTTGGGCTAAGAGTGTCGATGGACATGCAACCGGGAAGATCATCGTTGAGAACTTGAGACTTGAGTAGACGAAATATATATTTTTGTGACCTCAAACAAATTATAAACGGGATGTAAACATATCCAAGAGTTGTCTGATACAGTTGGTTTAGTTGTGTGCTATATGATATGATATTTCTAGTAATGTGTGGGTCTTGTATTGTTAATGATAAGGATTGGATTTAATGTTCATTTTCTTGTAAAGTGTATTTGACAGTAGTTTGATTTGAACAAGGGAGTAGGCTACAGTGCTCGCAAGCATTGAATGCTCACACCGATCTCACCCTCCTTTCTCCCCTCTCTCCTCCCTCCTCCTTCCTTTTAATGGTGAGATCGGTGTGAGCATTCAATGCTTGCGAGCACTGTAGCCAGTCCCTTGAACAAGTTATACAAAGTTGGCCTTAGATAAAAATTTAACTAAAAATTCTACGGACGGGTAGAAAAATCAGAAAAAATACTCATTCAACTAACATGGAACACGTGTATGAGTTTGTTCCACGATAGACGTGGGCTAATTAGTCAATTCACATGTCCGACACAGTGTTGTACCAAAGATAATGCACCAAATGACTGAAGCATAAGCTCTCTGTACTTCATAAAATCTGGGAGGGAGCTTCCAGCTTCTGTCGGCTTTTCGAAACGTTTAAGGTTGAACTGACAACTGAGAGACTATGGCCAATGAGATCATGCATGCTGTTCAGTACGATAGCTACGGCGGAGGACCTTCTGCCCTAAAGGTTATTCTTTTCAAATTTCACCTCTTCGTCTTCTAATTTAAAAAATAACTGCAATTCCATTTCGATTACAAGTATTTGATTAGTCATTGAAATGTTAGGAAGGAAAAGATAAAAGGGAGAGGTTTTCTCTGTCACATGTATTGTTTTTATTGGGCGACGGAGCTATTCCTGGATCATCACGTGATGAGAGAGATAGATACACTAGATTTTGTTATTGAGAAACTTACCATTTACATATGCTCATTTGAAATGTTAAACCAAGTTGTTGGTCATTTATGTGGATACATTGCATTTTTGGCACTTTTGCTTTGAAGAACACATTATTGTCAGGACTCATGACATTGGCCTTATTGCAGCATGTTGAAGTTCCGATTCCAAATCCGAACAAAGATGAGGTGTTACTGAAATTGGAGGCAGCTAGTCTAAATCCTTTTGATTGGAAAGTTCAAAAAGGCATGCTCTGGCCTTTGTTGCCTCGCAGGTTTCCGTATATACCGGGTAATTTGGTTTTGCTGTCTTTAGACACTCTGCTTCTTATGGGATCCTTTTCGTGTTTATACCTCTTTACGTATGCTTCATTCCATGTATTATTTGAGCTTCTTCTTGAAAAAGTAGGATGAATGTTCTACAAATGCTTAAACACGCTAATAATTTGCGTTTTGAATGTACTGTTTTCTTGTTCATTTGGTCTATTAAACTTCTGGAGTGGCCTTTGTGTTATCTGGGGAGAGATTCTTACATGAAACCGTTGATATCCAGCGCGATGAGAGTGACAGAGAGTAAAGGGATATGCAACTGGGATTTATTCGAAGGGAAAGAGAGGGCGGGGGGTGCATTTTTTAAGATGAGATATACAATGCTTTATGTTCAAGTTAATTTGTTAACGGAAGATATTCCTTGCTGGAACTCGGAACAGGTATCGATGTGGCAGGAGAGGTTGTAAAGGTAGGACCTGGAGTCAAAAATTTCAAATCTGGTGACAAAGTTGTTGCAATGGTTAATCCTCTTGTAAGTTCCCTTATATACTAGCTCATTTTCTCTGATTCACTTGAAATTCTTCGTCGTCGGCGAAGTACAATTTAGCTGAAAGGATAACATAATTCAGACAAAGGGAATTAAGCTTCCATATCATGTTTTGGAAATAGCATCTTTTAGGCTCCACAAACATCTAGGAAACATGCATATAGATGGATATAACTTAATTTAGAGCTATTATTTTCATAAATTATGGTCTGAATAATGATCTACCAATTTGAAAAGTAGTATCCATTTGTTCAATCTGAATTGTTGTATTTGTAAACCCTCGTTAACCCCTCATCGATTTTGTGTGCCCCTTTCCCTCGCGTCGTTCCAGTTGGCATGAGACTGAACTGTTGTATCTCATGCATCATTCATTGATACATACCATGTCCGTTTTGTCTGATTCTGTTCTTCGACAATGAATCAAAGAATGGAGGTGGACTAGCTGAACTTGCCGTGACAATGGAGAGCGTGACTGTTGCAAGGCCACCGGAAGTTTCAGCAGCCACTGCTGTAGGATTACCCGTTGCTGGTCTCACAGCTCACCAGGCTCTTATACAACCTGCTGGGATCAAGCTTGATGGAAGTGGTCAGCAAGCAAACATTCTGATCACAGCTGCTTCAGGCGGTGTAGGTCTCTACGCAGTTCAATTGGCAAAGCTCGGAAACACTCATGTTACAGCCACTTGTGGTGCCCGCAACATTGAACTGGTCAAGAGCCTAGGGGCTGATGAGGTTATTGACTACAAGACCCCAGAAGGGGCAGCTCTTAGGAGTCCATCCGGTCGAAAATATGATGCTGTGATCCATTGTGCAACAGGCATTCCCTGGTCAACTTTTGAGCCTAATTTGAGTGCGAACGGTAAGGTAATAGATATTACTCCCACCCTCGGTTCTGTGGCGAGCTTTGCATTGAAGAAACTTACCTTTTCCAAGAAGCAACTGGTGCCACTGCTCTTATCTCCCAAGGCGGATAACCTCGATTATCTTGTTAAGTTGGTGAAAGAAGGGAAGCTGAAGACGATAATTGACTCAAAGTATCCCCTGGCCAAGGCAGAGGACGCTTGGGCTAAAAGCATCGATGGCCATGCTACCGGAAAGATAATTGTGGAGCCTTAGTTTTGGCCATGCTAGGCTTTGATTTGCCCGGTGTTAATTATGTAGTTATATGAGAAGTTTGAGTATTAATTCAATGATGTGTTTATTCACCAAAGGACTATGATGTATGGTTTTACCAATGATCTTGTTACTACCAAATTTCAGTAAGTTAATGATAGTGCTTTGAGTAGTTTGAAAAAATTAATAATTTTGCTCAGAGTAATAACAATGAATCATAAACAGCAGGAAATTTTATTAGAAAAGAAATCGACTAGAGTTCTTTAAGGGCGGTGACCAAAAATGCACTCTTTACAATGAAGTTGGAGTAAACCAACCGAGTTTGGACCGTATTGACACAAGAACACTTGGGAAGGATTGCTCAATTCTTCTGCTATCCGGGTGAAATATACCGATCTCACGAGATGGATATGTTTCTAAAGACTCTATTTGTTGCAAAATAAATGCAATTCCCTGCGAACTCTTTGAAATCACTCGCCGGAAGACACAAGGGCGGTGACAAAAAATGGAATCTGAAAATGAACGCCTTTCTGAAGAGGCAAACCAAGCCAAGGGTGTCATGCATAAAGAAATTGAACGCCTTTCGGACGAAGTAAAGCAAGCCAAGTTCGAAAAGGATGGCATGCAGAAAGAAATTAAACGCCTTGAGGAAAAGCAAGACGGATTTAATATGTTCTACGATGTTTTTCGTAAAAGCAAAAGGCAAGAATGATGCTTTAAAGGTAAGCACATTTATACTGATGTGTAATATGTTACTAAAGATTTCTTATATGATTTGTGTTGCTCGATATCTAGGCAAATTTTAAGATACAATGATCTTCCATTCTTCATTAATTAGCTCATATCTTTGGAAGATAATAGAGCCAAGTTTCTTACAAGGCCATTCCATGTTTATGAAACTTACAGTTCCCTAGATCAGATAAATTGTTATGAATCTCGGCCCAGTAGTAATTGAAATCATGATGTGGGCCGAGAAGTGGCAAGAGTCCACCCAAAAAAGAGATTGTCATGGATCTTGGCCCATTGATGGACTAACAGATAGAGTGGCCGAATCCTGATTGAATAAGAATTCCTTGAGAGATAAAGTCCAATGATGATAGAATATTCAAGTCCTGGTTGGAGTAGAATTGTTCGAAGGATCAGATTGGCATCTAGATTGGTATATGGAGGAGCTCGGCGTGACATATTAGGATTATTGAGAATTGTGATTAGCTCCTGAATGGGATTTGAATTGAATGAATAATCAGTCCAGGTTCAGAACATGTGCAACGTGAAAAGGACCTTCAATTTGAAACAGAGGGAACAACCAAAGCATACTATAGTAAGGTTACACTACATTGAAGCAAGGTGGGACTAATTAAGGACTATTAATCCCTGAAAGCATCAGTTACATCAAAATAATGTTTGCAACACAATTAGAGGTTCGCGGAGTATTGAAAGGCATGGTCTTTGTTTGGTGTTGAATGGTTGAGTTTGTTAAGAGTTCAATTAAATGTCTTCACGTTTAAGGGACTGGCTACAGTGCTCGCAAGCATTGAATGCTTACACTGATCTCACCCTCTTTTCCCTCCTCTCTCCTCCCTCCTCCTTCCTTTTAATGATGAGATCAGTGTAAGCATTCAATGCTTGCGAGCACTGTAGCCTACTCCCACGTTTAATGCTTGGTCTCAACTCAAGCTATCTAGGTAACTCAACAGAACAGAACAAAACACATAGTAATATACATTGTTGTATTGCAGTACATGAACTTTAATTTACAGTCCCAAAAAAGTGCATGGAGTGCACAATGTCCGAATATATTTTGTCCACTTAAAGCTCCAAAGTGATCTTCCCAGTAGCATGGCCGTCGATACTCTTAGCCCAAGCATCTTCAGCCTTGCTCAGAGAATGCTTCGAGTCAATCACCGTCTTGAGCTTTCCTTCCTTCACCAACTTAACAAGATACCCCAGGTTCGCCCCCTTGGGAATCATGAGCAGTGGCACCAGCTGCTTCTTCGAGAAGGTGAGTTTCTTCACGACAAAAGTAGCGAAAGAACTCGCAGTCGGAGCAATGTCTATAACCTTCCCTTTTGCATTCAAATTAGGCTCAAAAGTTGACCAAGGAATGCCTTTTGCACAGTTGATTACGAAGTCATATTTTCGTCCAGATGGGCTTTTTAGAGCTGCCCCATCCGCGGTCTTGTAGTCAAGAACCTCATCTGCCCCTAAGCTCTTGACCAATTCGACGTTACGCACCCCACATGTGGCTGTAACGTGAGTATTTCCGAGCTTTGCTAGTTGGACTGCATAGTGTCCCACGCCGCCAGAGGCAGCAGTGATCAATATGTTCTTATTTTGACCAGTTCCGTCAAGCTTGATCCCTGCACATTGGGTGAGAGCTTGGTGAGCTGTGAGGCCGGCAACAGGTAAGCATGCGCCTTCGGCAGCTGAAACTTCAGGCGGCCTAGCAACCATGAATCTCTCATTAGTTACAGCAAACTCAGCCAGCCCTCCTCCACTCTATCAAACACATGAATTTTACATGTGAAAATCCTAAGCATAAACAGGTAGCTCTTCAAGAAAAGGGGAATAAATGGATCTAGCACTTACGAAATGGCTGAGCAGTACAACAACTTTGTCTCCGACTTTGAACTTTTTGGCTCCTTGTCCAACTTCTACAACCTCTCCGGCCACATCAGTTACTGGTCATGTGATGCGAGAGATATTGAGAAGATAATAAATAACCGGCCACACTCAAGATTTTGCACTATAGACAGCAGCCTAAAGCTCAAAAGACATAGAATGCATAAAAATCCCAAAACAACTAATCTTTCAACATCATAGGATAATCATCCATCATAATTTGAATGCATAAGTTTGATACAGAATCCTACTAATCCATCTACCTACACAACACTCGAAATACGCTCCATGTACAAATCGAGGACAAATGAGAGACTATATTTGGTGTTCTGGCATAAGTTTTATTTACAAATGTTGAAGAAAAACGAGAAAAAAAAATCAAATCACATGAAAAATCAGATTTACCAGGTATTTGGGGGAATTTTCCGGGGAAAAGAGGCCGTAGCTCGCCTTTCTGAATTTTCCAATCAACTGGATTGAGACTAGCTGCTTCCAATTTCAGCAAAACCTCATTTTTCTTCGGGGCGGGAATTGGAACCTCAACATGCTGCAACAAATTACATAAAATTTACGTTAACGATTTGTTACGATAGTTCATTCGGTGTCCCGATTATGAATCACCACTTCAACTCAATCTTTAAACACTTTGCTAGCAGGTTGTACTTGTTACATGATTAAATACTTATTAATTATAGTATTAATCACCATGACAACCGAATTAAACATTGATGGCTTAGAAACTCGAGTAAACTCGAGTATTAATCACCACTTCAGCTAATTAAGAACTTTCACTTTTCTTGAGGTATAAGGAATCACCTTCAAACCAGCTGCTCCTCCACCATAGCTGTCGTACTGAACTGCATGCATAAGCTTCGCCGCCATGGTTGATCATGCACACGCAGAGACAGAGTGAGAGAGAGAGAGAGAGAGAGAGAGAGAGATAGACAGTGTTGCGAGATTTCTGGAATGGGGTTTTTGAGTTTTACAGATATAAATAACAAAGACTGAGGACATTCACATTGTTTTCTTCACTTCATTACCTGTTTTTTTTATACTTATTTGTATATAAATACAAAAAGAAGAATATAAAAAAAATTTAACTTCATTAGGTTCCGATGTGAGGCAAGCTTCAACAAAACTTTAAAGTAATTGGTTTGCCTTGCTTTACTAGTCAACCATGATGAACAATATTTGCTTTTAAAAATCATCTATTATTCATCATGGATTGTTATTCTATATTATTGTATCCTAATTAACTAAAAGGAAAAGTGATTTGTATTCTTGATCACACATAGAATAAAGCGACCAATCTTTTCTCTCATGCTTTGCTTGTAACATCTGCAAGGGATATAATAATTTCCTGAATTTGTTATTTTCTTGTGGGGATTAGTTCATATCATAACTTATATAACAAAACAATTAAAAAATAAAATTTTATTCGTTTATGTGTAGCTTTTGTGAGTAGTATTTGTTGTATCACCATCTTCTGAACACTTTGTAATGGCTGATTTTAACTAATGATAATATAATCAATTGATTTAGTTAAAAGTGGTTTTCAAATTTATCTAACATGTACATCGAACACGATTGATGTTGGGATTGGATTGTATTGAATAACTCGCTAGTTCAAAATATGTAGAAGAAAGAATTGAAGGCCAACTTCCAAATGTTGTCTAGGCCGAAGATAGAAGATGGATTCGTTTACATGTGGTTTTAATTAACAAGGTACTAATATATATTGGATGCAAAATAAAAGTCACACATTATTCTTCTGCTGCAAATGAATACAATTAATCCCAACAATTTTTGTTTACTTAAGGCTCCACAATGATCTTCCCAGTACATTGGCCATTGATTCTCTTAGCCCAAGCATCTTCGGCCTTGCTCAGAGGATGCTTCGAGTTGATCACCGTCTTGAGCTTTCCTTCCTTCACCAACTTCACCAGACAATCCAGGTTCTCAGCCTTGGCATTAATCATCAGTGGCACCATCTTCTTCTTGGAGAAAGTGATTTTTTTCAGAACAAAAGTGAACAATGAACTTGCACCCGGAGTAAGGTCTATAACTGTCCCTCTTTCGCTCAAATTTGGCTCCAAAATCGACCAAGGAATCGCTGCCGATGCGCTGTGGATTACAAAATCATATTTCTGACCAGACGGGCTCGTTAGGGCTGCCCCATCAGGGGTGTTGTAGTCAAGGACCTCGTCTGCCCCTAAGCTCTTGAGCAATTCAATGTTTCTTGCTCCACAAGTAGCTGTTACATGAGTGTTTCCGAGCTTTGCTAGCTGGACTGCGTAGAGACCAACGCCACCAGAGGCACCAGTGATCAGTATGTTCTTCTGCTGGCCAGTTCCATCCAACTTGATCCCTGCGGCTTCGGTGAGAGCCTGGTGAGCTGTGAGGCCAGCAATTGGTAAGCCTGCACCTTCAGCCGCTGAAACTTCAGGTGGCCTCGGCACTGTCGAGGTCTCACTCGCTGCAGCATACTCAGCCAGTCCACCTCCATTCTATCGATAAGTAACGTGATAACACACATAAAGTGAGGCATTTGGTAACCAACACATGAATTTTGTAAGTGAAACTTGTAACCCATAGAAAAGCATCTTCAAAGTACTTACACCATAGCTGAGTAATGCCACAACTTTGTCACCTACTTTGAACTTTTGGACGTCTTGTCCAATTTGTACAATCTCTCCGGCCACATCGGTAACTGTCCCTCATAATGTCACCAGCCAAAGTTAGCAGATGAACTACAAGCCTATGACTCGAAGACATCAAATATGCATAAATCACGAGACCTAGCTAGGAACGCAATGTGTTGTTTCAGAATCCAACTAATCCATCTTCCTCCTCACAATGCTTCCATACATGAATTGTAAATAAATGTTTTCAGGTAAATTTCGAATTTTCAGAACAATATGACAATTCACAGAATAAGAAAACAAGATACAAGGCTAATTGAAGAACATACTGCTGAATTCGGAGGGTGTAAAAGGCTCGAGTCTTCAGTTTGTCATTGTAAAAGCAGAGTTCCTACTAACATATATATCAACTTGTAATTTTAGGTTTCAAACAAAAGTGTATATATATATGTGTGTGTGTGTCTTTCTAATTGCTCAAATGGCCACCAAATAAGCATATAACTTTTATTCATTTTTTCAGTTACAATAGATTCGGGGGTACATATAAGCGCTTATGCCGGTTTCCAACCACGTTGGTGGACTGAAAGTTGTTCACTCAGTAACTCTTTAAGTGCAAACAACTGGGAAAGTCCACTTCAACATGAAAATAAAGAGTAAGAGTGTGTGCAATTATGTCATAGTTTCTGTTTACAAATGTCAAATAGGACACAGGAAAAAGAGCATTACCAGGTGTGTGTGGCAATTTTCTGGGGAAAAGAGGTCGTGCGAGGCCTTTCTGAATTTTGAAATCACTTGGATTTAGACTTGCTGCTTCCAATTTCACCAAAACCTCGTCTTTCTTAAGAGTGGGGATTGGAATCTCCACATGCTGCAATAAACATAGAATAACTATAACAATTTAATTATAAAGGTTAGACATAAAGGCTCGAGTCCCCCTCCCCATATTTTAGATTAAATAAAAATATCGCTCGAGTAGATCAACAAAACCAGTACATATTCACAGCACGAAACAGTATGAAACCTCAAAGCCTCAAAGCCATGTCCCATGGCTGTATTACTCTTTAAAACAAGCAAAAGGAGCACAAAAACGTTGAAATGAAACATACAAAGAAAAAGGAGCAGATGAATAATTGAAAGTTTTAAACAAACCTTTAAACCAGAAGGTCCTCCGCCATAGCTTTCATACTGAACCGCATGCATAAGCTTTGCCGCCATGGCTGCCAAACTTCCGGGACAGAGTTTGAGAAATGTGAGCTTTTTTGTTGCCCTTTTGTTTTTGTTTTTGCTGTAATAATTATACTAATTCAGCATCATGTTATAGTTGTTGGAAAGCTTTGTGCGCGTGACGAGTCAACCCTGATAACTGCTGTATTGGAGCAACTTGTTTAGTTAATATGATTATCTCGTAGCTTTGTTTTGGTCAATGCTGAAAAATTAAGGAAGAAAGACTTGTTCAGGAGATAAATATGTTATGTGAAAGGTGCTTCCAAGCCTGACTTTGTTGAATTGAAGAAAACGCATCGAATAGAATGAAGCAATTGTGTTCTCAACTTGTTGAAGCTTTGCCTTGATCACCAAGAAAATCTAACCACAAAGCCGCCCGGCTTTGCTCCTCTAGATCCCGCAACTTCAGCCCAATTGACCCACGTAAATCCAGAAGGCAGCTGGGCCCAAATTTAAATTCAACAACTAAGGGTAAAGTGTCTGTAGCTCAGTTAGATAAGACTAAGAGCATTCACCCTTGCACTCAAGGTCCCAAGTTCGATTAGTTTCTATGATAAAACAATTAAAACCCACTAATTTGATTCGTTTACCTGGAGTTCATCTTCTGGGAAATTCATTAGTCACCGAAACTGGAGCTTTCTGAGGGCTTATTCTAAATAATAATGATTAAAATTATCATTTGAATAAACTAATTAACAGTTGAAAACGAACAACAATCCTAAACCTTGTCATTAATAATATCCAATCATAAAAAAAGAAACCGTAAATAAAATAAAATTCACACATTATTTAAAAGATGTAAGGGTCTATATCTAAAAGAACCCTTTATATAAATATGTTATTCTTGCACATGAAGTTTACTACCAGTCTACAATACCAAAAGGAAAAGGAGGAAAAAATCATGACAAAAACTTGGTCTACTTAATTAGGCTCCACAATGATCTTCCGAGTGCATTGGCTACTGATTCTCTTAGCCCAAGCCTCTTCAACCTTGCTCAGAGGATGCGTCGAGTCGATCACCGTCTTGAGTTTTCCTACCTTCACCAACTTTTCAGGACAATCCAGGTTCTAAGCCTTGGCATTTATAATCAGCAGCACCAGCTTCTTCTTGGAGAAGGTAATTTTCTTCAGAACAAAAGTAAACAAATTACTTGCACCAATTGTAAGGTCTATTACCTTCCCTCTTGCACTCAAGTTCGCCTCAAAAACCGACCAAGGAATTGCTTGTGAAGCACTGTGGATCACGTAATCATATTTCTGACCTGACGGGCTCTTTAGGGCTATCCTGTCAGGGGTTTTGTAGTCAAGAACCTCATCTGCCCCTAAGCTCTTGACCAATTCAATGTTTCTTGCTCCACAAGTAGCTGTTACATGAGTGTTTCCGAGCTTTGCTAGTTGGACTGTATAGAGACCAACGCCGCCAGCAGCGCCAGTGATCAGTATGTTCTTCAACTCGCCGGTTCCATCAAGCTTGATCCCTGCACCCTTGGTAAGAGCCTGGTGTGCTGAGAGACCGGCAACAGGTACGCCAGAACCTTCAGCTGCCGAAACTTCAGGAGGCCTAGCAACTACTGATTTCTCTTTGGCTGCGGAAAACTCAGCTAGTCCACCACCATTCTATGGATATGATTGGTAACAAACACATGAAATTAATCTGTTTGTGAAACTTTCTTTATATATAGAAGCGATAGTAAATACTCTGAACCCACTAAGCTACAAGCCCCATATGTGAAACTTAAACTTCGACAAAGGAATAAAATGAGCACTTACACTATAGCAAAGTAATGCCACAACTTTGTCACCCACTTTGAACTTCTTGACTCCTTGTCCAACCTCAACTATCTCTCCGACTACATCTGTAACTATTGCCGGCACATAATGCCATCCGCCAAAGTTAACAAAAACTAACCTACTGGCCTAAGACTCATCAAAGACATCAAATTCATAAATCACAAAACAGGTCTCATCATCTTTGTAGTTACTACTGATGCAAAAATAATTAATTACCAAGTGTGTGAGGCAATTTGCTAGGGAAAAAAGGGCACGCGAGGACTTTCTGAATTTTAAAATCTCCTGGATTTAGAATAGCTGCTTCTAATTTCAGTAGAACCTCATCCTTTTTCAAAGTGGGGATTGGAATCTTAACATGCTGCAACAAATATAAGAAGTTAAAGAGACAACAGAAAAGGCCTAAACGAAACAGGTTGCAATAAATCTTCTTGGTGTATTTGGCTATACTAGAAACATGAACGAGGAACTGAGACGAACATCTATATAGAATATGTCAGAAGAAAAAAATCAATGAAGGAAAAAAGAAAGTTCCAAGAATTCTACAAAAAAAAGTTGTTTGTAAACATAAAGAAAAAGAGCAGATAAATAAAGAACCTTCAAACCAGAAGGTCCTCCGCCGTAGCTTTTGTACTGAACCGTATTCATAAGCTCAGCTGCCATGGCTGCCAAACTCGGACACTGAGAGAGTGAGAACTGTGAGAAAAGAAATTTTTAAATGCACCATCAAGTGAACCCCATATTATATATAACAATGCACCATCATGTGAACTGCATATATTATACTGTAACGTGTTCATTCGGTTTATAAATTGTTTGAAAACTTTGTGTCCATAGAATTCAACCCCTGATAATTGTTCTATTGGAGCATTTTGTTTGACTAATGATGATCTCATTTGACAAAATTGAACTTGATTTGTCGTTTCATTTATTCTATGAAAATTGTCTTCCAATCACATATAAATGAAGAACAATTGTATTCTGAATGTGTTGTTCTGCACATATCTATAACTTTGGCTTGGTCATCAAGCAAAATCTAACCACAGACTATATATTGTTAAATAACTGTATTGTTTTATTAATTAATGATTCGTTATTCCTTTATGTTTCGAGTAATCTAAGACACATTCTTAATTAGTTTGGCTAATTATTTTGTCATCTCAGAATTAACAAACACTTGTTCTTATACTTTGTAAAAGACTATTGGCATATTTCAGATGAAAACATCTGAATTATTCTCGAATATAACTAAGACAATAAAATGAACATTAAGCCGAAAGTTAGTCCTTAAAATTTACAAATCCCAATAATAATTTATGTGATTAAAGCTCCACAATGATCTTTCCAGTAGCATGCCCATCTATACTCTTAGCCCAAGCATCTTCAGCCTTGCTTAGAGCATGTTTTGAGTCAATCACCGTCTTGAGCTTTCTTTCCTTCACCAACATTACAAGATACTCCAGGTTCTCAGCCTCGGCATTCTTGAGCAGTGGCACCAGCTGCTTCTTTGAGAAGGTGATTGTGTTTAGTACCAAAGTAAGCAAGGCGCTAGGAGTGAGGCTAATGTCTGTCACCTTCCCTTCTGCGCTCAAATTAGGCTCAAATGTTGCCCAAGGAATGCCTGCTGATGCGCAGTGGATCACAGCATCATATTTCCGACCAGATGGGCTCTTGAGAGATGCCCCATCAGGGGTCTTGTAGTCAAGAACCTCATCTGCCCCCAAGTTCTTGACCAATTCAACGTTACGCGCTCCACACGTGGCTGTGACATGAGTGTTTCCGAGCTTTGCTAGTTGGACTGCATAGTGACCTACGCCGCCAGAGGCAGCAGTGATCAGTATGTTCTTCTGCTGGCCAGTTCCATCAAGCTTGATGTTTGCAGCTTGGGTGAGAGCCTGGAGAGCTGTTAGACCAGCAATAGGTAAGCCAGCGCTTTCTGCTGCTGGAACTTCTGGGGGCCTAGCAACTGTCAATCTCTCACTGGCTACCGAAAACTCAGCCAGTCCACCTCCATTCTTTTTCAATAATATGACAGCAGAGATGATATCAATAACAAACAAATTAACTTTTCATGTGAAACTTGTACCTGAGGAAAAAATGACCACTTACAAAAAGATTGAGCAACGCCACAACTTTGTCGCCTGCTTTGAATTTTTTGACGCCTTGTCCGACCTCTATGATCTCTCCGGCCACATCATTAACTGTTCTAGATAATCTCATCAGCCAAACTTAACAAAGCAACCTACCATCTTATGATTCAAACCGGATTATGGGAAAAAAGGCATAACGAAATTACCAGGTACGTGAGGAAGTTTTCCTGGAAAAACAGGCCATAGAATGCCTTTCTGAACTTTCCAATCAGATGGATTCAGACTAGCTGCTTCCAGTTTCAGACAAACATAAAATCGACCTTAAGATTTCAGGCAGTTGAGGTTGTGAAAAGATTTCTTTTCAAAACTGCAATTTATCAGATTAGAGAATGTCCAGAAGCAAAAATAAAAACAGGAAAAAAAAAAGGCAGACAAATTAAGGAGCAGAAAAGTTCAGAAACCTTCAAACCAGAAGGTCCTCCACCATAACAGTTGTACTGAAACTGCATGCATGAGTTTGGGCGCCACCGGCACGGCTGCCATAACTAGAAACATAGAGAATGAGCGGTGAGAAGTAAATTTTGCAGCCCCATGCCATCAAGCGATTTATCAATCATTGAAGAAGTCAACGATGATGTTTGAGCATTTTCTTTTGGTTTAAGGATTATTTCACATAGTATAAAGTTGAACTAATTATACATGAAACAAGACAATAAAGCAAGTAATTGAATATCTTAAGTTGTGAAGCTTGGGGAGTGCTAAGAAAATTGCTCTCGCGTTACTAATTTCTAGGTGTTAAATGCCTGTAGGCGGCCGTATTTTGTAACTCACATGCACCTATGGTTAGAAATCACTTGAGTGCATGAGCAACTGGTTGTATCACTCCTTTGGTGCAGCACGGTTAAATCAAAATCTTCCAGCAAATTTCTACGTGCTTAAGTCTCTCAGTAGTCATGAAAAGAGGAAAAAATAGGACGTATACTAACATTTTCTTGTTTTCTTTCTCAAAATCGATACACTTTGTTCTTATGATTTACGATGCACAGATTTACAAAAATTGAAGAGGTCTTTAACGTAATCAAGCATTCTCTGTAACATATCCAAACGCATCCTTGTAATTATTCCACGTATCATTCACAATACTATAAACCATCTCAGAAAACCCCTTGGAAACCTCCGAATAATCAGCGAGCAACCCATCCAACGACTCAAGCGAAGTCTTTGTTTTCTCCACGAGATCTAGAATCGCAGAAGTGGTAACGCTGGCAGACCCCGTGACACTTCCTTTTAGAAAATCAAAGAAAGTAGAGATCAGAGCGCTTATTGCTTTCATTACAAGTTCCACAAAGTACTGAGAACATGACTTGATGACCTCTGTGGCTAGTTGCAATGTGCCATGGATGGCTTGGCCCGGTGCTCTGAAACCCTGGATCAATAACACGAGAAGATGAGCTGTAGCAGAGAAGATCAAGCGCGTAACCAAGTTCGATATGAAGCTCATTGCGAAGAAGATGAGTTTGAGAAGGAACACAACCATCTTTGCTGATTTTTTTAGTCTTCGGGATAGCATTTAGTGTAGGAAGCAACTTGGCTTATTATATACGTGTGATTAAGGCTTAAACAGAGCTGAGGTCACAAGATTACCATAGCTTATACGCAATGCTAATTGTTTACCGTTGGAGTGGCAAACCCTTAATTTAATTTGTTGGCTGTAATTTTATAAGGAGCAGTTGTTGAATCATTATCGTCCGGGAAATTTCGATGTCGCTAAGAAATATAAACTGAGCTTTCGTGAGACTGATTCTAACTAAAAATAATAGTAATATACTGAATCAACTGGTTTCGAATTGATGTAGTTGCGTACTCAAAACATAATCGAATCAAATCGGGTTTTCAACTAATTAAATAAAGGGTTCGACTCTTCGAGTTTCACATAAAACATGGACAACAAAGTTTACTTAGGATACATTAAGTGCATTAGTACTAATCTGCGGATTAGGATCCAAAATCCAACTGAAGCATGTGAACTTTACTGTTACACATATTACTAGTACTTTATACCCAAGGCATTCATAAATAAACGAAAACAGAGCTTGTGAAACTGAGAACATAGAATTCAGTGGAGTAAAATAAGACTCTCGCTATAAGCATCGACATAAGGAAGGTCGGAATGATGCATCTTGATTCCAGTATTCTTGACTTTGCGTGACGCCGGATCATGTAAAACCAAATCTCCGCTAAAACCTAAACCAAACATAACTAGATGAACTCTGCCATTTGTTCCAAACCCCAAGGGCCCTGCTACAAATCCCATTTCTGGAAGATCAATAGTGCGGATCATTTTCCAATTATCCGCTTCCAAAATCCATATGTCACAATACCGGCCCTTCCCTTCATCTAGGTCTAGTCTATGATGGAATAAAGAGAGTGATTTCTCAAACACTTGAAAAGTAATTAAACCGAGCACTCCATGCAATATATCAGGATACAGAATCTTTTGAAAAACCTCACTACCCAGATCAAACGATAGGATGAATGAGCGATTTTCAGAACTCCCCTTTGCAATCCAATACACAACTCCACTCAAGAATGCACCCCTGTTTTGCAACAAACTGACACCTTGTGAAACAGGAGGAGCTGCAGTTATTTTTCTCCAAGAGTTCAATCCAAGGCTGTAAACCTCAACGCTAAGTTTCTTGCACAGCCTCTGAATCCTCACCACCTTATAGTCATTCGCCCCACCATGAAACCCAAACCCGAGAGCAACCAAAACGCTTTTGGGCTGAATGAGGCCCTCGGGAAGTCTCTTGAGTTTTCTAATCGATGGATTCCAAAGATACACAGGAGCCTTCGCGCTTTTAGCTTTTGTAACGCCAGAGATGCAAATTAATCCATTGCAAGAACCATGAATGGTAAAATCAGGCTTGTCCTTAGGAGGCTCTAAATCCAAACACTTGGCAAATGTTTCAGCATCAAAGAGTGACAAGCAATTTAGCTCAGCATTGCGGATAAGCAGATAATTACAAGAACTTTTCGCAACATTCCTTTCGATATGGAAGTTAATGAAACTAGAGCTGCTGACCAAAGTGTTCCAAGATTTGCAAACACATGTACACCTCAAAAGAGATTTCGCAGGTAATCTTGTAAAAATATCAAACACAACTTCTTGGGGTAAATCGTCTCTCAACACTTGTTTACCTCTTCTTTGCCTTCTTTCGTACTTGATGGTGAACATGTTGACAGCAAAAATTTACACACAACTCAACTGATCTTAACAGGATAACAAGAGCATTCCAAAATCCAAACTCCAAAATGGCAATTTCCAAACACAATTACCAGAAACCCACATCAACAAAATCTCATGAAGCACAACCCAGTTCTTGGAAACTGCAGTTAAGCAATATAATCAGATACCCAGAATTAAATCATACCTCATTTTTGCCCAAATTCGAAACCCTAGTTACTCACTTCAACAAATGAAGGAATCTGGAGAGACAATCACTGAGGGAATCCAAAGAGACAATCAATCATTAAACTTACCTAGATGCACAAAGAAGTTGAACAACTACGAACCCATTTCTTGGCTTCATGAGCTGATGGGGTTCCCTGTCCTCCCATGGCGACTTCGTTCACACTCAAACCATAGTTTGCCAGCTTCACTCATTTCTTTGGTAGTACTATAATTAACTGGTTTGATAATTGATAGTATGGTGGGACCAAAAAGGCTCCGACCAGGTGGACTCAAGGTGATACAACATAAGCAAACAAGGGCTTGACTGACGTAAATTTTGAGCCCAAGCACACTTGGTCATAGGCCTTAATTGCAAGAAATTTTATTGGCGTAAGAGGGATGACGTGATTTGTTTGACCACATACACAAAAAATTAGAGGAATTCCTTGATTTGGTGGGTGGACTATATCACTTGTGTGCCACATGGCAGACCAGTGATAGTAGTCAATCTACCGAATTCTAAGAATTTCTTAATTGGCCTAGTACAAGCCTAAGTATTTTTGTACTTTTGGTCTGAGAATTTGTATACTACTGGTTGCAAATTGGTGCATAGTGATAACTATTTTCAATGATATTTGAAATAAAGCATAGAGCATAGTGAGTAACCAACACTTTTGAGTTATTGTCAAATATAAGTTATATAAGCAGATGAATATTGAACTAATCCTTCCAATTTACAATGTTCGATCATGATTTATATTAAATTGTAATGATGAAATCACTGCAGAAGGTGCCATCCAAACCAAGGAGTTCCACAATTCATCACAATCTTCACCATCCGATAGAGAGGGCTTTAGGATTCCCGATCGTGTAGGTTCTTTTGAAAAAGAGTCGAATACCACGACACGGAGATGCTTGAGATTAGGCAATGGTGGAGAGGAGTTCTTTCTGAAATTTTCAGGAAATATGAGAGCCTGCACACAACCCAAAACAAAACAAATCGAATAAGTATTGTATTAATTGGAAACGTAGAACGGAGGAGTGCAGGATGACTGTTGTGTATTGCTAATAACTCCCTAAAGAAATATATATAACATATATACAAACTGATAAGCGATTAAATGTCTCTACATATGCAGAGATGTGTACCTCGACGTGTTCATAAACATTTATATTGAGGAGGATTAAACTTTTGGACCAGCTACCAACTTCTTCAAGGAAATCTCTTAATACAGGAAAATGTTTCCATGGCCTGCTGAAGGCGAGGTCTCGGTCCCCAAGGTCGATTTCTACCTCGGATAAATTTGGAGCTTTCATGGAAATGTTAGGCATCAAATAACCGCTAAAACAAAAAAACTGTAGATTTTCCGAATTGATTGTGACATCCACACTATCTTTGCATCCAAACAATATAATGCGTCTCGAGTATGGAGCATCGATGTTGAGATATTTTAAGTTGCTGCATTCAAGACTGAACTGGGTGAAAGAAAGTGAATTTAATGACAAATACTCAATGGAAGGCCATGAGCGGATTAATCTGAAAAAACTGAAGTTATCGCAGTACTTCGAAAATTTTAGGAAGAGAGTTTTCAGGTACGGAAGCTATATAAAAGCACTTTCATCTATACTCGCATGCTCCAAAGTTAAAGATGATATAGATTTTGATTGAAGAAGGTAGTCAGGTAAGTAGGAGTACTTCGTGCCTGGAGGTTTCATGCAGATATCTAATTCTTTGACGCTTCTCTTAAGCGCAAAACTGAACCACTTCTCCACAATAGGTTCTTCATATTTGTATGACATGTGAAGCTTGAACTTATGTAAGGGCTGCTCGTCTTTCTGCCGAAGTTCCAAGCATCTTTCCAAGAAGTAAATGAAATTTCGACGTTTAAGGAGGTCGACATCAATTGGATCACCCTCATCGAACTCTATGACAGGGAAGGAAGTCAAAGACCAAATAACTCTCCATTGCTTGGATAGCAAGCTAAACCGGACAGCAGATTTAGTGGGAAGGAAGGTGAGGATTTGGCCGATAAAGTGGTCGGGTAAGTGAGGCAGTACGTTTTTGTTGACGGCCATCGAGTTTTGGTTGTCATGATTTTCCTTTTCTTCACGTCGCTTTTTCGGATTTTTATTTGAGTTCGAGTCCGTAAGCCTCCGGCTCTTTCTCCATGCTTGTGTTTTGTCAGCCATAGCCGGTGCGGCGGAAAATCAAGCAGTGAATGCTGGTAGAAGAATACCTTTTATATGGAAAACATTGAACTGCAAGCAATCGGCACCCCAACGATAAAGTCTGACCTAACGGGGTCACAAATATTTTCAATATTATATTAAGTCAATAAATATTTATTTCGAATATTAATTAGAATTTATCAGAAAAATATCATAATGGGGTCTGAGCGTTCATTCTGATATTTCACATAAAAATATCGTCTTATAAGATTTGCATAGCATATAATAAACACTAGCCTCTTGCCACATGCATACGAATGTTTTATTAAATTTGTCTTCTCGTTTTATATATATAAAATATATAGATGTATTGAGTGTCAAAATTGATCTCTTTTTATTAATACATTACATGATCAGAAGAGTTCAGAATTTAGACTTTAAAAGGTTCATAATTTAGAAAGCAAATCTTATAATCGTGTGAGTTTCAAGTTGTGTAACATATTGTGTCCAAAATTGTCACCCATACCAAATACCTATCAAATTAATCACCTTGGGGCCTAAGTTTTCTTGCTATTATATAATTTATATAAAGAAACAAAAGGAAGGCCAATGTGCAAGTAGCCTGAAAACGTTATTCTGTAATCCTAGACCTAATTAGTAATCTCATACATAAATTTCTGAACTATTTTGTAAGCAAGTCCCACTGGACTCGCTTTTGAGCGACTCTTTATTTATGAACAATTGTCAATCCATAAAATTGATCTCATAGTTTTCTTCGACAAAGTGGAGACTAGTTTGACCAAAAAAATAAAAATAAAGTGGAGACTGGGTAGTTTTTGACGAAAATTGCCGTGTTTTAAGCTAAACCATTAACTTAATTCTTCTCATTTACAATGTCTGATCAAGGACTAAAACAAAACCAAAAATAAAAAAATAAACACACATACACAAATTATCAAACATTATTCTGTTGCACATGAATTTTATAAAATCCCGAGATATTTTGTGTGATTAATTCTCCACAATGATCTTCCCATTAGCATAGCCATCAGTTCTCCTAGCCCAAGCATCTTCAGCCTTGCTCAGATGATGCTTAGAGTCGATCACCGTCTTGAGCTTTCCTTCCTTCATCAACTCAACAAGGTACTCCAGGTTCTCACGTTTCCGATTTATGATCATCGGCACCAGCTGCTTCTTAGAAAAGGCGAGTCTTTGTAGAACAGAAGTGATCAACGTACTTGCGCCGGACGTAAGGTCTATAACCTTCCCATTCGCGCTCAAATTAGGCTCAAAAGTTAACCATGGAATGCCTGCTGATGCACAGTGAATCATATTTCCGACCAGAAGGGCTCTTGAGAGCTGCCCCATCAGGGGTTTTGTAGTCAAGAACTTCATCTGCCCCTAAGCTCTTGACAATGTCAACGTTACGAGCTCCACAAGTGGCAGTAACATGAGTGTTTCCAAGCTTGGCTAGTTGGACTACATAGTGACCGACGCTGCCAGAGGCACCAGTGATCAGTATGTTCTTGAGCAGGCCAGTTCCGTCAAGCTTGATCCCGGCTGCTTGGGTGAAAGCCTGGTGAGCTGTGAGGCTGGAACTAGGTAAGCCTGCACCTTCAGCTGCTGAAACTTCTTGGGGCCTAGCTGCTGTCAATTTCTCACTAGATGCAGCAAACTCAGCCAGTCCACCTCCATTCTATAAACATATATGGCAATATGACAACAGATCACACGATGTGAGGCATCATAGATAATAGAATCGCTCAATTGAAGCTCCCTTTATATCAGTAACTACAAAAACTTGAATTTATAATTGAAACTTGAACATGAATTAAGATCGAGGATTGGGAAATATTAGCTACTCAGAAAGTTCATTTTTGAAACTTACTATAAAATTGAGCATTGCAACAACTTTGTCGCCGGATTTGAACTTTTTGACTCCTTCTCCACCCGCTACAACCTCTCCGGCCACATCACAAGCTGTTCCGGATAATATCATCAGCCAAAGTTCAGAAACCAACCAATTAGCCCATGACTCAAAGACATTGAGTTCATAGATCACAAAACACATTGAATCAACAATCAAGTGGAAATGTTGATATATTTACACAGATAAGTCATATGCATCAACTATTGATTGGTGTATACAGATCAAAGGTGAAAAGTAATTACCTGGTGTGAAAGGGAATTTGTGTGGCAAAAGAGGCCGGAAAACGCCTTTCTGAATTTTCCAATGAGATGCATTCAGACCAATAGCTTCTAGTTTCAGCAAAACCTCATCTTTCTGAGGACTGGGGATGGCAACCTTAACATGCTGCAATAAACATGAAATATAATTAAATGTAAGAAATTTAGCTCCACAAGATGGACAAAAAACAAACCTTTAAACCATAAGGCCCTCCGCCATAGCTTTCGAACTGAACCGCATCCATAAGAATATCAGCCATCGCTTCCAACAGGCACAAAACCGAATTTTAAAAGGAGATGTGCTGAGGACTGGATTGTGGTCTTAGAAATTTAGATAGAAAAAAGAAAGCTTTTGCCAACTTTGGTGGGCAACAGCAGAGAACCTTTAGAACTTGACAAGGTTAACTAGTCGAAAATTCGGGCATTGCAGGGAAGAAGGATCTACAAAATAAATCCTTAACTTAAATGATGTTTACATCGCATAGTTAATAATAAACATGAATTGCGTTTAAGATATTATACATGGTTTTACGTTTTAATTGTTGAGTGGAGTGTCAAACTCTGAAAGGTTCAGAATTTAGAGAGCGAATAGTTGGGGGTAGCTAGCAACAGGTCGTATCATTTTATTGATATAATATTAGTTGAACAGAGTTACTCGTGTACACATCAGATCCTTTAATCGTATGACTTACCTTCAAGTTGTGTACAAAATTGTCACCCGTAGCAAATACCTATCAAATTCATTGCCTTGGGGCCTAAGTTTACCTGCTATTCTATTTCTTCCAATTAGCAAGTAGTCTGAAAACACCGTTTGATAAAAAGTCAGTGAGCAACAAGAATCAAAATCCTAGACCTAATCAGTAATCTCATACATAAATTAGCGAACCATTATCCCATAGAGAGAAAGGGTGAATATTAGCAAGGGATCAAAACTATACATTATTTATAATCCTGATGTACACTATACAATCGAAAATCACCGGGCGCTTCTGTGGCAGAGCCGAAAAGCAGAGTACGAAATCCTTGCTATTTACAAAGATAATTAACCGAAACCATATTCGGGGAAAAAACAGAACTACCATATCTACTAATTAGTTCTCCTTGAGCTTATATACCGTCTCAATGCATTCTTCAGTGTCCCAGAGGAACGAACCAAAGGCAACAGCCTCCAAAACTAGCCTCTTCAGGCTTGAATACGAAGTTGAGATAACTTCATCGGTCTCAGGCGAACCCATGCTCCCATCATCGCCGAAGAGTGCACAACAGTGATTCTTAATTAAACTCACAGCCACCTCGGATCTCAGTTTTGCACATCTCTGAAGTGTATCGGAATCAAACCCCATCACGTAACATCTCAACTTTCCATGTGTCTTCTCCTGCCTACTTGACCCTTGAAACTTCGTTTGAATGTTGCCAGTGCGACCAAAGAGAAGACTTTTATTTCCGTTAGGACACATTTCCAGAAACAGAAGGGAGGTTCTGTGACTCAGATGAAGGTCTTGGTTCTCAAGAGTTAGAATCCGATCCAGGCTATGTCTCAATGATGCAGATTTCAGAAAGTAACCATATAGGATGGAGGCCACATATGCTTGACCAAGCGTTTGACGCGTTATCTTTGTCATTGCCCAATTGTCTGTGACGCTAGAATTTGCTCTCAAGCCAATGACTGTGCTTACATGTTCCCTTATCATCTCCAAAGCTTCCATGGTGTAAAGAGACTCTAGCTCCCAATCCTTTGAAGGCCATATCTCCAGTCTCCCATTGTAGATGCATCTAGAAAGCTTCGGAACTAAATGAACTTTGATCTCGGAAAACTTGTAAAAGACTAACAGGTACATGACATCTTCCACAACAGTCTCGCACTCCTGCTCCTTCAGTTGTGCAATCCTCCTGGCAATTCAGTAATATCTTAGGTCAAAGAAATAAATGTGATTCTAAGGAAATCTAATTGGAAATTCCACATACGAGAGCTTCAACCCACCAAGCACTTACAAGGAGTGATTCACCAATTTACTTACGCTAATAGGGTAGTAAAAGGGTCGCTAGGCAAGAACACCCAGCAACATTACTGCAGTCACCGCCTGCCTACGTGCACAGGTAAAAAGTGCATGTTAGGCATAGCAAGTGCATTCAAGAATGCTCTACCCAAGATCATCATTGTCCTTCCTACACCGACAAATTTAAAAGGTAACAACATAGCACATAAGCAACAACTTCCTTATTGATGAACTAGCTTTCGCATATCATTATAAACCACAGGGCAATCGAGCCCTTCATATGGACATAGTGATTTCCTAACTAAGATACAACAAGGGAACCTCTCCATCCTTCAATGCCGTAAATCACAGTCCATTATGAGTCTATCCGTCCATTGACCAAGCGGAAATTTTGAACAGAGCAAAACGGAAAAGGAAGAAGCAAAAAACAAAACTTTGTAGAATAGCTCATAGGGTAGTGATTTTCACACTCCCGTTTTATCCATCTGCACTCCTCCCTGTTTTCCGTCCCTAATTCTCCCTTGAATTATTCAATCCAAAGGCAAGAAAAACTGGAGGAGTGCATGAGGAGAAACGGGGAGTGCGGAAATCACAACCCTAGCTCTTATCACACAGCATCCTAAAGAGAAGCACTTGATCACCTTGATAGAGCTTCAAATTACAGTACTCCAAAAATCCATCATGTTCATTACAAATGCTTATGAAATACTGAAAAAAAAAACAAGTACTAAAATCACAGTAACAACTATAAAGTTACTATTTTTACTCATTAGGAGCTGAACAGTTACGAGGGATTTACAGTTAAATTGCTTAAACATCACAGTAACAACTATAAAATTTCAATCTGTACAAATAAAAATTAGAAAAAAAAAACACATTAATCAGGAAAGATTACGGTGATTACTGGGAAAATAGCACCTTTATATGTTCATATGAAAACAGAGAGGTGATATTTCAATATTTGTAATTGTACCCAAAAAAATATTAATAAATAATTAAAAAAGCAATGATATTTAGGCAAATACCTATGAAGGCAGGCCTCACGAGAGGCGGCGCTGAGAGACGCACGAGAGAGAGCGAGTTCTCGATCATCGGCCAACTTCTTCAGCTCCTGAGCAACCGCAAGGTGGAACAGCTGCGGATGGTTCTGCAAGACGGTGGAAAGGTCCTTTCCGGGGCGGGTCCGCGGGTCGAGTGGCGAGTTGAGGCTGCTGAACTCGCAGTGGCTCGCCCCGGCTCCGGCGACGACGGTCAACGGCCTGAAGAACCGATTTACGGTCAGCGATTGGACGGCGGGCCTGGGAGGAGCGATGGCGGGGGTTATGCGGAGCTTGAGGGTTGAGAGCGGGGAGAGACAATGGTCCATCAACAATGGCTGGATTTTGGATTTTGGATTTTGAGAGTGGGAGTGAAAGTTGAGAGCTTTTGTTTTTTTTGAAGGGGATGAAGAATATATGGAAACTTTGGATAGGGTTGTCACAGTAGTTGAGTCAGAGAGGGAGAGGGATTGGGGCGGCTGCGGTCAGTAGTAGTGTTGTGGTTGGGCCACGCGGTGCGATCGGCTCCGTTGCTGTGTTTTTCTAGAGAAAGGATAAGGGTGTAAACATAGACTTCTATAATGCACTCACAATGTTGTAACAAAATTTCGATGCACCAATTTAGTTAATTGAAATAGAAAAAATTCTTGTGTCAGTCAGTCGGAGTAAGTAAATTGCTTGACTCACTCGGAAGAAATGAGCACTTGTACTATTTGGTCCCATGTTCGTACAATTCTAATACAAAGGTCTCGTTCTTGTGAGTTAATTAACTAGTCTACATGGTTCGACTCTCAAACACACAATTTTTTACATAATTATCAATTTCTTAACAAGTATATAAGATCCTCACTATATGCTAGTTGAACTTGAGGGTTATTATTTCGACCTACATGGACCACCATCTTTTGATATCATCCTTCTGCTCAAATTATAACAGGTGTATTTTTTTTTATTAATATACTCTAGAACATGAACATATCAACTATGTCATTCACATATTATAATACACAAAACAGTAACACCACTTGACCAGGGGCGAATCTTATTAAGGGTTATAGGGGGCACGTGCCCCTCTCAAGTTTTTGCCCAAAAAAAAAGGTTGTTTGAGCAAGAACTAGGGCCCCGCTTAAATCACAACCGTCTTCCATCGCTCAATACGACTTTGAATCGGACTACAGCGAATAATAATCAACTCACCATCACCACCAACTCTATCACACGCTCATCATCCAAAACTATCAAGAGGCGGATATAACACAAATATATTAGTTGTAGAGTTGATTTTGGCAGCTCACAGAGAAGAATTCTCTCCTCTTATACGTCTAATAAATTTGACCTTGCAACCCTATGCATCTATAATTTATCTATTTGTTTACTATAACAATTGACCCTAAAAATACAATTAAAATGACACAAAGTGTGGGGATGTTACTAAACTCACAATGAGTGTGAATTGGCCAAATATTCGAAGACATACATCCGTCATTACTTAGTTGTGCTCTCATAAAAAGGTTTTTCGAACTTGACATGTCCCCTACTAGCTTCATTGAATGGGAGAAATATCAAAAGTTGGTATTCATTGAGTATAAGCGAATCTTGGTAGTGTATGGCCCATGAGCACATTGGTTTGCTGTGGACCTATGTGTTTGTACGGTGTATGTCGATTCCACCACGTTGACCAATGGCCGCTCACTTAACCTCAATTATTAGTTTTTGATAAAGATTAGGATAAGTTGCTTTACATAGCAAAGTTGTAGTGAGATGGGATAAGTAATACGATAAGTAATAGGATAAGCTATTTCTTTATGCAAGTATAATGATGGATGATAGATCTTTAGACCTAACCCAATTCTTTATCATTGTTGTATTTGGAGCTCTACTCAACCACCTTTCATCAAAAGAACAAAATTTTAGTATGACTGTAATACTATTACTTTAATTTATTTTTATTTTGATAGGTACTACAGTAAAACTTCGATAAATTAATATTCGATTATATAATAATTTCGTTTAAATAATAAAAAACTCCAGTCCCTGCTCGAGCCTGTGTACTAAAATAATAATTTCGCTTAATGCATAATATAATAATTTTTTCTAACTTTCCTTAAGGCCCATTGGATATATAAATTAATAATTCATTAAAATACATAAAAATATAGTACATAACAATTCATAATGCATATGATAGACTTTTTACCAAACAATTTCAATTTTTCTCAAAAAATGCTTCTAAAGTCACTTGTTTTTTCTTTGCACCTAAATTGAACTGAACCTCATCCTTAATTTTTTGTAATGTAGACACCACATTTGGTATATCTTTTTCATTTTGTAGCAAGTAAATGTTACTATTGCTTGAAAGGCCTCTTTTGGAGAAACAATTGGTAGATCACAACTATCATATGGATCTTCATGGCCCTCATTGGTAGTCGTATTCATTATTGCATCAATGATCTCTTCATCAGTTGGCGATTCCATCACTGCATTATTTTCAGTAGGATAATTCAAAATGTCCATTAGAAGTTTGTCTAATACATGAATATAGGACTATGACTTTTTATAAGATACATGAACATATTTTCTTTGAAAATAGAAAATCTTTTATAAATTAATAAAATATTAATTTATCGATAAATTAATAAATTATTCATTTATCGATAAATTAATAATCTCGTTAAAATAATAATTTTTTCCAGTCCCAAGAGTATTAATTTATCGAGGTTTTACTGTATTACGTGATTGTTGTGTGCATTTTAAAATAGAACTTTTCATATTATACATATTTATTTATGCATTTAATTAAATTAATTTTACTTCATTTATTACAATATATACTTGGAAAACTATTTCAATCTTGTTACGAAATTCTATCACAACGGTAGTTTTTTTTTCCTTCTAGAAAGACCATCTCTCATACAAAACTTGTACTTTTATACTTATATGGCTCGTTTGATAAGTGCTTCTAACTGACTGAAAGTAGTATTAGAATAAATATTTTTGGATTTCAAAAGTACTTGAAGTGCTTTCTGCAAGAAACACATGACTAGTGCTTCTTGCATAAAGCACTTCAAGTGTTTTTTGCAGGATTAACTTGCATTTTTACTAAGGATTGATTCCAAAAGTATTTTCTCTAAAAGCGCTTTTAGTCATTTAAAAGCACTTGTCAAACGAGCCATATTCTTTCGTTTGGTTCTAAAAGTTGTGGTAAGTTTGAGTTTTTTTTGTTTTTTATTCCCACGCGCATACTCAAATGTTAAAACTCAAATTCGAATCTTAAGATTTGATTATACAAGAACAAACATTGGCGCAAAACTCAAATTTAAACTTTTAATAATTTGTGTGTGCATGTCACATCCCGATCCCGGACGAGCCAGGTGTCGGAAGGTGATGGCCGACACGCGTTAGCGTGACGAAAGCCAAAAAGAAAATTTAAGAATGAATAGTAGAATATTGAATAGTAAGAACAGAGTGCGGAAGAATTAAAAGAATACACTGCGAGTAGAGTGAGGGATACAAAGATAAACAAACGTAGAAAATCCCTACATCGTCATACCACCGCGCCATCGACGTCGCAAGCTCCCAGCCAACTACCCTGGAGGGGCGCAAAACATAAAACGGTGAGTGGGTCAAAAAGCAAAGTTTGATAAAACCGTTGTTTTCAAAAGTTTAGTAACCCCTCGTTTGAAAACAAGTATAATTTGAGAAAATACGTCATACCCGTAGGCATGAACCTCAAAATACTGTCGTGAAAACATTCGGGTACTCCCCGCTAATACTTTACTGACATTTGCTCACCCATATGTAAACACACATGCCCAAGGGGCTAAATTCCACAAGGAACAAGCTAGGTATACAAGTAATACGCTGAGTACTACAATGACGCGAGTCTAGCGCTAAGCGCTGGTGCACAAAGTGCAGTCACACAAGCTCGAGTTGCCTAATGCAACCTAGAACAGGCTAGTACCTACAATGGATCCAAGGCTGCGTAACGGTACTGATAGTGACTACTCCAAACGTCAAGGCTAGTTCTGGCCACAAGACTGAGTACTAATACCTGGGGTGTATACATCTACTGATGAGCAACAGTATGAAAACATGCATGGCAATATAATACGAATGTTCTACCTCCAACAAACGTATATGATATGCAACTACGCTAACAGTTAAAGAAAGCGTTGAAAAACCATACGTATATAAATACATTTATCAAACAAAGACCCACTCACTCACCTGTAGGTAGCCGGGTCGAAGTACCCCGTCCTGGGTAGCCCCGGTAGTCCTCTGGATAGGCCCCACCTATATGAGAAATCACCGGTACAATGATTAACTCAAAAAGGTAACGAATTAACGAATTAATTACACCTATCCCTTGCTTTCTCAATTTGGAGGTCCAAAACACCTCAAAAATTAACATGCATACTACCCCGAGGTAGTACACGTCGTCACGAGTCGACACGTGAAAACAGATTCGAAAAAGGACCTCCCACGCGCCCTCACGCGCGGCTTGAAGGTCGGAGCCTATGGCTCCACGCGCAGCTCCACGCGCGGCTCACGCGCGAGCTGGTCAACTGAGCCGGTCAGCCGGTCAACTCGGCTAGGCTCAAGCCGGTCAACTCGGCTCGGCTCAAGCCGGTCAACTCGGCTCGGCTCAAGCCGGTCAACTCGGCTCGGCTCAAGCCGTCAACGCGGCTCGGCTCAAGCCGGTTCGGTCAATGCTGACGTCAGCAAGTCCGGTCTGAACCGGTCTGCTAACGTCAGCAAGGCCGGTCCAACCTGGTCCGATGACGTCAGCGCCGGTCATCCCTGCCAGGATTCCGGTCGCCGGCGCCGGCGCCGGAATCTGGAAAAAGTGACCGGATTCTGGGTAAAACTTCAGAGCTTCATAACTTCTTCGTTTTAAGTCCAAATTGGACGATTCAAGTACCAAAATGAAGCTAGAGATGAGGAGAACAAGATTTTACCATTTTGGGGGCCAAAAACTGGCCAGAAGTGGCCTGAAATTGAGGAAGAAGCCACGGTGCAAAAAGGCCGATCTTGGTTTCTTCGATTCTTGGCCAAACACTGCCATCCAAGGCTCGAGCAAGGTACAATGGATATCCAGGAACTCAATAGTGATGAGTTTGACAAGTTTTGGGCTCAGTATCACCGGCAAAGTCGACGGGAAAAATGTCGGGTTTCGCCGACGGTTTACAAACTTTGGATTCTGGGTTTTTCCTGGAATTGCAGGGTTTGGTTTGTGATAAAGAAAGTCTACAAATTCATTTGGCCAAGAAAAATGGCTCGAGGGAAGGGAGGAGAGGCACGGGGTGCCTTGAGCAAATTTGAAACTTTGTTTTGTTTGGTCTGCACAGAGAAGAAGGGAGGAAGAAGACGGGTCAAAGACAGGGACAAAATCCCAGATTTTGTGGGATAAGACCACATGGGCCTGCAGACATTTGGGCCCCAGCCCATCCACCAATCTGTCCAAAATAAAAATACGGGAAACGTCGAAAATCAATGCCCGTAAAATATTTGTTCAGAATCCGAACGACGTCTCGCTCGAGTCTACGCGTTCGTAGCGACGAGCACGTCAAGAAAACACAATTGGATGCGTCGTACGAGTTATGACGCAAAAGTCAACCGAAAAGTCAACCCAGGGGCAAAATCGTCATTTTGCGCCTCCGGGAATAAAATAAGTTAAATTTTGAACGGGATGTTACAGTGCATCATAAATAGTCAGAGTCAAAACTCAAATGTTAATTTTGTTGTAACAATAACATCTTTATAACTTAGATATAAATTTTACATTGAAATCTAAATATAAATTTTAGTTTGACTTAAAAGTTATCTACCAATTTTTAACTTTTCAGGCATTAAGAGCGTGTCCACCCATGCCATTTTGCCATGGCGAGGAGCCAAAACCACTCCCATTCATTTTTAGCAACCCTACCTCCCAAAATGGAGCCCAATCTGGAAAACTAGCAGATCTAGCCCTCGGCCCAGCCTGCTCAAGTTGACGTCAGCACTGCCATCAGCCATGAGCTAGTTCTTTTTTTACGTCAGGCGCGTGGAGCGCACGCTCCAAATGGGCGTGTGAGTGAGGGAACGGGGCTCGCCACAGCTGTTCCAACAGGTCCCTGCATGCGTTCAAGCCACGTGGTGCAATCTTGACCTTCCGATAGAAAAAGGTTAGTTAATCCAATGGTTCTAAAATTTTTAAGAAAAAATAATTTAAAATTTCAGAAAATTCAGAAAAATTCAAAAAATCAGAAATAAAATAAAATTTAAAAAAAAAAAAATCTCCAACGGCTAATTTATAATTTTGCCTATAAATCTTTCCGTATCTCATTTGTTCATCCTCACACCAATACCATTTTTTCAATACACACTACAAGAAAAATCAGTATATACAAAGAATTTCTTCCTTGCAAAAAAGTGAAAATTCCTTGCAAATACTCAAATGCAAGGATGAAATTCGTTGCTCCGGTCCTTGCAAAGTTGCCCTTGTAAAAGAGAAAATGCAAAGATCAAAACATTCCTTGCATTTTATCACTTAGGGTCCACATTTTGGAGCAATATGTAAGGAAAATTCCTTGCATATCAATCCTTGTATTAAAATAAATGCAAGGAATTCGATATTTTCCAAAATGCAAGGAATAATATCCAAGAAAAATGTTCTTGCATTTTAATATTTATATGAATATCAAAATAGCAAATACAAGGAAAATTTTGTTGTATTTTAGTCTTTATATTTGCTTATAAGCAAAGAAATGTGAAAGTCATTGCATATGTGGAAACAGTTAAAAGGAATTGGACAAAATAATTAATTTTTTTAATTATATTTTTCAGTTAATAATAAATTATTTTTTAGACAATAAAAAAATATACTACAAAATAAATTAAATTAAAAAATTCTTGATATAAACAATTAGTTCTACATCAAATGTTAAAGCTACACCACAAGATTAAATAACAAATAAGTGCTTCATATATATATCATTGATCAACTTGTTCATTTGTACATCAAAAGTTGAAGCTACATGTACACCTAGCCTACACTAGCTACACTAACCTATAATAAGACTAGTTGTCCCATATGTTTGAGTGAGGGAAAAAGGTCACAACTCAAGTAAATCCATCAAAGGTTTTAATGTGTTAGTTTGCATTACTCAAAAGGGACACATTGGATTTGCTTGAGTTTTGCTGGACAGTAGCATAATCAAGTAACTGCACAAAAAGGGACATGAGACCAAAAAGTCCAGCAAATGCTCACCCAAACTACTCAAGAAAGTCTTAGAAGCTGGGGTTGGGTTGGGGAAAGTCATCCTCACTTGGCTGCCCTGGAGGTTGCCTCAATAAACTTTCCACTTGAGCCATCAAGTGTCCATTTTGTTGCTTCATAAGGAGCATATTAGAGGAAAGTTGGTCGATAAGAGCACACAATTCAGCTACCTTAGTATAATTACCAGCATAGGCAGATACTTTATGTGTGTGAGGATGAATGTGAGGGACGTTACCAACTCCATGGATCATCCTACCCTTCCTCCCGAGCTCCTTGGCCATTATTGGGAACTCAGCTTCCACAACCAATTTGATGGAATCACGTGAAGTATCAGCGGGTGTCGCTTGGATCAACTTGTCATAAAGGATATTCCTCTTGGCATCCATCTTCTCCTACAAAATAAAACAAAAGGACGAATGACTAGAAGCAAATATGATAAACAAGACCTTATTTGATCTGCCTAAGAAATATAGTGCTAATTTGTTTTGATTATTGTCACCCAACCAATATATAGAATTTGGGTTGCTTGTCTTGTCGTATATAGCAAAAGACACACCAGCTGGATAAAAGCTAGCCATAAACAATAGTCCAATAATTTTACAAAATTTCTTGATAATTTATAAGATAAACACTGAAAAAACAGATTAACATTTACACAACCTGAGCATCATCCCTCCAATAATTATCCTATGTCTACAAATCCATTAGAAAACTAATTTACATGGTTTAAAAAAATATTCTAATTTTACATTTAGCATGTCTGTGTATGTAAAAGTAGATGTCCAGAGTTACATAATTCAACTAGTAAGAGGAGAATGAATTTTGACCAAAAAGAACAAATGCAAGAGATCAAGACAGATGATCAACACTAAAATATTCATCAAAAAACTATAGTAATCTAGCAAGAGCGTAGTGACCATAATTTATCGTAATGAACCTAATCATTGATAGGATTTATATTTGGGTAGATTAGGTTTTTGAGAGTCCAAAAATAATAGAGGGCTGGAATCATCACCAACACAACAATAGTGTAATATACACAACCTAAATTTAGTTAAATAACTTACATATTTGTTCTTAGCAATCTCATTGATCCATTCATGATTATTGTCCTTGTGTTTCTCTCCCCAAGTATGTATGAGCGACAACTCCTTGCCATCCTCCATTGAACAAATACATACATATATATATATATATATATATATTAATAACCAGTTAGTCGTCCATTTAAATTTTGTATTGAAACTTGAAATTAATTTTGATATACCTTAAAGGCCACCAAAGCATGTTGTACATATGGTCGTGCCCCAGCCCTATGAGTGTGTTGTTGCATATATCGGTTCACTGAATTCTTTTCCGCAATGTCCTGCATTATAACAATATATTAAGATTCACTATAAACATTTCAGTTAGAAGAACTGAATAATTAAAATCAAGAAAATAATGTGGGATAAATACAATGCAAGACTGATTGGTGTATATATTGTCACAAAGCCAATGCCAATGCGCAACAGGTCTCTCATTCCATAGATCTGCACTAGGCATGCTTGCTCGTCCCAGCTCAGGTGACTCAAATGCTTTCCACTCCTTCTTCAGTCGAGTTTTGAATTGGGAGTAGGCAGTAGAAAATTTACTATCCAAATATTTAACAACAATTGGATTGGTTAAGTCCACAGCAAAGAACACCTAATTAAAAACAATATACATTAAATAGAGATAATGATGGGCCATATATGCAATTCAAATCCTAAACTAAGTATGTAACAACCAAGTTATAAAGATTAAGTACTGACTTTGAGTTTATTAGCTACCATACTAATTAAAAATAAGAAAAACTGATATCCATCTGCCGGATGCCTCATCTTTCCCTCATCATCTGCCCGTTTGTCCTTGTGCCACCTCATATCAGTCGCCGTGTGTCTAGACTTGAACAATCTTTGTAATCTTGGAGTCAATGGAAAATATCGCAAAACTTTTTGAGGAAATTTTTTTTTTGTTGGAGAGTCACTGTTTTTATATTATGGTTGGTTACATTCAGGACATCTATCCTTCCCTGCATGCTCCTTATAGAATAAGACACAATCATCCTTACACGCATGTATATTAGGGACTGGCTACAGTGCTCGCAAGCATTGAATGCTCACACCTATCTCACCCTCTTTCCCCGCCACGGTCCTCCCTCCTCCCTCCTTTTAATGGTGAGATGGGTGTGAGCATTCAATGCTTGCGAGGACTGTAGCCTACTCCTGTATATTAATATACCCTAATCCTAAATTCCTTAACATCTTCTTGCATGCATAGTATGATTCGGGAATGTTATTAGGTTTTGGACACATCTTCCTCATGATTTGTAAATTCCTTTCAACTGACTTGTTGGTCCACAAATTATCAACTTTACAATGAAGTAACTCTACAACGTAAGTCAAAACAGTATATTCAGTGAAACCAGGGAACAATTCCCTTTGAGCTTCCAACAATAACTTATCATAATCATCACCATTTATCCTTTGAACCCTACTAATATCATCACCCTTCACAATATCTTCACCCCCTCCAATTTGCTGATCAGTAGAGTCATGTTTATTAAGCATATCGTCCATCATATCAAATATGTCATTGTTGGGTTCAATGACTGGCTCATGAACTGGAGAAGGCATAGTTTTTGTTCCTAACCTAAAGTATGTTTCAAATATTACTGACAACCCATGTTGCAGTAAATGGATGTGAACTATATCAATTGTTTGCAACTTTGTATAACCACAACTAGAATAGGGACACACAATCTTATTCTCCTCGTTAAGATTATGTTTAACAACATCAATGAATGATTTGACCCCATTTTTATACTCCTCACTACGTCGTTCACAGTCAATCCACAGTCTATTCATCTTATAATTCCTGTTATTTTGTGAAAAGTGCACCTATGATAAAGGAACATATACCTAAATTAGTATGTATCTAGTATATATGTGTATATATATATATATATATGATTCAGTTTGTTTTGTTTGGATTATAGTATTATACTAAAAAAAAAGAGTTGATTCAGTTTGTAATCACTTATTATCTTTTAATTTATATCCTAACTCTACCATTACCCAAAAAAGAATTGAAGTAAAACAAACAAAGTACTTAAAAAATTCATATGGGCAAGCATTCTTCAAAAGTTATTGAAGGAAAGCAAACGAAGAACTTAATTAAAAAATTAATACTAAGATCATAATAAACTAATGAATTGCTAAACATGTATAAGGGTCAATAGCTAAATGATTCCTATCATGACATATTAATATATCTAAAAATAGGTAGTGAGATCAAACCTCTTCCGTAGAAATTTTTCCGAAGGATTGCACAAGCTCAACTTAATGACTTCACGTAAATTGTTTGAGGATTGTACTGGCCTAATGGATCCCTTGTACTGCAACAATATTACCAAGATAAAGTAGTTAAAATTAGACACAATAAGTATAAGTGATTATATTTATAAAATAAAATGGTAAAAATAAATATCATTTCGTCTATCCAAGTATGTGTGACACAATAAACCTCATACGAATCATGATTAAAGTTAAGTACTGATGCTTATGGCATAAATAAATATAGAAAAATATGGAGTACCTTTCAAAACAAAGCAACTTAAGATCAATAATGAGGTAGCTGAATGATCTTTAACTCAATTGGGTATAGCAAGCCTTGAGAAATTTGAAAAAAAAAAAAAAAAACCAACCGTTAAACCATTGACAGAGAAATGAATTAAGAAAGACAAACAAAATTAATTAATGTCAAATTATTTTCAGTCTGCAATGTATCTTTTGGAGATTTACAACATGTCAGTCGCTACAAAAAAAATAGGCTTTTGCGACAGAACAGATGCGTCGCAGAAAGTGCAGCAATGGACGCGTCACAACAAACCTGTGTCGCAAATGTTTGACAACTATATACGACGCGACATGACCGTGGCAAATACTATTTGCGACAGCATTGCGACGACATCTGAAGTGTCGTTAATAATAGTTGCCAGGTGTAAAAAAAATCTGGTGTTAAATATGACGCCAGATACAAATTATTCTATTTAATTTTATAAACTAGAAACAAATTATTACTAAGAATGAATAATCTATAAATTATCTAAACATTTATAAACTATATACAAATTGTTATTAATAATGAACTATAATTATGAAAATTGTAATACAGTGTATTATCATACAAGTACCAACAAAATTATGAAAGCAACACTGCACTTGTACAAGCTTTCCCTATCCCATTTTTTTCTACACAAGTCCTCACATTTATTCTAATTTCGTTTGTGGTTACAAAAATAGCGTCTATCTTCGAGGGAGGAGTCGAAGCAGGGACCGCGTGGTCAACGGTCGAAGATATGTTCTTGTGTGAGCATTGGAAGGCCATTTCGCATCGCACACCGACAATGAGATGAGGCTTGCGAATATATGGAGGAAGATTCATGAAGATTATACCGCTCGATTTGGGGAGAGTTGTAGGGAAGGTGCTATTTCTAGTAGGTGGAAACATTTGAACCATATGTTTGGCAAATGGAGAGACGCCAAGATGAAAGCTTTAGAAAACATTCAAAGCGGCACCAATCGAGGGGACGAGGTAAACAATTTTGTAATTTGGCATTGTTAGTAATTTTAATTTTTTTTAAACAAGTGAATAATATTTGTTTCCCACTTTGTTTTAGATGATGCAAACACAAAATTGGTACCAAATTTTGATGAAATCCAAAAAGTCCTTCACCCATTTTTAATGTTGGGAAATTTTGAAGACTTGCCCAAAATTCAAAATTATTAGCAATGGTCTCAAAGTAGTTATGAACGAGACATCGCTACAAGATTCATCGGTAGATGGATCACCCTTGGAGTCCCCAGTGGAAGTAGAGACACCGACCTTTACTACCCAAAGGCCTATGGGGAAGAAAGCCTCCAAGGAAAGAAGGAAGAGGGGTGACAATCCCCTAGTGCATGTACCAAATTCTTGGAATAAGTTGCTTGCCAAGGAGAGGCAAATATGGAAAAACAAAGGAAAAGAGATGAAGATGACAAGGTGAGAGATGCATTATTTAAAAGTGAAATATAGTTTGCAAGGAAGCTTGAAATGGATAAGATGGATAGGGAAACCATGAACAAAAAGATAACCGAAGACATGTCGCCGAACACACAATCTTATTGGAGGGACAAATGAAGGGAAGTTACAAGGACAAGAATACTTTTCCCGTGAACGCAAACCTAGCACATCAACAAATGTCAATGAAGACGGACCTAGCGCACCCACAAATCTCGAGCATGACTACCCTAGCAAGCACCGCACAATGGTGGTAGTGGATTATTAAGTTGTATAATTAGTATTGTGGTAGTAATTAGTATTATGGTAGTAGTTCATTAAGTTGTATAATTAGTATCGTGGTTCTTTTTTCAACAAATGTGAAAGCTAACAAACGTCATAAGTAAAGTTGTATCATTGAACATAAATACAAAGCATGCAAAACGTCATAAGCAAAGTTTGTCGTCCGATTAATGTTGTTTTAATGTCGTTTCATTCCATAAGGCCCTGTAGCTTCCCCAAGACAATAAAGAAGAAGAAAAACACATAATTCATAAAAAGTTAGAAGAAAAACACAATTCAACAATACAAGAAAGCTGAACGACCAACATAGCACAATTTAATCATCTTCTTGTTCACGATTTCTCCTCAACCTCCAAATGTGCTCGATCAAGTCAAGTTGACATTGGTCATGAATATAAGAAGCTTGCATTTCAATATAACGTTTCATCATCCTGTTGATGTAAAGACCATCCCTTACTAATTGCTTGTGCTGCACTGGTGGTCCACCCTCGAACACCCTAGGTAGAGAATAAAATCTTGTTATTGTCGTGTTTATCGGGTCCGGTTTGAAGGTTTCAAATAGATCATAATCATACTCATCTTCCACAATCATGTTGTGAAGGATAATGCACGTTATCATGATGCTTCGAAGCACATTTTCATTAAAAAAAACCAAGCATTCTCCTTAACGATTGCCCAATGAGCTTGAAGGATGTCAAAGCACCTCTCCACATATTTTCTATACTCCTCATGCTTCTTGGCAAAGTACTTTTAAGCATCAGACTAGGGATGTGCAATTGTATTAAGAAGATAGCCTTTTCAAGACTTGGTCGAACACTAGGGATTGATTGAGAACATTGAGGTCATTGTTAGGCCCCGCAACACCAAAGAAGGCATGCTAAATCCATGCATCAAATGACGCAACAGCCTCTAGCATGATGCTTTTGTGCCCTTTCCTATTCCTATAGTTTTCTTGCTAGGAACTTGGGCAATTCTTCCACTGCCAACGCATGTAGTCAATGCTTCCAATCATACTTGGAAAACCTCGATCATCAGCTTTCTGTAAAAGCCTGTTCAGATCTGCCTTTGTTGAACTACGAAGATACTTTTTAGTGTATAGAGCTTCGATTGCATAACAAAAGTTAGTTAAGCACTCCAAAATTGTTGATTTGCTCATCTTTGCAATCTCATCCACCTAATTCGCAGATACGCCATATGCAAGCATTCTGAAGGTAGTTGTAAGTTTTTGCTTCAGAAGTAAACCCAATTGATTTGCACTATCGGGTTTCTACACAAAGTATGAATCACAGTTACAAACATCATGCCTGATTTTGTTAAACAAGTGGGGTTGCAGTCTATATCTTTATTTGAAGACAGTAGCATCGTACACAGCACCAGGAATAAAGTAATCTTACAAGAGATCTTGCTCTCAGTGGTGCCTGAATCTTTCTCGATTTGGTTTACGACAGGGTCGTGAACTATCATGTCGTGGTTGGCCTTCTTCTTCGAGCATACCCACCACCAGTGCAACTTGGTTCTTCTGTTCTTTGCTCTCAATCATATGCATTACGCCTCCGTCTTCCTTCTTCATTTTCTCGCCCGACTCTCTGCAATATCTTCCTTAAGAAAGACATTGACTATAACACTAAATTTTAGAATTCTAAGAGTTGAGGGAGAAAAAGAGGATAAAGATGCTTGATGCGAGCATATGAAGTATGTATCTACATATTTATGGACAATTCAGAGATAAGACTTAGGATAAGGTAAGGCCACGTGTCAATATCACACCAACCGGAAATCTTATAAAAAATCTCAGTAAGATTTCTTATAGACATGAACACGTGGCACAATCATAGCCACCGGAAATCTTACCAAATAAAATAATAATGTTCGTCGCAAATAATACTATTCACCAAAAATAATACAATAAAACCTCTTTAAAGTCATAAAGTTGGGACCAAACCAATTTTATAACTTTAGAGAGGTTATTACTTAATAGATGTGTAGTTAAAAAATATTATTTATTGACTTATTTATCCTTAATGAATGTTGTATTTGCTAAATAGGATTTCTTGGGCGCCAAGTATTTTATGTCTTGCACATATGTACCTGCAAGCTCAAAGATGTGGCATCAACTCTAAAAACTAAAGCATTGTCCCAAACAACTTTAGAGAAATATTTTAGTTCATCTTAAACTTGTATTTGTGATATTGCATATTTTTGTACTCATTGACAATTATTATTATGTGGAGATGTGTTTCCTTAGGATGGGACCAAGAAAAATGATAACTTATTACAATGTGGAGTTTATTCTTATACATAACTGGCCCCAAGTTGGAACTGAAATTTTTTATAACTTTAAGAAGGTTACTTTTTTATAGAGTATTACTTTATAGAGGTTTTACTGTATATTACTGGATCCATTCGTATTTACTTGTTAATATATACCTATACTAAATTAATCTCATATATTAAATAATTGAATTATACATGACAAAGAAAATAATAATTGTGAATAGTAACAGCCATGTCTGTTACTATTCATAATGGGTGGAGGCATGATTAATCTTTGTTAAGGCAGTTTACTATTTAAGTGAATAGTAACTGCCCCAAAACCCTCTAGAGGCCAAATCTACCAAAATGGGTGGAAATGTTCTAAAGATGAAAAATGTTAACTTAAATATAACAATTGAATTCAAACATTCCGGTGCATTAGAGATAATCTAAAGACTTTATATGACTTTTAGCTTAATTATATATTTTTTGTATAACACTTCTTTAAGGAAAATGATAAACACACATTCTCTATGGCCTTCCACGCACTATGTTTAGTCATGGCTAGAAATAAATAATAATGTGTAAGAAGCTAAAAAAAATATATGAAAATCACTTACGTTCTTTAAAACACCTACTATATTTTAATCAAAGCATGCTTTCCAGTTAAAATTATAAAATTTTCTTCACCTAATGTTAGTTTCCAACTTTCCAATAGTAATTTCTTGAACAATAATCATAGCCTATTTTACCCCAGTTTCTGTTTACTCGATTTAATAACATCATCATTACCCATGACATTGGCCCAACCAATTAATTGTAGGACAATGCTTGGCTACTCAAGGATGAGTAGAACCTCCTACTCAAAATTTTCATGTCTGATTTACAAAATTTCGTTCTTATAATTAGAACCGTTCATATTATAAATAATTTTGTAGAGATCATCTCTTCAAAAAATGAACTAAAATTGGTTTAGTCATTCAATTGTAGCAAATCAATAAACAATTTGTAATACTTTTACCATTTCCATCCATCTGTTTTTTTACAGTTCGATGACTTAACGATATTAGTTTTAATTGATTTTTTACAGAGATGATATTTAAAGAGTGATTTATAATATGAACGGTTATAATCAGAAACATAAAGTTCTGTGAATCGATACGAAGAGTTTTGAGTAGGAGCTCATACTCATCATTTGAGTAGCCAAGTATTATTCTTAATCGCGTACTAAAGAAACTGGTGTCTTGTCAAATTTTTACAAATGAAGAAATGTTTGTCCTTATTTTGCATACATGGGTTTAACTAAGTTAGTTAGTGTAGTGTGTTTTCATTTTGCACCTAAGTTTAAATCTTCATTTCCATAGTTTAATTGAATTTATCATAAAATATCACTTGTATAAAATCTACTTTTTCCTTATAAAAAAAAAAAAATTTACTTTCTTCTTATCAACAAAAAAAAAATCTACTTTGTTATATATGTAATATGTAGTATGTTGACCTCTAACAATAAGAACAAAAAAAATACCTTAAGGTCATTATATTTGTAAGGAGAGAGCAATTTATATGGCACGGATACACTGTCACCATGACATTCCAATATCAATAACATAATACCATACTTGTATATAGAGATCCTAATTACACCTGAAATTTTTTTATATTGTTATTTCAAAGATAATTATTTAACCATCAAAGTTACAAAAATGCTACTCTTATCACATTTTTTATATCACATTTGTATCACCTCTCTAATAGAGTTGTGACCTACTTATCTTGATAGGCAGTAAATCTATTAGAAATGTAGTACAAATTCAATATATAACTAAACGTGTGTAAAAAAACACTGTTCATAAGCCGCCGGCTAATTTTATCGGCTCGGCTTGGCTTGGCTCTTCTCACAAAAAATGTCGGCTCGGCTCCGGTTAATTTTAGGGTTCCAAGTCTTTCGTTTCTGCTTCGTTTCTATTTCTTCTGAACGAAAAAACCCCCCCCCCCCCCCCCCGCCCCATTTGTACTCAACTTTCCCTGACTCTCTCTCTCCCGCTAAAACACAGAGAGCAGTGACGGCACCACCGCCGTTCTCCAGTAAATCGAGACCGCATACCACCACCATCTTCATCTTCTTTGCAAATCCAACACAACCATACCCTCCGTTTTCCCAAACTCGCAGTTAAAGCCCAAGAACCACCAACACAGTTGGGTTCGACTTTTCCGGCGAATTTCTGGACAATCTAGGCAGCGATGGACCTCAAGGTTGTCATCAATCGACTCCCGATCAACTGAGGTAACTCCTACAACGCTTGGCACTTCCCACCACCATCTTCATCTTCTTTGCAAATCCAACACAATCATACCCTCCGTTTTCTCGAACTCACAGCCAAAGCCCGAGAACCGCCAACCCAGTCGGATTCGACTTTTTACCTTTTTTTAAAAAAAAAATTTTGGACTTCACTTGGATTCTAGATATGTAAATTTGCTAGGTTTTCCATTTATAAAGCAGACCATTATTTTTCCTTAATTTAATCTGTAGTTGATTGCTCTGCTAAAATTTTGAACTGAATTAGTCAACATTTAATGGAATAAATTAGAAAGATAAGATTTTGCAAGCATGTTCCAACTGGGTTTATATAAATTTCAACTGGGTATATGTCATTATTTTTACTTTCCAATTTTTTCACACCCGGAAGTAGATATTTTGCATTTGTTTCTGTACATATCAGTACTTTATTTCTTGGTATTATATGTTTGAATAATTATTTTTTGAATGGAGTTACCGGGTTTCAGTTTGAATTGAAATGTAATGGGATTTATTGTATATGTTTAGATGCTGATATTTATATACACAAGTTATAGCATAATTTGCCCATTGATTCTAAAAGTTTCTTGACAAATACTAAATTCTTCAATTTCATACCTTTAAACTTTTTTATCGTTCATCTCTCTGTTGAAAATTTGGAACTTTAGTCCAGTTGTAATACATAACATGTTTGACTGAATTTGGTTTCATATCCTTTTTTGGTTTCAGTTGTACGCACAAACAGTCAATTATTTGATTCCCCAAGTCCTTCCCTCAAGGTATTCACTTTTCTTCATCTCCTCACTCTTTCGATTCTTATATACATTTTAATTTTCTTTTTATACACACTATTTTCTGTTTGGTTACTGAGAACGCATGGGAAAATTTATGCAGGTGAGATTTGTTTTTTAAATGTTTTTAATTAGGATTTATGTTTTGGCATCTTGATGTTAGAAACTTAATTTTGATTATTTTAATTTTCTGTTATTTTACTAAAAATAATGTATGAGCTACTATGTAGTCTATCTTATTGCACTTGAACTACGCTTGCATCAATTTACAACTTCATGTTTCTTATGTACCAGATATATATGATACATGATTCCTGTGTAACCAGTAGAGCTGAAGCTGAAACTGTTTATAATTCCTTCTATACATATATATTAATATAAATTTCTAGCCTATGATTGTTCAAATGGTAGCTATTTACTTATCAATTTTTGGACATGCATGCTTTCCGAAGGTCATCCTTCATATGCACTGGGACTGCACATAAACAGCAGTTATTTAAATTTTTTTATTTATTACTATTTCATAATAATTGCCCCAAATTTAATGTTTACTTTGTTAATTGTGCTTTTGCTAATTGGGATAGTGTATCTGCCTATTGGAAGGAAGTCCGCCTGGTCGTTCTCTCCGAATCAAAGGGAGTGGCTGGCGATTTAATCACTGCGGTTGTGCTCCAATAGGTCAGTTCATATTCTCATTTCTACAATATTCGATTTTCCTTTTGATTAATCTATTTATCATTGCATTTAAATTGTATTCGGTATGTATGTTTATGAATTAGTTTGCAGTTTGGGCTTTGAACTCTTACTTTTGCTTCAAATAAGTTTTCTTTCCAATGTTTCGTAATGCAATATATTTGATTGTGTAATTAGTGTTTAAATGTACTGGTAGATAAGCTGTATATGCGCATATATATCTCGAGAATAAGATTATTTTACTGGCAATGATAATGCCGAACACCATATAAACTACAAAACTGAAAAGTCACAAACAAGTTATACTTATCGTAATAGGTGATTTTTGGATTCCATGAGAATAGCCAAGCAGAGGTTCTAAGTCTCAATTTGTTAGGCAAAATGATTAGTGATTTAGTGCAATCTGAATGTGGCATTACAATTACATTATCAATTTGGTAGTGTTTTTTTCAATTGTCTAAGGGTTTTCAACCTTTTTACTTCATTTATTTGCTAATAATCTTTGCTAATTGTGCTTTTTCTTTAGATTAAGGGAGAAACATGCCACTAATGCAAGTGCGCCATCAATCATATTATGGGGATTCTAAGCTCTATCAAAAAATATGATTTGTTTATGTTTTGATTGAATTTATGATGTTTATTTTACTAAATACGTAATAGTGGTTTTGATAATTTATTTTAGTAAATGCATAATAGTAGTATTGAAAAGATTTCATACTTTATGCAGATTACCTTGAGCTAACTTAATTTACTAGCTGCTAATGATGTTTGTGACAGTGAGATTGAATTTTAACATGTCAATTTTGTAGCAAAAATCCAATGTTTTAGTAACAATTTTAGGTGCAAGTCTCCGAGCTTAGTCAAGTCATTCTATCAATTGCTTCTTTGACTTTTGAATCTAAAACTGATGCATATCTCTATCTTTACTGTTTTGTTGTTTTCTTTTATTGTGAATATGTCAAGCTTTACATTTCCTATAATTGTTTTCTTTAGATTAAGATATTCTACAACAATTATAGGATATTCAAAGTTTGTCAAATTTCATTGAGAGTCCACCTTAGAAGGTGAAGGCTGAGAAATTTGTTGGTCGGATCTTTTGGCAAATGGAGAATCTTTGTCTTCATTCATGTGAGATTGCAGTGAAATGGTAATGGAATCAACTCAAGTAGGCAATCTTCACCATTGTTCACTCTTTTGGCATGTTTTCCAGAAAAATGAAAGAAAAATTAATCATTTTTGTTGTACATAAGCTGTCAATGTTAATGTGGGCAATTTTTAAAGTCTGTATATAGCCTGGAACTTAGAAATTCATCCTTTTTGTTCTATGTTAAAATTTTAGATCTCCTTTGCCTAAAGTACACGTTAAAAATGTGTTAAAATTTTTGATGATAAAGATGCTGATACAACTCAATAAAACATCAGCATACTTCATGACATCGCTTCATTCAATCTAATGAGTGTGATGATTTTATTAAGTTTAGAAATAAAAAATCAAATATATAATTAGTCGATGATTTTCATTGTACTTCATGTGTAATTTGCTTTATCTTTTTATCGGGTTAGGTTTTGCTAGATGTTTGGGAATTATGAATTATTTTCATTATGTTTGTATCCTTTATATATGGTTTCAGTTTGATCAGCTTCTATGCGCTTTCTTCACTAAGTTTTAGCCAGAAGCATTTCAACTTCAACTTAATAAAAATTCATTGTACCAGTAAATACCTTGTTTTCACCTTAAAAGTTGTCTGACTCACATGTGGCAGTACTGCTAGAATGATTTCCAATTTTCCTCAAAACTTCCTTCAAAATTTCTGTATTTTAGAAGTTATTTTTACCGATATAGCTGAATTGACATGCGCTCCTGACATAGTAACCGCTGTTCGTTTGTAAGAACATTACTGCGTATGATTTTGCTACTTTAATATATTCGAAGCATTTGTTGACAATTATACGGCTTTAGTCAAATGAAGGAAATAACAAAAAAACAAGCAGAGATGATAAAGTGATCACAGTGATGTGAATGTTTATGTGGGGGTAGATATTGTTTGCTTGAGTACTTAGTTTGGATAATGTCAAATTTGTGTGTTTATTTATCGAAGGATCAATAATTTATTATATGATTTTAATGCTCCAATTAATTTGGGATTTTCCACGAAAATTTAGGCATTACGCATCTAATATTATAGGTTCTTTGTACGATATATACCTTAGATTCATATCACACTAGGATTGTTGGTACCAATAGAAGTAATTGAATAATTCAAATGTCAGTTATCACCCGTTGAGTTTGGGCGAGATTGTAGACTTTTCGCATGCACCAGTGGCTTATGTTGGTTTAGTTATATTATTGATTAAGTTATATACCCCACTTTCCATGCTTTGGTGCCTCTTTTTCTTTTGTACGGGGTTATTATTTGTCTTTCACTTTTGCCACTCTATGTTCTTTCTGCCAAAAATAATCCATACGAGTCTCTCAAATTTGATTCATTTTTATGACATAGGTTTAAAGTTACTTTGTGTGTTTATACATATGCGGTTTGTAACTTTTTTGCTGTTTTTCCAACATTTTAGTGCAAAACACCCCCCTCTCTCTCTCCAAATTGCTTTGCTTTTCCGTTTCCTTTTCAAGTGGTTTATTTTGGGTTTTGATTGTTTGTGTTCGAGTGAATTTTATATACCTCACATGTTTGACAATACATGCTATTTTCTCATTTTCTACACTTTGTAACTTCTAATAAATCTTTTCCTACTTCTATGCATTTGTTTCTTTAGGATACAATCCTTGCATTTGATATGATTTTATGCATTTGGAATCTAGGGTATGCGAGAGCCGCGATGGGGTTTTTCTTGCCAATACATTGCATGTGTAAATGATTAAAATTAGTTACCAATTTTTCTTTGTTTTGTTGCCAATAAGGAAAAGTGAAGCGCTAGCAAAGTTAACCAATTTGAGCTAATTATTCTATGAACTCGTAGAGAAACTCTTAATTAAAGGTTTAATCGCGGGTTTATTGTTTGTAGAAGATTATTTTCGATATAGCTATAGATTGACGAGGCATAACGATTTTACGACACCTTCGATAGTCATCCATATGTTTTGTGTTTCTTGTCTGTTGTATGGCAGATTAGGATTGGAAAATCGATTGATTTTGAGGTTTAGGATGGAAAAGGAGCGATCGTGGATTATTTCCATTTTATTACACCATTTCTTTGCAAATGAGCGTGTAGTATGTGTTCTTTAAGTTTTTGCCTTTTAATGCTATTCGATTCTCATAGAATAATCATGTTGGCTTTGTTTATGCTTGATCTAGCTAAATCATGTTTGGTTTTAAAAGTATTTTGTGGAAAATCATGGTTGATATAAGAGCAAAACGACAAAAACCAATGAATTACTATTTCCTTGAATAATTTTTTAGTAAATTTTGTGTGGTATTTAGATGTTCAATTTTAGTGTCAAATCAATGAATTACTATTTGCTTGAATATTTTTAAAAGTGATATTGGAGATGATATTTCATGTCTCCTCTTTTTGTATGTGAAAAGACTCCTTTAAGATTTCTACATTACACTTTGAGGAGAGCAATCATAGCTGGGTCTGATTCTCCAGCTACTTTGAAACACTTATTAGGTGAATTATTTGGGACATAGGTTATCGGTAGCACAAATTCCTTCTTTTATGCCCGTAGTTTAATTTTCTTTCTTTTCTTTGCTTGCGACTTTATTCCTTTGCTTCATGCTACCCACCAATTTCTAGTCGTGTACATTTTCCCTTCTATTTTCATCAATTTGCTTGATTCATCTTTTTACATATATTGGATAATTTACAAGTGCGGTAGTTCTTATGACCAAGTGGAGAGGCAGACTATCAGGAAAGCCTTAAGCAAATTCAAGGGCCTTAATCATAAGGTTATTCCATTAATGCCAACCATCAAATAAACTATGATATAGTTGTATTAAATAGTTAAAAAAATGATTTTCCACGTTCATTTTTCTCATTTTCTTCTAAGCGTTTTTATTGAATAATTTAAATAAAATTCCAAGTGACATGAACAATATAATAGATGCGAAGGAAAAAAGTGTAGTAATGTAATAAAATCTGTGAGAATATAAGTAATAGTGAGTAAATATCATATTTATGAATTTGGAATGTGACAGATCCTACCTCTAAGGCTCTGTCATTGTTCTGTGATTCTTTGTGGTTTTCAATAACTTTAATGAGTAATTGGGGCTTTTTCTTTTGTGTTTTTTAACTTAGATTTGTTTCATTTATGTGAAAAAGACTACACCTCTAAGGCTCTTGTGTCAATGCTTACTCCCGGTAATTTGTTTTAATCTAGATTCTTAATCTAATTTTGATAACAAATGTGTTTTAATAATAGTGTTAGCAATGAAGTTAGTATCTTTAAGTATTGACTTTTCTTTAAATATTAGTCTTGCACAATGCATATTATTTGGATTTCCAAGTTCCTTTAATCTATTATGAAGAATTTTGAACTCCATGGTATATGGTTTTCATCTTCAATTTTGGTTTAATTTTAAACTCTTATTGATTTGAGTTATAATTGTGGTGAAGTAGCAGGGGACAAATCTACGTGTATTTAGGTGAGTTCCTTTGTTTCATTTGTTTTAATTATTGTGAATTGTTTGTACTTATGGTTTTATAAATTAGACATATGGTTTTGATTAGTAGTTGGTTATTTATTTGTGTTTACGTAGTTTAATCTTTCCAATTTGAATTAAATTTCCTTTTATTCTTTTTGACTTGTATACTTCCATTTATATTTCACGTGTGTAATTTGCTATACTTTTATCTTTCGATTGGGTTGAGTTTGTTAGATGTTTAAAATTCCAAATTATTTTGGTCATATTTTTATCTTTATGGTTTTTGGTTTGATTGCTCCTATGCGCTTTCTTTAAAAATTTTCATGCGCTTTTTGTTTAATTTGTGTCTTCATTGTTTTGCAAGATTTCCTTCTCTCTCTCCCCCCCAACTTTTTTTTTTTTTATTTTAAATATTTTGCTTTGTTTTAAGAATGCTGGATGATGGTTGATTATCCAAATATAACATAAGCAGAAGATGACATGCGTACCTTGAGGATAAACAAATATGGGAAAATTAGTATTTAAAATAAACCATGAGAAATTAAGACTTAATAGTAAATAGCACCAGAAAAAAATACTATTCATTTTTTAGTAGATTGTTTCCCAAATGATTGAAACCAAATGGTCAGGATTTGATAAAGTTGTGTTACCTTTGGGGTTTTAGAGGATAAGAAGAAGCGATCGTGGATTATCTCCATTTATTGCCATTTGCGACCAAATGAGTGTATGAAATCTTGTGTTCTTTAAGGTTTTTGCCCCTTTTGATGCTGTGGATACTCATAGAATAATCATGTTGGCTTTGTTTATGCTTGATGGCTAAATCCTGTTTGGTTTAAGTATTTGTATTGGAAAATCTTTATTGATATAAGAGCGAGAACAACAAAAACCAATGAATTACCATTTCCTTGAATAATTTTTTAAGCTAGAACTTTTGGTCTTTGTTGTTTAGATGTTCCAATTTTAGTGTCAAAATCAATAAGTACTATTTGCTTGAATAATTTTTGCAAAAGTGATATTGGAATGATATTTCATATCTCCTACTTTTTATGTGAGAAAAGACTTTCCTTTAAGATTTCTACGTGCACGAGCAATTATAAGCGGGTCTAAGTTCTCGAAACTGCTTTGAAACACTTATTAGGTGAATTATTTGGAACACGGGTTGTCGGTGCTAGAATTTCCTTCTTTTATGCTTCGTAGTTTAATTTTCTTTCTTTGCTTGCTTAACCTTTACGGCACATTTTATCTATGAACTTACACTAAATTTCTTAAGCCATGCACTACGAAAATTTTGGACTAACAAAAAATCCAATTTAGTTTATGTGTGTTCTTTTATAGTAAAAAAAATATGTGATATAACCTTTTATATCATTTTTCACTTCAAGAACACACATAATTATATTATGAAAATTGATATCTATTGAGTGTAAAGTTCTTCTCAAGCTACTGAAACACTTATTAGGTGAATTATTTGGGACACGGGTTGTCGGTACTTTAAATTTCCTTCTTTTATGCTTCGTAGTTTAATTTTCTTTGTTGCTTATTGCTTACTACAGTACATTTTATCATCTTTGGAACTTACACTAAATTTGTTAAGCCATGCACTGAAAGAAATTAGATAAGAGATTCAAAAATCACTAGATGCAATACAGGATTGAGTTTGCGCAGTATTAATGATTCCTGATATTACCTCCTATCTCGGAAAAGCATGTCGATCATCATATTCATTATTCATTTGTGCACGGCTTTTCTAGCTACTGTAGTTATTGATAAAAATTAAACACATCGATCATCAAATAAATAATATGATTCATCATAATGTTATATATTTACACCATAACTAACTTAATTTAAACAGGGCAGTTACTGACTCTTTCTCAGCCATTGGATTATGCATACGCCGCCAAATATATCCCCTACAAGACAGTCTGGCACATCTTCTGATCACTTAACAATGTCTTCAAACAAATTCTACAAACCTCACTTTCGCGCACTACGCATTCTTCGATCAAATTTCTGGGTTATTATTAATTTTATTTTTTTCTGATTGAATATGTTTTGATTCAATGGGTTAGTGAAGAGCTAAAACTACAAGTGGGTTAATTTTGGTTTTTGGATTGTTTTTAATTTTCTGTTTCGAATGAATTTGTTTTGATTAGTGGGGTTAGTGAGCTAAACTACAAGTAGGTTTGTTTTGGTTTTGGATGGCTCTTCTGGGTTGTGTATGTCTGATCATATGTATTATTCTTTAGAATATCAATTGTAGCTATCAAAGAGGAAAGATATAAAGATGTAGGTATTTTATGGAGGACTTTTTCACTTTGCTTTCTGTATATACACAATTACTAAGTGAAAATTGTTACATTTTCCCTTCTATTTTTTTTTTCATGAATTTGCTTCTGACTCATGTTTTTACATCTATTATTGGATAATTTGCAAATTAAGCAGTAGTTCTATGACCACATGGAAAGGTGAACTATCAGCTTACTTAAGTAGATTGAGGCCTTATTCAACTGGCCACAAGGATTATTCATAATGTAACTTCATAAGAGCAAACTATGATATAGTTGTATTGAATAACTAAAAGAAGTGACTTTCACATTCATTTTTCACTCATTTTTCTTCTAAGCGTTTTTATTGAATGAATTTAAATAAAATCAAGTGACATAAACAATATAATAGTCTGAAGGAAACAAAAAGTGTAGTAGTGTAATAAACACAGCATAGTGGTGATGGTGAGTAAATATCATGTTATGAATTACGAGATGTAGGATTTGTTGGGTTTCTTATGGTTTTTACCCATTTACTATTGATCAGGTTAATCTTTGTTTTTGTGATTCTTTGTGGTTTCAATAACTGTGCTAATTAGGGTTTTCTTACGGGGTTTCTTTGGTGTTTTAACCCGGCTAGCAGTTTCATGTGTTTCTTGAAGGTGGTGATGCACTCATACAGGCAGAATGAGTTCTTTAGGACATTGACAATCGGCCACATCACTAGGTCTCTGTCTCTCTGTCTGTCTAGACATTGGCAATTAGGTGTATTTATACCTCTTTTTGTTGTAGACGTGTGAGGGAATGAATGGTATTTTTGCATAATGAGATCCAGCATCATAATCTATGTTACCGTTTGAATGAAAATTTTAAAGCCAGTATGTCACATAGCGTAGCATTTAGTGTGAGTTGAACCACGGTAGCCCTAAAGGTTGAATTTATATATTTATAGAAAAGAAAGATTGCATTTACTTTCCTATTAAAGGCAGTTGTTAAGTCATTGTTATTGCCAATTTTCATAGATTTATCTAAGGGTAAACTTGGCTGTATAAACTTACTAAAGTGGTGACCTTTTCCAATCTCATTGTTATGTTTTCCTTGTGGAAATTCTGTGCAATAACCCGATTTGCCTAAGCACTATCTTATTAGTTGGTAATGCTCACGAAAAAGGTTGATGTTTTCTCCCCACCCTCACCCCAAAACAAAATGGCTAAGGTGGTGTTACTATGATTTTCTGGCTTGATCATTAATCAACGTAGATATTATACCTGTAATGAGCCAAATCGTTATTTAAAGCTTCAAAACATCTAACATTTAAAATCGTTATTTAAAGCAAATCCATTTATATACATATGTTAAATTTTAGGATTTGCCAACTAGAATTAGTAAACGAAAAGCATTTGAAATATAAATCATTAAACACGATGTGAGAAAAGTGATAGCATTACTACGATGTATTTATAAGCATTTGTGCTCGACCTTAGTACAAAAAAGACTTAAAAGCATGGAAATTACTTAATGTAGTAATGTTCATGTAAATAATAACATTGTAACTCGAGAATGAAATCCCATTACTTCAATAGAAACAACATTAGTTAATCTGTTTTTTCAACAAAATGGACCATGTGATTCTTTTCTATGTATAATTTTTACCTAAATTATAATTTAATTGTTCAGCCACCTTCCATCTATTTTGATATAAATATGATGCTACTTAGAAGATCACTATTTTAGTTTGTAAATAAAAAAACTATCTTTCAACAACATATGTCAAAATCATATCTATATAAATATATTGTTGCTTGCAAATGTTCAATCAATTGTGATAAACAAAATGCAACATTTTTACCATATCATATAACATAATACCTTCACAAATAAAACACACATTAAACAAACATTTTCTCCAAGCTGTTCCCACATGACAGTGAACCTTTGTTTCTAGTGTGGTATGAAAAATGTGATAAAGTAGCAATACCCTTTAAAGTTAAAACTTCTCTACTTATTTTCATTTCTTTCCACATGTAATTACAATTACATTACCTCTCAAGGGAGCATATTACAATGCATGTATGAGAGAGAGATCATATCCTTTAGAAACTCTTTTACTGTTACTGTGAGATAATTCACTCAACCATTAAAGTTAAAACTTGAAAACCCTCCAGTTTTCACTTCTTTCCACACATAACTCCTATCATGTAACTGCTACATTACCTCTCTCAAGGTCAAGAGTAAATAATACCTAGACAAAAGTTCATATAAATGGCCAGAATCTCTTATGACTATTACCAGAATAAAACACAACTGAGGGCATTTCAAACATAGAAGTCAACAATCCTCTGCATGCTCCTCGTTAGCATGGTGGTGATGAACACCAACGGAGGAAGCTAGATGCCATCGACATCAGGTCACTCGACCCATGCAAAGACCAGGAGAATTTATCCTGGTTGTCTATTCAAACGGACAAACCTATTCATCCTCAACCCGCTAACCCCTATCACCGCGGTTGCTTAAAAATTAACCGGTGTCGCAGTGGTCATCAGAAAGGTTAATTATATTTCTACTTAAGGCTGATAACCAATCATAATGCTAAAAAATTAATCGCCTATATGCTTGGAAAACAATGGCATTTGGATGGGAAATTTAAGTACCTTGGTTTATATTCTATGACTCTTTCATTTTAGTGGTATTCAAACACACAAAATTGACACATTTTCTAATACGAGATGAATCATCATTACAAAGACCACTCTCTGCTACTTGGTGGTGAATAGCTGAGCTCCATTTTCTTGCTGTGACTTGAAGTCTTGAAAGTTATAAACTTTGAAGTTGATTTCACAGCCATCTTCATCAGATTTCGTGAATTCATTGGAAATAAGAAGTCGTCAATTAAATTGTCATCTTTTTTGTTTATATACAAATGCAAAACTTGTCATCTTAAATAAGATGGATTTGTTTTTGTACATGATGAAAAAGATGTCTAAATGTCACATTTGATTTGATTAAGCAAAATTATCCTATGATTAAAAATCTACAACCATTGTCTCGGTTTAGCACATTTTGTCACATCGCCGTTGAAAACGACTTAAATGCGAATTAGCGATCGTGGCGTCTTGTATTAATAATACGGAGATATTTGGACAAAAATAATTTATCGTATCTTTATTTAAATTGTATGACGCCCACAGTAAGCGATCCTTCAGTTGAACATGAAAATAAGATATGTCTATATGCTAATATTGTATTGACCCAATTTTCAATAATAAAAATGAAGTAAATACACTTTTGTTTTTACTCCTACACCTTCACTTATTTAATCGGATAGAGTTTTAGTTTAAATACCAAATTAGAAAATAAACTTTAAAATTTAAAAATCTGTGGTTTTTGGTTTAGGTACTAGTTGAAGGGTAAAACTAATTTGCTAGGTAAGAGCCAATAATAATCTTAGCCCTACCATCACAAAGTTATAGCCATTAAATTTCCCAATGAATTGTAACTAACAAGCATGAGTATGAATTTTTAGAAGAAATTTTTTATTACGTTAATCGGCTGGGGCGTGAGGGTCTAGTTCGGTTTGGAAGCCGCCCAAAACCGAGACCTACACCTAAGCCCTAAGCTCCTCCCAAGGACATTCTAAAACCCTAAACTAAAATGATCAACTTTAAACTTTGACTTGACCTTTTAAAACTCCCTAAACCTTAAAGTTAGCAGATCTAAAAACATAAGAATTATGAAGAAATAAACTTGAGGACAATATGGTAATCTATATATTTTTATTTAGTCATAGGATCCTTGCAATAAAGAAGTTTGTGGCTTATCTTAAAATATTTAATTAGACTTGGTATTTTTTCTTAAATGGTATTTTCCTTCAAACCTATATAACTTGGTATCTAATATGAATTTACCTTTTTTTTTATTCAATAATTATAACATTGTAATTTCTACCACAATTTTTTTCCTTTTTCAATTTATGTTACACTATTCTAAAACGACATCACACTTGACTTTGTTTGGTTTGAACAAGCCCACTATAAAATGGTTATAAAAAATATTTACCGGTTAGCAATGTTTGGCTGCAAAAAATTTCTTGACGTCTGACTATGAATTAGATTCTACGACGTGTAATTTGTGATGTGCATTGGCAGCATGCTATTAATGAGATATTTAGTTAAGTTTTAACCATATCGTTAATGCAGAATAAGTGCTCAACCATTGAAGTTAGAAACCACATGTAACCACTAGCGTATATAGTAGTGTATCATATAACTGCTATATACCTCTCAAGATCAACAACAAATACAACCGTATAAACAAACACAAAAATCAAATTGACACCCAATGTTTCTATCTCAGCAGGCCAAAACTCATATAAATTGTGAGTCTTCCTTAATAGTGAACACAAATACAAACTAACAGAGACACATTAAGAATACTAATCATGGGCATTTCAAACATGAAGTCATTCATCCTCTGTTCCTCTGTAGCATGGTGGTGCTAAACTCAGTGGTGATGGAACCGCATTGACCGGAGTGCTGGCACCATGCAAAGACCAGGAGGGCCGCATCCACATTTGCTTAGCAGTGGCGTAAAAAACCACTGACTGCGAACCCCTATAACGCGGTTGCTCCAAAATTCATCGGTGCATACGATTGATTAGGGCCCGCGATCACAGGGTTAATGATGATAAGAGGCTGGAATTGGGAGAGTAAGATTGTGGGAAAACATTGGCTGTTTGATGTGACTCTCATGTACTTTGTTTATATTCTATCTATAACGAGAATAAGGGGTCTTTCAAGGTGAAAAGAACCTTTGGGCTGTATTATTTGTCTTTATAATTTAAGGCGTTATAGAAAATTGAAAGAAAAGCTTCTACTTCCTATAATATATAGGTCGAGATAATTTTATCTTACGAATATGTATTTAATGTGAACATTAATGTCGTGAACTACCGTGTCGTGGTTAGCCTTCTTCTTGACATGCCACCACGATTGCAACTGGTTCTATTACCGATCTTTGCTCTCGATCGCCGTATTACACCTCCATCTTGTTTCTTCATTTTCTCACCCCAGACTCTACGCAATATCTTTCTTAAGAGAGAAGACATTGAATATATTACTAAATTTTAAGATTACGAGAGTTGAGGAGAAAGAGAGGATAAAGATGCTTGATGTGAACATATGAAGTAAGTATCCACATATTTATGGACAATTCGGAAGATAAGACTTAGGATGGTAAAGGTCACGTGTCAATATCACACCAACAATGCTTATAAAATCTTAGTAGATTTAGATGGAGCATGGACAAGTAAGCAATAAATAACCAGCAAATCTATCAAAATAAATAACAATATCCTTCCCTTTCCAATACTATTCACAGAAATAATACAATAAAGCCTCTATAAGAGTCATAAAGTTGGGACCAAACTAATTTTATAACTTTAGAGAGGTCATTACCTAATAGAGAGTTGTAGTTAAAAAATATTATTCATTGGCTTATTTATCCTTAATAGATATTGTATTTGCTAAATAGGATTTTAGGCGCCAAGTATTTTATATCTTGCACATATGTACATAGCTCAAGGTATGTGGCATCAACCAAAAACTAAAGCATTGTCCCAAACAAGAGAAATATTTTAGTTCATCTTAAACTTGTATTTATGATATTGCATATTTTTGTGCTCATTACGGCAATTATTATTATGTGGAGATGTGTTTTGTAGGATAGGACCGAAAAATGATAATTTATTACAATGTGGAGTTTATTTTATTATAATAATTAGTTGGGTGAAATTTTTATAATTTTAGAAGGTTATTCTTTTATAGAGTATTACTTTAGAGAGCTTTTTCTTGTATACTGGACACATGAAACAATCTCATATATACCTATACTAAATTAATCTCATCTGTTAAATAATTGAATTATACATGACAAATCAAATAATCATTGTGGTAAATAACATCCATATATACCTTTACCATTTCCATCCATTTGTTTTTTTCTTTGTTCGATGACTTAACGATATTAGTTTTAATTGATTTTTGCAAAGATGATATTTAAAGAGTGATTTATAATATGAACAAGTCTAATCTTAGCACAAAGTTACTGTGAATCGCCATGAAGATTTTTAGTAGAAGCTCATACTCATCATTTGAGTAGCCCAGTATTATTCTTAATGGCATTTAAAAGCAGTTTCCTTGTCAAATTTTTTACAAATGAAAATATTTGTCTTGTTTTTGCATACATGGGTTTAACTAAGTTAGTTAGTCTGTTAATGTTTTCATTTTGCACCTAAGTTTGAATCTTCCTGGTTAATTGAATTTATGATAAAATATCACTTGTGAAATCTCTTTCTTCCAATAAAATATTTACTTTCTTCTTATCAACAAAAAAAAAAATTACTTTGTTATATGTAGCATGTTGACGTCTAGTCATTATATTTGTAAGGGAGGAAGCAATTTTAAGAGGCACGAATACAACACATACCAGTTCTGTATCAATAACACATGCCATACTTGTACTGAGATCCTAATTACACTGAAATTTTTTATATATTGTTATTTAAGATAATTATTTAACCATCAAAGTTACAAAAATACTACTCTTATCACATTTTTTATTTTACATTTGTATCCCTCTCTAATAGAGTTAGGACTTACTTGTCTTGACAGGCATAAATCTATTGGAAATGTGGCTAAAATGTGATATAATGTGATAAAGTAACAATACCCACTAAAGTTAAAACTTCCCTCTTAGCCACTTATTCTTTTTCCACATGTAATTATGCTATTACATTACCTCTCAAGGTGAAGAGCATAATGCAATGCATGGCAGAAGTCTATGTCACTAGAAACTCTTTTTATTGTTACTGTAGGAAGCTAATTGCTATTACATTAAAGAGTTAAAAACTTGAAAAACCCCTCCTGTTTTCCTTCTTTCCACATGAAACTGCCCATTACACTCTCTCTCAAGGTCAGAGCAAATAATACCTAGACAAAGTTCACATAGTGGCTTGATCTCTTATGCCAATACAGAATAAAACACAACTGAGGGCATTTCAAACATGAGTCAACAATCCTCTGCATGCTCCTCGTTAGCATGGTGGTGATGAACAACGGAGTGGAAGCTAGAATGCCATCGACATCCAGGTCGTCGGCCATGCAAAAGACCAGGAGGTGGCATCCTGGTTGTCCTATTCAGAGCGGACAAACTATTCATCCTCAACCCGCTAACTTTATCACCGCGGTTGCTGAAAAATTAACCGGGTGTCGCAGTGGTCATCAGAAAGGTTAATTATGTTCTACTTAGGCTAGGTAACCGTCATAATGCCTAAAAATTAATCGCCTATATGTGGAAAACAATGGCATCTGGATGGGAAATTTGGTACACTTGGTTTATATTATACTGTTCTTTCATTTTAGTCGAGGTTATTCAAACACACAAAATTGACACATTTTTCTAATACGAGATATGAATCATGCGTACAAAGACCACTCTCTGCTACTTGGTGAATAGCTGAAGCCATTTTCTTTGTGACTTGAAGTCTTAGAAAGAAGTTTATAAACTTTGAAGTTGATTTCACAACCATCTTCATCAGGTTTCGTGAATTCATTGGAAATAAGAAATCGTCAGTACAAATTATCATCTTTTTGTTTATATACAAATACAAAACTTGTCATCTTAAATAAGATGGATTTGTTTTTTGTACATGATGAAAAATATCTAAATGTCACATTTGATTTGTTTAAAGCAAAAATTATCCTATGATTAAATCTAACCATTTTCTCGGTTTTAACTTCACATTTTGTCACATACTTCATTGAAGGGTAACTTACATGTGCAGATTCACCGTCACGTGACGTCTTGTAGTAATGTCTAGGAGATATTTAGACAAAAATAATTCCTCCCAGTATCTTTATTTCATTGACACAAGAGCCTTGCCGTGGCGGTCCGCCCAGTTGAGCATGACAAAATAAGATAATAATACATATGCTAATATTGTATTATTTAATTTTCAATAATAAAAAATAAATAAATACACTTTTGTTTTTACTCTACACCTTCCCTTATTTAATGGGGATTTTTATTCAATAATTATAGCCTATTGTAATTTCTACACAATTTTTTCTTTTTTTCAATTTATGTTACACTATTCTAGAACGACATCACTTGACTTTGTTTGGTTTGAACAAACCCACTATAAAGTGGTTATAAAAATATTTACCGAGATTGTAATCATTGTTAAAAATTTGTGACGTCTGACTAGATTTAGATTTTACGACGTGTAATTTGTGATGTGCATTGCTTATGCGTGCTTTATTAATGAGATATTTAGTTAAGTTTTAACCATATCGTTATTGCAGAGATAAGTGCTCAACCATTGAAGTTAGAAACCACACATAACCACTAGCCTTTATGTAGTAGTGTATCATGTAACTGCTGCATACCTCTCAAGATCAACAAATACAACCGTATAAACAAACTTCGTCCGTTGACACCCAATGTTTCTATCTCCAACGATGCGAAAACTCCTTATAAATTGTGGTCTTCCGTAATAGTGAACACAAATACAAACTATTAGAGACACATTAAGAAATACTAATCATGGGCATTTCAAACATGAAGTCATTCATCCTCTGTTTCCTCATCCTTAGCATGAGTGGTGCTAAGCTCACAGTCAAGGCGATAGGAGCAGCATTGACCCGGAGTCTTCCAACCATGCAAAGACCCAGGGCCGCATCTGGTTATGCGCGGTGGCGTAAAAAACCCCAACCTGCGAGGAGCCTGGCGGTTTGCTCCAAAAGTCATCGGTGCATGATGATTAGGGCCACGATCACAAGGGTTAATGATGATAAAGGGTAGAGTTAGAGTAAGATTGTGGGAAAACATTGGCATTTTGATGTGTGACTCTCATGTGCTGTTTATATTCTATCTATACTTGAGAATAAGGGTCTTTCAAGGTGAAAAGAACCTTTGGTGTATTATTTGTCTTGTATAATTAAGAAAACGTTATAGAAAATTGAAAGAAAACTACTACTTCCTATAATATATGGGTGAGGATAATTTTATCTTACGAATATGTATTTAATGTGAACATTAATGTCGTAACTACGGGTGTCGTGGTTAGCCTTCTTCTTGAGCATACCCACCACGATTGCAACTTGGTTCTTGTTCTTTGCTCTCAATCATCTGTATTACACCTCCATCTTCGTTCTTCATTTTCTCACCGACTCTACACGTATCTTTCTTAAGAAGGAACATTGAGCTATAACCACTTCAAATTTTAGAATTACCGAGGTTGAGGGAGAAGGAAGAGGATAAAGATGGCAGTGTGAGCATATGGTAAGTATCCACATATTTATGGACAATTCGGAGAATAAGACTTAGGATAAGAGTAGGGTCGCGTGTCAATATCACACAATGAAAATCTTATAAAAAATCTTAGTAATTCCAGATAGACATGGACACGTAGGCGCAATCGTAGCCGGAAATCTTATCAAATAAAATAATATTTATCCTTAAGCACCCAATACTGTTGCAAAATAATACAATAAAACCTCTATAAGTCACTTAAAGTTAGGATGATAATTTTATAACTTTAGAGAGTCATTATAATAGAGTTGTAGTTAAAATATTATTCGATGACTTATTTATCCTTAATGAATGTTGTATTTGCTAAATAAGTTTTTTGGGCGCCAAGTATTTTTATATCTTTACCCACGTATGTACCCCTTGGTCAAAGATGTGGCATCGACCCAAAAACTAAAGCATTGTCCCAAACAGAAATATTTTAGTTCATCATAAAGCTTTGTATTTATGATATTGCATATTTTGTACTCATTATTAGTGATTATTATGTGGAGATGTGTTTTCTTAGGATGGGACCAAAAAAATGATAATTTATTACAATGTGGAGTTTATTTTTATACATAAGCGGTCCCAAGTTGGAAGTGAAATTTTTATAATTTTAAAGAGGTATTCTTTTGTAGAGTATTACTTTAGAGAGCTTTCTTGTATATGGACACATGAAACAATCATATACCTATACTAAATTAATCTCATCTATTAAATAATTGAATTATACATGACAAATCAAATAATCATTGTGAGTATTAACATCCATATATGCCTTTTACCATTTCCATCCATTTGTTTTTTCTTTGATTCGATGACAACGATATTAGTTTTAATTGATTTTTGCAAAAGATGATATTTAAGTGATTTATAATATGAACAAGTCTAATCATAAACACAAAGTGCATGAATCGCACGAAAGATTTTTAGTAGAAGCTCATCTACTCATCCATTTTGAGTATTAAATATTATTCTTAATCGGCGTGCTAAAACCCCAGGTTTCTTGTAAAATTTTACAAATGAAGAAATGTTTGTCCTTATTTTGCATACATGGGTTTAACTAAGTTAGTTAGTCTAGTGTGTTTTTCATTTTTGCACCTAAGTTTTGAATCTTCCATAGTTTAATTGAATTTATGATAAAATATCACTTGTAGAAATCTACTTTCTTCTTATTAAAATATTTACTTTCTTCTTATCAACAAAAAAAAAATCTACTTTGTTATATAGCATGCTTGGCATGTTGACGTCTAGTCATTATATTTATGAGAGAGAGAGCAATTTTAAGAATTGCGAATCTTATTTCTGTATACTTAGCGATTCTAATATCAATAACATAATACCATACTTGTATATAGAGATCCTAATTACACGAAATTTTTTATATATTGTTATTTCAAAGATAATTATTTAACCATCAAAGTTACAAAAATGCTACTTCTTATATCACATTTTTATTTCACATTTTTGTATCACCTCTCTAATAGAGTTGGGACTTACTTGTCTTGACAGGCACTAAATCTATTGAAATGTATTACCAAATGTGATATGAAAAAATATGTGATAAAGAAATGTAATATAAAGTTAAAACTTCCCTCTTATTTTCACTTCTTTCCACATGTAATTACTATTACATTGCCTCTCTCAAGGTGAAAGGCATAATGCAATGGATGTATAGAGAGAGATCATAATCGCACTAGACTCTTTTTATTGTTACTGTGAAGCTAATTACTCAACCATTAAGTTAAAACTTGAAAACCCTCCTGTTTCCACTTCTTCCACATGAAAACTGCTACATTACCTCTCTGTCAGGTCAAGAGCAAATAATGCCTAGACAAAGTTTCATATAAATGGCCCGGTCTCTTATGCCAATACAGATAAACACAACTGAGGCATTTCAAACATGAAGTCAACAATCCTCTGCATGCTCCTCGTTAGCATGGTGATGAACAACGGAGTGGAAGCTAGAATGCCATCGACATCAGGTCTCGACCCATGTAAGAAACCAGGAGGATGGCATCCTGGTTGGCCTATTCAAACGGACAACCTATTCATCCTCAACCGCTAACCCCTATCACCGCGGTTGCTTAAAAATTAACCGGTGTCGCAGTGGTCATCAGAAAGGTTAATTATGTTCTACTTAGGCTAGGTAACCAATACTTGTGCTAAAAAATTAATCCTTTATATGTGAGAAAACAATGGCATTTGGATCGGAAATTTGGTACACTTGGTTTATATTCTATGACTACTTTCATTTTAGTCGGGTTATTCAAACACACAAAATTGACATTTTTCCATCTAGGATGAATCATACGTACAAAGACCACTCTCTGTTACTTGGTGAATAGCTGAAGCTCCATTTTCTTGGTGACTTGAAGTCTTGAAAGTTATAAACTTTGAAGTTGATTTCTAGCCATCTTCATCGATTTCGTGGAATTCATTGGAAATAAGAAATCGTCAATTAAATTGTCATCTTTTGTTTATATACAAAACTTGTCATCTTAAATAAAAAGATGGATTTGTTTTTTGTACGCGAGTAAAGATGTATAAATGTAACATTTGATTTGATTAAGAAAAATTTTCCTATGATTAAATCTAACCATTTTCGAGTTTACTTCACATTTGTCACACCCTTCATTGAAGAACAACTTCCACATTATTCACGAGGTTAAACCGTCGCGTAGGCGTCTTGTAGTAATAATACAAAGATATTTGGACAAAAATAACTTATACATGTCTTTATTTCATTGACACAAGGCGTCCACTTGGTAGCGGTCCTTCCCGGTTGAACATAAAAAATAAAGATATGTCTATATACCAATATTGTATTGATCCAATTTTCAATAAAAAAATGATAAATACACTTTTTTACTCTACACACCTTCCCTTATTTAATCAAGTTTTTTTATTCAATAATTATAGCCTGTTGTAATTTCTACTAATTTTTCTTTTTTTCAATTTATGTTACACTATTCTAGAACGACATCACACTTGACTTTGTTTGGTTTGAAAAACCCACTATAAAGTGGTTAAAAATATTTACCGAGATTGTAATCATTGTTAAAAATTTCTTGACATCTGACTGTGAATTGAGATTTTACAACGTGTAATTTGTGATGTGCATTGTATAGTACTATCAATGAGATATTTAGTTAAGTTTTAACCATATCGTTAATGCAAAGATAAGTGCTCAACCATTGAAGTTAGAAACACTTGTAGCCACTAGCCTTTATATAGTAGTGTATCATGTAGCTGCTGCATAATACCTCTCAAGATCAACAACAAATAGAACCGCATAAACAAACACAAAATCCATTGAAACCCAATGTTTCTATTTCAATAAATACCCAAAAGCTCATATAAATTGACAGTCTTCTGTCAATAGTGAACACAAATACAAACTATTTAGAGACACATTAAAAGTCATACTAATCATGGGCATTTCAAACATGAAGTCATTCATCTCTGTTTCCTCCTCCTTAGCATGTGGTGGTGCTAAACTCACAAAGTCAAAGGCGTGGAGGCAGCACATTGGCCGGGTCTTCTGTATGCAAAAGACCCACGGGGAGAGACACGCATCTGGTTGTAATGGTATGCATACCCCAACTGCGAACCACTGCTAACCGCGGTTGCTCCAAAATTCTCGGTGCCGCGTAGTTGGAGCCCACCGATCCATAAGGGTTGATGATGATAAGGAGCTGGGTTAGGAGAGTGGTGTGGAAAAACATTGGCATTTTGATGTATGACTCAATAACACTTTTTACATTTTATATTCTATCTATAGCGAGAATAAAGACCTTTCAAGGTGAAAAAAACCTTTGGGTTGTATTATTTGTATTGTTGTATAATTAAGAGCGTTATAGAAAATTGAAAGAAAAAGTATTCTACTTCCTATAATATATAGGTCAAAGATAATTTTATCTTACAGTTTGTATTTAATGTGAACATTTATATCGATTCGATTTTTGCTAATGAGTTTGGATTTGTAAATCACCAACCAATTTGTGCATATTAGATACAAAATTCTAGTACAAAGTATAATCTCAAATGGTATCGGGATAATATATCTCGATTTTCGATAATAAGACCGAATCTCTCTTGTTGCGACTGAACTGAATGGAATTAGCCGGAGTCCTTAAAATACTTTGGCTATTGCCTAAAAGGCCCAGCAAGACAAGGAAAAGGATTTACCATGTGGAAGGCATTCTAGGAGACATAGGGTCCAAAAGAAAAACAACTTTTCATCCCCTACATTCTTTACCTTTTTTTATTTAATTATTTTAAAGGTTAATGCTAATCAAAATGTGTTAAGCATTGATCATGTGGTAATCATAATCTTATGTCATCTCTGAAAGAATTCAATGTCATAATCCAAATAGCACTCAAGGGAACATTGAATTAGAAATGGCAAATAACATAATTGAAGTCAACTCATGCGTGAGAAAAACACTTTAGTGAGCATTCATGATGTGCTATTGTGGCGAGAATTGACACCAGGCGGGCGGGCTAATGTCATAATCCAAATAGCACTCAAAGGAACATTGAAAATAGAGAATGGATTGTTATATAACGGTTCGTCCATTTTTAAACCGCGGCCCAGCCGTACTGCCCCACCTACAATAGCACATCATGAATGCTCACCAAAGAAGTGTGGTTTCTGCTGCTGCATGAGTGAACTTCAATTATGTTATTGCATTTCTCAATTCATCATTCCACCAGTCTTGGGTATGACATTACTATTTAGTTATGACATTTGGAATTCTTTTCAGGATGACGCCAAGGTGCCAGTTGCCATGCGATCATGCTAATACCGATACGAATAACGTAACCTTTAAATATTAAATAAAAAAGATAAGTGGATAAGTTGTTTACGCACGGACCTATATCTTCCTGAATGCCTTCACATGTGTCAAATCACTTTTTCCTGCTGGGCCTTTAGCTACACAAAAGCGACTACGTAGTTGATTCGGTAAGCAACAAATATGCCCTATATCGAAATCAGATATATCGTATCGTTAACATTGATTATACTTGTACTAGAAATTTTGTCTAATAACTGCGCAAATTAACGATGTTACAAAGATCAAACCTTGTGCTTCCGGGCAGGCACCTATATGTTATGGGAAGTAAATCTTTTTCATATCGATTTTCTATCGCGTTACTATTAATATACAATGCAAATAATACGGCCAAAAGATTTTTCACCTTGAAGAACCTTATTCTCGTTATAGGCAGAATATAAGCAGGCGCGAGCGCTACAAATGCCGTGCCTCACAATCTTCACTCTCTAACTCAGCTCCTTTATCATCATTAACCTTGCTGATGTGGCCTGTCACTCGACGATAGTTTGGAGCAGCGGCGATTATCTTGGGTGATTTTGGCGTTACGTCTAACCAGGATGCGATCTGTCTTTGGCATGGGTTGAGACTCAGTGTATGCGGTTCGACTTTAACTCGGGAGTTGCTGCCACCATGGAAGAACGAGGATGAATGACTTCATGTTGAAATGCCCATGATGTATTCTTAATGTGTCTCTAATAATTTGTATTTATGCCACTATTGGCGAAAGGCTTGTCAATTTATATATGAAAGTTTTAAACACTGTTAGTTAAGCACATTGGTTTTAACGATTTTTGTGTTCTGCCAGTTCTATTGTTGATCTTAATTAACTACCAGTTATGATACGCTACTATATAAGGCGAGTGATTATGTGGTTTCCACAGCTTCAATGGTTGAAGCACTTTATTCTGCATTAACGATATGATTAAAACAGCTAAATATCTCATTGATAGCGCGCATACAATGCGCATCACAGAATACACGTTATAAAAATCTCAGTTATAATTGAACGATCAGAATTTTTTGGCAATGATTACAATCTCGGTAAATATTTTATAACTGCTTTATAGTCGAGTTTTTCACGCCGACACGATCAGAGACTGTGTCGTTCTGAAATAGTGTAACGAAGTGAAAAGAAGCAATGGTAATTTAACAACAATTATATTGAATAAAAAAATCCCCTGATAAGCAAGGAAAGATAATGAAGAAAAAAAGTGTATTTGTTGTGTCAATATTTACCGAGGGGGTCTGCGTGGCAGGGAAGAGAGAAAGTAGAGAGAGCGAGGGAATTATCTTTGTGTGATGTATTCCTCTGTGCGGTCACCTTTATTTATAGTGAAATAAGTACAATTACATTAGAAACAAATCCCATACATAATGGAATATCCTAATCCATATCTACCTGGGTTTACACAATCACATTTTAACACGTAGTAACCATTTTACCCATCCACAACACTCCCCTTAGGTGTGCAAATACTCAAGTAGATATCGCATCGGATCTTCGGGATGAAAGTTGATGAAGTCGTCTCGTAGGCACAATAGAGAGAAGACATATGCTAGTCTCAAGCACGGAACTTGCATATAAAAAGAAATAAAAATTCTCACAAAACCTGGCTATGGTAAAACCCGAGAGATGGGACAAAAACCCATAGTCTAGGAAAAGTGAAGTTAATGCAATGTCAATACTAAACATACCGGGATGTCGGTAGGATGTACACGGGGTATGTGACTGAGAATGGGTGCCTCATTAAAACCTAGTCGGAGTAACAAAAACCAATGGGAAAATGACCACATTCGTAGGGAAAAAGTACATTAAGGTTAAAGCAGTATACTTCAGGATACTCCCCTGAGAGTTGACAATATTCCAAATGAGAAACTAACAATGTTGCAAATCGTTGAGAATGATTGCAATCACGATTCGCTTGAACAAGCAAGAAAGTGAACCCGGTGACTTGGTGAAGTCGGCTAAGTTGTCTGAGAGCGGATTTTGCTTGACTTCAATGTTACGATGCTCTTATTCTTTGATGTGAAGAAGAACTTTGGCGCAATATGCTTGGTATTGTCTCCCTTGATATATCCTTTCTTGATACGGTCAATACATCGGCATTATCCTCAAAGATCGTTGTAGGGACATGTGACAAACATAATTGCTTGAATATACTCGACAACAGCTCCAATAAAAACACTCACGAGGTAAGCCGTGAAGGCGAGAATCTCGGCCTTGATTGAAGAGGTAGCAACTAGATGCTGTTTGGTTGACCTCCAAGATATTGCGGTGTCTCCAACGGTAAAGACATAACCGTTTGAGAACGTGCCTTGTGCGGGTCGGACAAGTAACTGCGTCGGCCTGCAACAAGGCAAGCATCATTCCAGAAGACCAAGGGGTGTGATCTATTCTGAGATGCATAGGGATAGAATAAGCCCCGTCAGTAGTACCCTTAAGGTAGCCGAAGGATGTCTTTAACACCATTCCGATTATGCCAACGTGTGGGCGCATTGCTATATCTTGCAAGAAGATTAGAGAGAAGGAGATAATAGGTCTAGTGCAGGCTAAGTACAATAAAGCGCCAATTGCACTCGAGATATGAACCAGGCTCCAAACCTCTTCCTCGCCCGTCTCCTTTGGACGGAAGAGGGTCTCGTTTTGCATCCTAGCGATGGGGCGACCATAGGAGCGCCGAAGGATTCGCTTTATCCTCATTAAAAGCGACGTGTGCATACGGGTGTAGTTCGATTAGTGGACGATATCAGTAAGACTAGCAAGGCTCAGGCCTAGGCAATATAAAGGATTTCCCGAATCTTTCATCTCAGAAATTCCGACTTGGTCTGACGATTTTCTCAAACTCTTGGGAGTTCAATGGGAATTCATGTCGCCAAGCATAAGCGCAATTATCGCAAATCGGAATGTGACTTTAATAAACCATGGGCATATTCATTATTCACATATCCACACGACTAATCAAATCTTTCACTCCAGGCAGTTATACCACATCAGCCAGGATTGCTTTAATCCCAGTAGAGTGAGCAGCCTCGATCCTAATTGAGAGGGTGTTAGTGGTCTAGAGCCTATTTGATCCGATCAATGTAAGTCCTTGGGAACTTTCATATGAATTTCCGTATCAAGATCCCCATAGAATGCGCGGTTACCACATCCATAAGTTTGCATGTTGTTTGGAGCTACAAGCGATAAGGTAGCGGGCGTTATAGCACGTCCGTACGGAGAATAAGTCTCCTCGTAATCAATCCCGGGCGTTGAGAAAACGCCACAGGCGTGCTTTGTGTCGCACTATTTCATTCTTCTCATTCACGCTTCCTTACAACCACTTATGTGCAGGCTTCACATGTGGTGGTGTAGGAACTCGGCCCAAACACCTTCGTTTCATAGCGAATCCAAGTTCGACACAGATTTGCTTGTTTCGGTTGACCAATCGGTTCTCGTGCGACATTCATCAGGTATTAGTTCAATATCATGTTCGGCCTTGATATCATTAGCTCATATGCAAATGCATCGTCGACTATCGTCTCATTCCTATTCAAAGTGCATCCAAAGCTAGCATAATGGACCGAAATCTCACCGGATTTTTCGGGAGGCGATTAATTCTTCAAAGGACACTACCATAATCTAGAATAACCTCATGCGTTGGAAAGGATGAGTTGGCGATGGCGAGGATTGAACTAGGTTCACTGTAGTTGGTGGCGTGGGGTTCTTCCGGGTTGTGAATCCTTTGAACCGCCAGTGCCATACGCAACCGGGTAAGGCGAGATGATTGGCTAGCGCGAGTCTTGGGCACTTTGGCGAGTACGGCCGCGTCCTTCGAGGCGTTTGGGTCGCCAGGGGCGATGGTTCGCGTACGTTTGGTACATCTATCTTCTTGACATTTGTATTTGGTATATGTGATCTCGTCCTCTCGCTAGATCGATAAAAGCATCGGCATGTGCAAACTGCTTCGCTCTGTAGATCTAGGATTCTTTGCACCTCGGTTTGGGGCGAGCGGTGCGAGGATCTAAATGAGACATAGTGGGGTTAGACCACGATAATTCGCGGCGTTCTTCGAGACAACTATGTTCTTATCTCCCCTAACTGACGGGAAAATTGTCTCATTAAAGTGACTATCCATAAATCTAGCGGTAAAAGAATGCTTTATCAAAGGTTCTAAATGTGAATGATCGAAGGAGTCATAACCGACATAGATTCCCAATCTTATTTGAGGACCCATTTTAGTACGTAAGAGGCGGCGCAATTGGCACATAGACCGCACAACCAAATATGCGCAAATCTTGAATGTCGGAGCTAATCCGATTGTAAGCCGGAGCGCTTGAGTATGAGTTGAGTCATCTACGAGTCTCGGGCGGACCAACATTGCTGCGTGCAATATTGCATGGCCCCATGCGGTCTCGAGTTTGATTCGCATTACCAAAATCCCAGAAGCGATTATGAAGGCGCTTAATAAGCGCTTACGCTAGACGTTTTGGGTGTGAACATGGGCGACGAGGATGTTCAACTTCAATCCCAAGCGACATGCGTAGTCATCGAAGTTTTTAAATGTAAATTCTCGACATTATCGTTCCGAGATCGACTTAATCGGATAATCGGGGTGGTGAGCCTCGACTTAATAATCACGAGCTAGAAGCTTGGGAGATGCGGCATTTAGAATTAGACGAGGATGCACACGTGCGACAATAGCGATGTGGAAGCATCCAACCAATACCATAACAAAGTATCTCTAAATGGTCCACGAGATGGATTTGAATGGGTCCATAATGTCACAGATCCTGCAGAAGAAATTTGGGAGGATCCGTTTGGATCTTGTGTGTCGATGGGTGAGTGTTTAGCTTACCCAAAACACGCTGGCATGAATAGTCACGGCTTGAAATCCTTCGCCGGGTAAGGGGATGCGTGTGAAATGCGGAAGGAGGAGGAGAGGATCGGCGTCATAATTGCGTCCAGGTGTCCCAAGCGGTCATGCCAAAGCAAATTTTCAGTCGCGAGGCCTTTGCTAAGGGAGCCCGACCACATGGTGGCTTTCGGCCGAATGGTTGTTGTGTACAAGCCCATTTGGAAGGCGCTCCATCTTCTCATGAATCACGGCAAGCCCATATTCATGAAGTTATACACAGAAATTCAATCCCATTTCTTGAGAAGTTTGGTAGTATTAATTATTATCTCGAATATCTTTAAAAGCTGAACAACGTTCTTAGAATAACGGAGAATAAAGATGCCTCTTCAATGGTTAACTTTGTACCATTGGACAACATTAATTGGCGTTGCCGTGCCACTCGTCGGGTTGGATGAGCCACGAAAGGAGTTGTGGAAGGTGATATTTTAGGTATGAAGTTAGTGAAATAGGTGCGTTCACGCAATATGGTGTCTTGTGGTTACTATAACGAACAACTAACACGAGACAGCACCTAGAAATAATTTGGGTGGATTGGTCACTTGAATAAATAAAATAAATTTCATTCAATTAAATTCAGAAATAATTTTCCATAAAATAATATCCAAAATTAGGTAGGCCACCAAACAATCGTCAAGCAAAAAGGAAAAATTGTTGAAAACTTAAACCAAAGCTAGGGAATTCGTACATGGTGGTTCCTAGGCCACTAGTGGGGAAAAGAATTAGGCCAACATATGGCATATGTCTAAAATCTAATTTTCCATCGGACGTTCGCTTCTTGAAAATCGAGAAATCTCCCGAGGAGTAGTATCTTGAGATTCTCCACATGAGCGAATTAGTCTCTATGGCTACGACTTGAATGGTACTCAGCCAACGGCGTTCGTGAGAAGCTCAGCAAGTGCGGGACCAGTGGTCTTGAGAACCACATCGGTAACAGGGTTCACCGCTTTGTCTTAGTCTTGAAGTTTGAGGCTTTGGGAGCAAAATTAGTGCGCAACCGGGCGTTATTTCCTTCCTTGGATGGGCCCTACGCTCTTTTGTAGACCTTGGGCTTGTGGCTTAGGTTTAGAACTACTTGCCTTTCCCACCACACGCTTAAGGCGTCGGTTTAGCCTCGATTCTCGCTAGAGTGTGCTTGAACACAGCGGAGGTCGAGCCAAGTGGAGTGCTGACTTAATGATTTTCATCAATAGGTTTGGTTTTGCTTTTAGACAAGTAGTAAAGCGAGAGAGATCAAATTCGAAAATTTGGTGAATTTTAAGCCTATATTATTCTTGTAGGAATGATATTGGTAGCATGGAAGTTGAATAGGTCTTCTCCGAGGAGATCATATTAGATCAAAGTCTTCTTTGCAAAACTTGAGGGCGTCGGATTGACCAAACTTGAGGAGTTGTACTCGTTCCACGGACTTAAAGTCTTTGGGCGTAAAGTGCGCCCGATTCGTGTCTTGCTTGAGGCAGAAAATATCTCTTTGATGATCAAAGCGCTCTTCCGAGCAAGCCATAAAGCTCTTGGATCCTCTTGTTGGTGTTATTACCGATGCTGCGATGCGTCATGCATATGTCTTGGATAAGAATCATGGCGGTTGCTTTGTCGGCTTAGCCAGCAAGGTCTTATCAGTCTTTCTTCCAATAGTGAGCCATAGGCTGCTGCACGGTGGTGGGGACTTCACATCTTGTACCACTTGGTAGTTCCTTCAGAAGACTTCGAGCGGTAAAGTCGAGTTTATTCAAGTTCAACATGCATACAATGAAGGGAACAAGATAGTGAAAATTAAATTCTTATGAAAAGCTTGTTCATAGACTTGGAGTACAAGTTATGTGCGTTTCCCTTCCAAATTATTGACATGGGCATTTGTTTGGTTTAAATTTTCATGAAACTACGGGTTTCACTTGGTATTTAATTTTTAGAAAACTTGAGTTCATTGACGCTTATTGACTTGAGGTTAGAATTTTATGAACTTCAGTTCTATGTACACCGCAATCAGCGCCAATATATATAGAACAAAAATAATACAAATAATAATTTTAACATATATTGTGAATGGGTAGTGAAATATAGGTCTCACAGGACACTTTGAGTTTAAAATATGACCCAAATAATTTTTGGTGGGTCGTAGTTAGGTTTGCGGGCCAACTTTTATTTTCTTGGGCTCTTGGCAGCAAGAAAATAAAAAATTGGGCAGTGAGCCGACGGAGGTGGTCAAGCCCAAACGGAGGCACATGTGAAGCGGTGTAAGCCCGGAGGTCAGTGGCCAGGCTGGAGAAGGAGCGAAACGGGTTGTGAGCCGGTCAGTGAGTGCAGGGAAGAGACGGGCTGTGAGCCCACAGGTCCCAGTGCCAGGTGAGGAAAAGGGCAGGCAAATTTAATTGGAGGTGGAGCGGTAGGAGGCGACCAGGCACAGGGAGTAGCTTAGGTTTGGAGTACAAGATTTGCAGCTCTACATTTGGGCAGTTAGGTCGGCTTTCGGTAGGGCGATGTCGGCCTCGGCTACATTTCCGGCTAAAGCTCAACAGCTCGGCAACCGGTAGAAGCTCGGCTCAGATTAGGGTTTTTCTTATTTTTTCAAAAGCAAAAAAAGAATTTGATAAAAAGAATGTCGATTTTTATTAATTTGATGTTTTTGTAGAAGCGAAAAAAACAAGAAAAAACCATAATTTTTTCCTTACGTTCACTGCGATCATCGAATTCACTTAATATATTTCCGGATATATTAAGTAGCCGATGCTAACATAATATTTCCCGGAAAGATCAATAATTCTTTAAGCATGAAAAGTGGGTTATACATCATGGTGAAGGTTCATGCAATCGGTGACAAAATGCTTGACAATCCCAGGTAGTGTTTTAGAAGTACCTGGATTCTTGATGATGATGGTTAGACAATTTGTTTGCGAGAAAACCCTTGATTCATAGCGCCAGGGTCGGGAAGCGTCTTCGATAGCGATGTTGTGGCCAATATTACGGTCACGGCAAGAAGCAAAGGAAGAAAGTAGAGAAGGCTTGAGGAATTATATTGTATTGTGATGTATATTCCTCATGCGGTCTGCTTGTTATAGTGAAATAAGTACAATTACATTAGGAAACAAATCCCAGCCATAATGGAATATCACAAATCCATATCTACCTAGGATTTACACAATCACATTTAACACATGTGTATTTTATCCACAACATATTTATCATTTTTTATTGAAAATTGGGTCAATACAATATTGGCATATGAGCATATCTTATTTTCATGTTCAACAATGAAGGAATAGCCACGGTGGCGTCTTGTGTCAATAAAATAAAAACATGTATAAGTTATTTTTGTCCAAATATCTTTGTATTATTACTATAGATGCCACGTGAAAGTGAACTCATAACATGAAAATTGTTCTCCAATGAAGTATGTGACAAATGTAGTAAACCAGAAAATGGTTAGATTTAATCATAGATAATTTTTTCTTTTAATCAAATCAAATGTTACATTTAGACATCTTTTCTTCATACATGCAAAAAAAAATCCATCTTATTTAAGATGACCAAATTTCAACATAAACAAAGATGACAATTTTAATTAACGATTTCTTATTTCCAATGAATTTACGAAATCTGATGAAGATGGTTGTGAAATCAACTTCCGGTTTATAACTTTCAAGACTGAGTCCCCAAGAATTGGAGCTTTGGCTATTCATGAAGTAGCAGAGAATGGTCTTTGTACGTCTGAATCATCTGTATTAGAAAAATGTGTCAATTTTGTGTATCTAAATAACCTTACTAAAACGAAAGTAGTCGTAGAATATAAACCAAGTGTACCAAATCTCCCATCAAAATGCCATTGTTTTTTCACATATAGGCGATTAATTTTTGAGCATTATGATTGGTTAGCTAACAGCAAGTAGAACATAATTAACCTTTCTGATGACCACTGCGACACGGTTAATTTTGAGCAACACTTGATGACAGGGGTTAGCGGGTTGAGGATAGAATAAACATCCATCTAGATAGGACAACCAGGATGCCACCCTCCTGGTCTTTGCATGGGTCGAGGACTCCGATGTCGATGACATTCCTGGCTTCCACTCCGTTGTTCATCACCACCATTGCCTAACGAGGGAGCATGCAGGATTATTGACTTCATGTTGAGAAATGCCCTCAGTTATGTTTTATTCTGTATTGGCATAAGAGACTGGCCATTTATATGAACTTTGTCTAGGGTTTTATTTTCTCTTGACGCTTGAGAGAGTAATGTAGCAGTTTCATGTGGAAAGAAGTGAAAACGGGAGGGTTTCAAGTTTGCTTTAATGGTTGAGTAATTAGCTTCACAGTAACAATAAAAAAAGAGTTTCTAGTGCGATTATAGTCTCTCTCCTGTAAAACCGCATTTGCATTATGCTCTTCACCTTGAGAGGTAATGTAATAGTAATTACATGAAGAAGTGAAAGTAAGAGGAAGTTTTAACTTTAGGGTATTGCTACTTTTTACATTTTTCATATCACATTTGTACTACATTTTCAATAGATTTAGTGTCTGTCAAGACAAGTAAATCCTAACCTCTGTGGAAGGTGATACAAATGTGAGAATAAAAATGTGATAAGAGTAGCATTTTTGTAACTTTGATGGTTAAATAATTATCTTTGAAATAACAATATAAAAAAATTTCAGGTGTAATTAGGATCTCTATATACAAGTATGGTATTATGTTATTGATATTGGAATGTCATGGTGGCAGTGTATTCGTGCCATTAAAATTGCTCTCTCCTTACAAATATAATGACTAGAGGTCAACATGCTACATATATAACAAAGTAGATTTTTTTTTTGTTGATAAGAAGAAAGTAAATTTTTTTTTTTAATAAGAAGAAAGTAGATTTTATACAAGTGATATTTTATCATAAATTCAATTAAACTATGGAAATGAAGATTCAAACTTAGGTGCAAAATGAAAACACACTAGACTAACTAACTTAGTTAAACCGATGTATGCAAAATAAGGACAAACATTTCTTCATTTGTAAAAATTTGACAAGAAACTTGTTTCTTTAGTACGCGATTAAGAATAATACTTGGCTACTCAAATGATAAGTATGAGCTTCTACTAAAAAATCTTCGTGCCGATTCACAGAACTTTGTGTTTATGATTAGACCTGTTCATATTATAAATCACTCTTTAAATATCATCTCTGCAAAAAATCAATTAAAACTAATATCGTTAAGTCATCGAACTGCAAAAAAACAAATTGATGGAAATGGTAAAAGTATTACAAACTGTTTATTGATTTGCTATAGTTGAATGACTAAACCAATTTTAGTTCATTTTTTGCAGAGATGATCTTCATAAAGTGATTTATAATATGAACGGTTCCGATTATAAGCACAAAATTTTGTAAATCGGACACGAAAATTTTGAGTAGGAGGTTCTACTCATCCTTGAGTAGCCAAGCATTGTCCTACAATTAATTGGTTTGGCCAACATCATGGGTAATGATGATGTTATTAAATCGAGTAAACATAAAGAAACTGAGTAAAATAGGGGGTCAAACTTCAATGATACGTACCATTGAATGGTACGTACTGTTGAATGATTTAAAATTCATTAGAGGCCCGCCGCAAATTAATCTGTGACAATTGAATGATGCTTTTCTTCTAACTTTTATTGAATGGTACGTACCACCTAAAATTTTTTCTAAAATAGGCTATGATTATTGTTCAAGAAATTACTATTGGAAAGTTGGAAACTAACATTAGGTGAAGAATATTTTATAATTTTAACTGGAAAGCATGCTTTGATTAAAATATAGTAGATCTTTTAAAAGAACGGAAGTGATTTTTATATATTTTTTTAGCTTTTCACACATTATTATTTATTTCTAGCCATAATTAAATGTAGTGTGTGGAAGGCCAAAAAGAATGTGTGTTTATCATTTTTCTTAAAGAAGTGTTATACGAAAAATATATAATTAAGCTAAAAATCATATAAAGTCTTTAGATTATCTCTAATGCACTGAAATGTTTGAATTCAACTATTATACTTAAGTTAACATTTTTCATCTTTAGAACATTTCCACTCATTTTGGTATATTTGGCCCCTAGAGGGTTTTGGGGCAGTTACTATTCACTTAAATAGTGAACTGCCTTAACAAAGATTAATCCTACCTCTACCCATTATGAATAGTAACAGACATGGATGTTACTATTCACAATGATTATTTTATTTGTCATGTATAATTCAATTATTTAATAGATGAGATTAATTTAGTATAGGTATATATGATTGTTTCATGTGTCCATATACAGTAAAACCTCTCTAAAGTAATACTTTATAAAAGAATAACCTCCTTAAAATTATAAAAAATTTCAGTCCCAACTTGGACCAGTTATGTATAAGAATAAACTCCACATTGTAATAAGTTATCATTTTTCTTGGTCACATCCTAAGGAAACACATCTCCACATAATAATAATTGTCAATGAGTACAAAAATATGCAATATCACAAATACAAGTTAAAGATGAACTAAAATATTTCTCTAAAGTTGTTTGGGACAATGCTTTAGTTTTTGGAATTGATGTCACATCTTTGAGCTTGCGGGTACATATGTGCAAGACATAAAATACTTGGCGCCCAAGAAATCCTATTTAGCAAATACAACATTCATTAAGGATAAATAAGTCAATAAATAATATTTTTTAATTACAACTCTATTAAGTAATGACCTCTCTAAAGTTATAAAATTAGTTTGGTCCCAACTTTATGACTTTATAGAGGTTTTATTGTATTTATTTTTGGTGAATAGTACTGGGTGCGATGAACAATATTATTTTATTTGATAAGATTTCCAGTGGCTATGATTGCGCCACGTGTCAATGTCTATCAGAAAATCTTACTGAGACTTTTGATAAGATTTTCGGTTGGTGTGATATTGACACGTGACCTTACCTTATCCTAAGCCTTATCTCTGAATTGTCCATAAATATGTGGATACTTACTTCATATGCTCACATCAAGCATCTTACCTTATCCTAAGTCTTATATCTGAATTGTCCATAAATATGTGGATATTTACTTCATATGCTCACATCAAGCATCTTTATCCTCTCTTTCTATCTTAACTCTCAGAATTCTAAAATTTAGTGTTATAGTCAATGTCTTTCTTAAGGAAGATATTGCAGAGAGTCGGGCGAGAAAATGAAGAACGAAGATGGAGGCGTAATGCAAATGATTGAGAGCAAAGAATAGAAGAACCAAGTTGCACTGGTGGTGGGTATGCTCGAAGAAGAAGGCTAACCACAACCCAGTAGTTCATGACCCTATCGTAAACCAAATCGAGAAAGATTCAGACACAACTGAGGCCAAGATCTCTTGTAAGATTACTTTATCCCTAATGCTGTGTACGATGCTACTATCTTCAAACAAAGATATAGACTGCAACCCCACTTGTTTAACAAAATCAGGCACGATGTTTGTAACTACTACTCATACTTTGTGCAGAAACCCGATAGTGCAAATCAATTGGGTCTACTTCTGAAGCAAAAACTTACAGCTGCCTTCAGAATGCTTGCATATGGCACATCTGCGAACTAGGTGGATGAGATTGCAAGGATGGGCAAATTAACAATTTTGGAGTGCTTGACTAACTTTTGTCATGCAATTGAAGCTCTATTAACTGAAGAGTATCTATGTAGTCCAACAAAGGCAGATCAGCACAAGCTTTTACTGAAAGCTGATGATCGGGGTTTTTTCCAGATATGATTGGAAGCATTGACTGTATGCATTGGCAGTGGAAGAATTGCCCAAGTTCCTAGCAAGAAAACTATGGGAATAGGAAAGGGCACAAAAGCATCAGGCTAGAGGCTGTTGCGTCATTTAATGCATGGATTTAGCATGCCTTCTTCGGTGTTGCGAGGCCTAACAATGACCTCAATGTCTTTGATCAATCCCCACTATTCGACCAAGTCTTGAAAGGGCTATCTTCTTAATTCACATATGAGATCAACTCTCGCACGTACTTATGTGGCTACTACCTTGCAGACGAAATCTACCCATGGTGAAGTACGTTCGTCAATACAATTGCACATTCCTAGTCTGATGCTCAAAAATACTTTGCCAAGAAGTAGGAGGGGTATAGAAAAGAAGTGGAGAGGTTTGGCACCACTACAAAACAGAATGCTATTAGCAAGGGCCGAATTTGGTCGCAAACACCCATTTCCCGTTGGAAATAAGCTTTTTCGACAGCATCATGCCGTCGCTAGTCGTCGGTAATTGTGTTGTCGTAAATACTTTTTTTCCGACCAACTGTCGAAAATAGTACTATTTCCGATGAGTAAGGGCCGTCAGTATTGCTTATTTGTTTGTCGGAATTTGATTTTCAAAACGACCATCTCAATTTTGTTCCGACCCATAACTATGGTCGCAAATATTTAGGAGTTTGTCGGAAATATTGTTCGATCAAATTTTTTTGCTTTTGCGATGACATATTTTCGACCAAAAAATGTTGTCGAAAAATGTTTTTGCAACAACGAAACAGTATTTACGAGGGCGCTGCATCGTCGTAATTAGTATTACCGACAACACGTTTTTGTGGGCAATATATAATATTTTCTCGGAAATAAGTGAATAAAAATATTTCCGATGCAAAAGTATTGGTTAAAAATATATATTACCGAGAGGGAAACGCAGTCGAAAAAGGTTATTATTTTATAAAAAAAAATATTAATAATATATTCCAATTGTAATATTTATTAGAAATATGTTTCTAATCATGCGCAATTATTTGGTAGCCACATAAGAATAATGATACCATTTTACTGCAATTCATTAAAATGAAGTTATTCATAAATAGAAAAGATAAAATAAACAAAACATCCAAACATTGAATTTAAATGTAGTTATATGGTAACAAAATAAAATTGGTGTTGCACTACACATCTTCGAGGTGAGCATCTGAACAGCTATTAACATTGTCCTGTCCAAAAACATAATGAAAAGATAAGAATTTATCAATTTGAGAATAAAAATAACAAATACAATATTCAAAAGCGAAAAAAATATTAAACAGGCAAGAAAAGAATTTACCACATAAACAGATTGTCTAAAGTGTGCAGAAGTATTTGAGTTGTTATCCCTCATACTTTGTCAAACAATTACATATATGTCAAATTAAAAGCCATTTTCCTGCAATCCAAAACAAAAAGAGAGAATCAGACTATACATATGTTAATATCATCATTCGAACTAATAAGTTGAAAACATGTATAGAAAACCCAAATTCTAAACATAATACCAATAATTCAATAAATTGACAACTCAAACAAGAAGGTAAAAAAGTAAGAAAAATTAAGTAGCGCTTAAAAGAAAATGAACATAAATACATTTCAACTAAGAAAATGAACAACATCCTTACCTGCATTCATTCGACATATTAAGACCTCACACTAGAACCTTTTGAGACTATCAAAAACTAAGCTCAATTTAAGATGCTACAAAAAAGGAGGGAAAAGAGATGAGTGAAAAATACATTAGATGCCTTATGTCCGCAGAGCATAACCTTTAAAGTGGCAAGAAAAACGTTACCAGCAAATAATTCATAACAACAGGTCAATGAGTTGAAAAAATCTCTGCACATGTTGAAAACAAAGAGACACATATCCACACAAGCATAAATAATACAAAAAATATGATGGGATAGTCATTTGACTAAGAAACACAAAAAGTATAGGATTATATAATACCAAAATGTTTCTAAGTCATATACCTAGCTGGTTGTATAAGGAAATTAACAAATCTTAAGGTTATAAATGTTGTAACCCAAAGCAACCAAAGTTTTCTAACAAGGAAAATGAACTACTACCTATTAAACAATAAAGTCAGGAGCATATACATTCATGTATGTGCATATAGCTGAGTGAAAGAGTAGTATAGCAGTCAGTAATTTGATTCGACCAACATACGCTCAAAACTACAACTCGAAAAACTCACCATTTGTTGAAGAAGATTTTGCACCTACAAAAAATAAATACCGAAAAATCATTACCAACCCAACATTCTTGTATAAATGATCCAATAATCACAAAATCCTACATTTTTCGAACAAAAATCGAAACTCAAAAGCTAGACATATCTGCAGTGCTCTGCCTCTGATCCTCCAAATCATGCCCGTCCTGCTAAGAAAAAACAAATTCACAGTAAAATCATACACTTGCACAACCAAAGTGCTCCATAGAGTTGCCCCAACGATGTTGTACCAGCAACAATCGCCAAATCGACGCACATATAGGCGAATTGCAACAATCAGAGAGAAAGACATAAGCTTTTGCGGTGGAAATCAAAAGTAAACAAAATCTAGGCATCGAAATTTGTAGCTAATCGAATCGGAGTTGGAAAATTAGGAACCCTAGCGACAAAATTGGGCAAAATTAAACGACCTCAAATCAATCCGATCACCGACATGCCCTGCAAAGTACATTCCAATCGAATACGCGGAAAGAAATGCAAGATCAAGCTCTCCTAGCCGGTGGGTGCCCCGGGGACCATCGAAGGTAGGGTTTTGTGTGGGGGTTTTGGATTGCATTTTGTATTCGATCCCAATATATGCAATTATTATACACAAAAATTCTATACAGAAATGCTCAGATTATACAGTAACTGTAATTACAGAGAGATGGTGGATCCATAAAGTTCGAGTCTTTAATTGCACAGAGAATTGACCCACTACAAAGAATTGAAAAATGTATAAAACCCTAATTTTTACCTTACTTTTCCGATCGAATCTCTGATTGTTGCAGAGGGGAAAAGGGGACGAAGCTAGGGTTAGGGTTCTGGGAGTTGCCATTGATTGATCCGATATCGAAATTTGTGAAAAAAATCTCTGTACAAAAATAAAAAGAATAATAATAATAATAAGGATTTCGGATCCGTGTTGAAATTTGGAGGAGGAAGGCCTGAGATTCAAAGATTGGGGCTTTCCTGGTAATGCCATTTCTAAGAAAACCCTCTGTTTACCTAATTAATTATTAAACTTGAAAATTAAAAGATAAAATGGAAGGAAAAGAAACGAAGAAAAGTCTCACCTACCCTTCTAGCTCTAGGTCAATTAAAATTTCTTTTATGACAACGAAAAGGGCAAATCATGGAAATGGAAGATCATGATGACAACATCGGTATTTAAAGCTAATCACACACTGTCATGCATAGACGTTAAAACACGCAACAATGCATTATTAGTTTAAAATGCCAGTGTATTTAAGTTTCCCTAACAGTCAGAAATAAGGGATCAGAAATGTAAATATATTTCAATTACCAGAAAGCCCAGTTTCTGAAACCTTTCGTCGATTCCAGAAATTATGTGGAGAATCTGGGATTTTTGAACCCCATCCCTGTTCTCAACTGATAATTCAGGTGGATGTATCCTGTGGAAAGATAATTTCAATGTTTAGATATTAATTTTATTTATAGTGTGTTTGATTTATAGTGTAATTTTCAGAATGGTTTTTGGAAAGGGTATGAATAATATTTTACTGTAAAAATTATTAACTTCCAGTTATGTTAAATTAAATTTTTTTTGTCCTTCTATACAGATCACAAAACTATACCACGACGGTGAAGTTAATAAGGAGATGCTTTCTTTGGCTCGAGGTCCTGAAAGGCGTGCAACTTATTATCCAGGTTATTATACCAGCGGGTTTAGGTTCCATACATTGCAGCGGGATGAAAATAAAAGAACACAGAATAATGGAGTTATGGTTAAGGGGGAGAATCAGACTGATGATGTGTCGTGGTATGGAACCTTACTAGACATTGTTGAGCTCCGTTACATAGAAGGGAATAGAGTTGTATTGTTCAATTGTGATTGGTATGATACAGCTAGAAAAGGAACAGGTTATAAGAGAGACCGTTTGTTCTAGCAACCCAAGCAACCCAAGCTTTTTATGTCAGAGGGATTAAAAATAAGACTTGGAGTTTTGTGGTGGAAACAAATCCCAGGAACGTATATGAGATGGCTAATGATGAGAGTGAGCCGTACCAAGAAGAAGAGACTCATAGCCGACGCATGGATGCCAACCAATATGAGGTTGAAGATAATGAAACTGATTGAAGTAAGGATGCGATTTAACTGAGTTCACATGTATTGTCATTGTGTTATTCTCTTCTTCTTTTTATTATATTTGATTGTGAAATTTGCGCTCATGTGATTGCGATTATTTAAATTTTATTGCTACTTTGAGATACATGTTTTGGAGTTAATGAATAAAAAAAATATTGCATTGCTCCTTAAAAAAAAACTGCATTGCTCCTCAAAAAGAAAAAAGATTGCATTGCTCCCTTAAACATAGTAATTCCAACGATGGCTACAAGCCATCACAAATAGATACCCTTTTGCGAGAGCTATAGATTGCTCTTGGAATTAAATACTCATTTTCAACAGCCTCAAATTCCCCTCGTAAATGCACAATTACTTCCGACAGCGAATAATTGCCCTCGAAAATATAAAACTACTACCGACAACCACTTTTTGCCCTCGGAAATAGCCTACCATTTTCGACAGAATGAACTTACTGTCGGAAAAAGAGTAACTACTATCGACGACCGTGAGGTTCGTTGAAAATAAGTTTGGCGCCACAGTTCCCGCCAAAAAAAATGATATTTCCGACGAAAAATGAATTTTCTTCCGAGGGCATTTTGTATGTCAAAAATAGTAAGCAGCTTGTTGACTCAGTTCCGACGGACGTTGATTTTTCGTCGGAAGTAGTACCTTTTCCGACGGTTTTTGAAAGCCCTCGAAAAAGTTTGGTCGGAAATGACTGTTTTTTTTGTAGTGCACCTTCAAGCTCGTTGGGCAATCATTAAAGAGGCTGCTCGGTTTTTAATGAAAATGTGCTTTGAAGTATCATGATAACGTGCATTATCCTTCACAACATGACTGTGGAAGATGAGTATGATTATGATCTACTTGAAACCTTCAAACCGGACCCAATAAACACGAGAATAACAAGATTTTATTCTCTACCTACGGTGTTCGAGGGTGGACCACCAGTGCAACACAAGTCATTAGTAAGGGATGGTCCTTACATCAACATGATGATAGAAAGTTATATTGAAATGCAAGCTTTTTATATTCATGAACAACATCAACTTGACTTGATCGAGCACGTTTGGGGGTTGAGGAGAAACCGTGAACAAGAAGATGATTGAATTGTGCTTTATCGGTTGTTCGGCTTTCTTGTATTTTTGAATTGTGTTTTTCTTTACACTTTAATGAATTATGTGTTTTTGTTCTTCTTGTATTGTCTTGGGGAAGCTATAGGGCCTTAGGGAATGAAATGACATTAAAACAACATTAACTGAACAACAAACTTTGCTTATGACATTTTGCATGCTTTGCATTTATGTTCAATGATACAGCTTTGCTTATGACGTTTGTTAGCTTTGACATTTGTTGAAAAAAGAACCACAATACTAATTATACAACTTAATAAACTACTACTATAATACTAATTACTACAACAATACTAATTATACAACTTAATAATCCACTACCACCATTGTGTGGTGCTAGGGTCGTCATGCTCGAGATTTGTGGGTGCACTAGGTCTGTCTTCATTGACATTTATTGATGTGCTAGGTTCGCCTTCATGCAAAAGTATTCTTGTCCTTGTAACTTCCCTTCATTCATCCCTCCAGTAAGATTGTGTGTTTGGGGACATGTCTTCGGTTATCTTTTTGTTCATGGTTTCCCTATCCATCTTATCCATTTCAAGCTTCCTTGCAAACTCTATTTCACTTTTAAATAATGCATCTCTCACCTTGTCATCTTCATCTCTTTTCCTTTTTCTTTCCATATTTGCCTCTCCTTGGCGAGCAACTTATTCCAAGAATTTGGTACATGCACTAGGGGATTGTCACCCCTCTTCCTTCTTTCCTTGGTGGCTTTCTTCCCCACATGCCTTTGGGTAGTAAAGGTCGGTGTCTCCACTTCCACCGGGGAGTCCAAGGGTGATCCACCTACTGATGAATCTTGTAGCGGTGTCTCGTTCATAACAACTTCGGGACCATTGCTAATAATTTTGAATTTTGGGCAAGTCTTCAAAATTTCCCAACATTAAAAATGGGTGAAGGACTTTTTGGATTTCATCAAAATTTGGTACCAATTTTGTGTTTGCATCATCTAAAACAAAGTGGGAAACAAATATTATTCACTTGTTTAAAAAAAAATTTAAAATTACTAACAATGCCAAATTACAAAATTGTTTACCTCGTCCCCTCGATTGGTGCCACTTTGAATGTTTTCTAAAGCTTTCGTCTTGGCGTCTCTCCATTTGCCAAACATATGGTTCAAATGTTTCCACCTAATAGAAAGAGCGCCTTCCCTACGACTCTCCCCAAATCAAGCGGTATAATCTTCATGAGTCTTCCTCTACATATTCGCAAGTCTCATCTCATTGCCGGTGCGCAATGCGAAACGACATTCCAACGCTCACACAAGAACATATCTTCGACCGTCGACCATGCAGTCCTGGCTTCAACTCCTCCCTTGAAGATAGACGCCATTTTTGTTACTACAAACGAAATTATAATAGATGTGAGGAGTGTAGAAAAAAGTGGGATAGGGAAAGCTTGTGTAGAAAAAATGGGGTAGGTGTGAGGATGAAGAAAATTGGAGAGAATGAACAAATGGGATCGGGAAAGATTTATAGGCAAAATTATAAATTAGCCGTTGGAAAACTTTTTGATTTTTTTGATTTTTTTTTTTTGATTTTTTGAATTTTTCTGAAATTTCTGAAATTTTTAATTATTTTTTCGTAAAAATTTTAGAACCATTGGATTAACTAACTTTTTTCTATCGGAAGGTCAAGATTGCACCACGTGGCTCGAACGCATGCAGGGACCTGTTAGAACAGCTGTGGCTAGCCCCGTTCCCTCACTCACACGCCCATTTGGAGCGTGCACTCCACGCGCCTGACGTAAAAAAAGAACTAGCTCACGGCTAATGTCAGTGCTGACGTCAACTTGAGCAGGCTGGGCCAAGGGCTAGATCTGCTAGTTTTCCAGATTAGCCTCCATTTTGGGAGGTAGGGTTACTAAAAATGGGAGGGAGTGGTTTTGGCTCCTTCCCATGGCAAAATAGCATGGGTGGACAAGCTCTTAATGCCTGAAAAGTTAAAAATTGGTAGATAACTTTTAAGTCAAACTAAAACTTATATTTAGATTTCAATATAAAATTTCAATCTAAGTTATAAAGATGTTATTGTTACAACAAAATTAACATTTGAGTTTTGACTATGACTATTTATGATGCACACACAAATTATTAAAAGTTCAAATTTGAGTTTTGCGCCAATGTTTGTTCTTGTATAATCAATTCTTAAGATTCAAATTTGAGTTTTAACATTTGAGTATGCATGTGGGAATAAAAAACAAAAAAACTCAAACTCACCATAACTTTTAGAACCAAACGAAAGAATATGGCTCGTTTGATAAGTGCTTTTAAATAACTGAAAGCGCTTTTAGAGAAAATATTTTTGGAACCAATCCTTAGTAAAAATGCAAGTTAATCATGCAAAAACACTTGAAGTGCTTCATGCAAGGACTAGTCATGTGCTTCTTGCAGGAAGCACTTCAAGTACTTTTGGAATCAAAAAATATTTTTCTAATACTATTTTCAGTCAGTTAGAAGCACTTACCAAACGAGCCATATAAGTATAAGAGTTATTGAAATAGTTTTTCAAGTATATAGTCACATCCCGAACCGACTCCACCGTAGCACGATATTGTCCGCTTTGAGCCTATGCCCTCACAGTTTTGTTTCTGGGAACTCACGAGCAACTTCCCAGTGGGTCACCCATCATGGGATTGCTCCAGACCAAACTCGCTTAACTTCGGAGTTCCGATGGAATCCAAAGTCAGTGGGCTCCCAAAAGGCCTCGTGTTAAATAGAGGTGGGCATGTACATATAAGGCACATCACCCCCTCTCCGTTGGTCGATGTGAGATAGGGGTGGGCAAAGGGGTCTTGGACCCGCGGGTCGGGGCTGGTCGAAAAACTTTGAAAGTAAAACGGGGCGGGTTCATGAATTTTGCAGGGCGGGGCGGGTCCAAAAAAATAAATAACGAGCCCCCGGCCCGGACCGTATATATTGAATATAAACCGTTGATGATCAGGGATTCAGGTGTCTGGCTTCTTCAATCCCGTCATTCCCATGTGCCGTGCCTGCCTTCTTCCTCCTCTGCTCTGCAATCCCGTGCCTGCCTTTTTTTTAGTGCAGACCTTTTGGTTTTTTAGTTCAGCCTAGATTGCACTTGCAGGCAGCAGCTTGCTTACTGCCTTTTTTTTAGTGCAGCAGCATCTTGCTGCCTTTTGGTTGTGTTGGATTTGGAGTGCAGCAGCAGCTTGCTGCCTTTTTTATTTAAGCTTGCTAAGCAGCAGCTTGCTGCCCTTTTTTTTTTTTTTGGGTTTATCTAAGCAGCAGTTTGCTGCTTTTTTTTTTTTGTTGGTTTATTTAAGTTAATCCTGACTCTTGAGCAGCTTGCTGCATTATTATTATTATTATTTTATTTTTTTATAAACAAATTGGACCCGTAGGACCCGACCCGTTTCAAACGGTCCGGTTCCACTTCTAGAAATTTAACAATCCACCCTGCCCCGCCCCGTTTCATATACAAACAGATCCAATCCGGTTCTTCCATTTTTGGGCCCGACCCGGCCCGTGCCCACCCCTAGTTGGTACTTGTTGCCATAAAAAAAATTGCAATAATCATATAGCCACAAGCAAAAAATTGCAAAAAGGTGTAAAGAATCATAAGGAACGTACAAGGGAAAAGAAATACAATGATCACAGTAGGAACAAAATAATAGCCGTTGGATGGAATAGCATCAAAATGTGGATAAGTTGGGTGACCATTTTAATCTCAAAGGAGCCTGTTCTAAACTTCTACTTAACTAAAAGGTCACTCCTTTGAGAAGAAAAATGGAGAAGAACTAAAAGATACCCTCTATAAATCATCTAAATCTTAAATTGATTAGATATCAAGAATGAAGGGGGAACCTAAAACAACTGTTCCAAGAAAAAAATAGCAGCTTATTCACGGAAAAGAGACCGGCATGCCGCCAGTGTATACCTTCCTCGCTCATAGTTTGGCACCGGGGAACTTGCAGGATCCGTAGCCTGAAACAGAGAACGAGAAAACGCATAAGAAGAAGCAGAATGTAATTGCACTTCGAAGGTCATGAAAGGAAGAACGATGATATTGGTAACTGAATTTCAAGTACAATCAGAATCGTGAAGGAGAACATCCTGAATTAAGTCAGACGCCACCACACTCCACATTGACGGACTGCCGACTGGTAGTGTGAACAACGGGCAATCCCGAGCTAATATTGAAGTATTTAACCTCTTGGATGCATTCTATAAAGCTAATGATATTACTATACTATAGCAATTAGCAAGTATTGAACAACTCTCATATGCAACCAAATTGCATATGATTAGGCCTAGCCACTAATTTGGCCTTTTTAGAATTCCCATTAAAATGCATAAGACTAGCATTTAAGCCTTGTTTTGTTGACGAAGGAGGTTCAAAAGTTGACAAAGAAAAAAAGATTAATTCGGCAATTATTGAACAATTCTTTTATGCTCTCAAATTTACATACAATGCAGATAAATCTTGTGAGATGTGAGTGGCCGGCCAATCGACAGAGTACAACCAGTCAACCGGCCACTCATATCCCACATCGGAGAATTCCTACTATGAAGCAAAACTATATTGTATTGATAACTCTCTATATTTTATATTAAATTAGAATATAGCTCGAATGACTAATTAGTGACCCAAAAACTGAAGAAAAGAGAAAATTGGCTTAATTAGTGACCCAAAAAATGAAGAAAAGAGAAAATTGGCTTACTTGGATCCTTGATGGTTTGAGCAGCAAGCCCGCCAAAGTAACAGCTCCCACCAGCCTTCCTAAACTGAGCCCAATACGCGCTAAACGCATAGCTCGCGTGCCAAACCAACGAATCCGGTTTGAAGCACTTCCTTCCCGGTTGAATCGGGTCACACGTTTTATTCCCCTGCGAGCAGGCGTACGATAGCGCCGACGCCACCGCGGTCTGATTGGCTCCCTTCGCCACCATGCACCATATCGGCCCTTTATACGGCTCGTTATTCGTCGCAGCCGGCAACGGCGCGTACTCCGACTCGGGCGTCTTCCCACTCAAGTCAATCGGGTACACATTCGACCCGTTCGGGTATAGCAACCCGAAATTCCGCTCCGTGCTGGGACCCGGTTTGCTGTTCTCGTTGAATAGAGCGAAGACGAAGCTCGGGAGCACTACACCGGGTCGGGCCGGCGTCCCGACCGGCGGATTGGCGTTGAATTTTTTGACGACGTTTCGGTTGTAAGTGGCGGCGTTGCGGATGTTAGCGCCAATCTGGTCGTAGTCCCCGCCGCTGGGCCAGCCCGTTTCGGCGATCCAAATCCGAGTATCCGGGTACCCGAGTCTTTTCATCGCGAAAATCAAAGCGTCCACCATTTGGTCGAACAGGTTGTGGTAGGTTAAGCCGGAAACCGGGTCGGTGACCGTAATGTTCTTGGATTCGAATAGAGCGTAGCCCAAATCGATGTGCGTCGGGTCGGAAGACCAGGGGAAATACGTGTACACATCGACGAAGAAGAAAGACTTGGTTTTGTTGATGAATTTTAACATGGGTTTGATGACCGATCCCGAAATACCGGACCGAAACGTGCCGTTCGACGGCGGGAACGACGATTCGAGGACGTCCATGGCCAATGGGGTTCCGACTTTCACCTTTGTGATTCGATGGGTCTTCAGAGCCACTTTGATTTTCCGCATTGCGGGTACGAGATTGAACCAGATTTGTTTATCGGGTTGGCTGAGGATTTCGTTTCCGACGAGGAGGTACCGAATCAGGGTCTCCGGGTAGAAGGGGACGACGTTGGTGTGGACCCATTGGTCGGCGAGGGTTTGATTGGAGGATATGTTGTTGATGAGCTCGTTGGGGACCATGATGGAGACCTGGAGGTCGGTGTTGCGGAGGGCGGTGAGGATTTTGGGGTCGGCGTCGTAGAGCTTGACTCGCTTGGCCTTGAGGGACCGGATAAGCTTCACCGACTGCGACGGCGGTGGGAGGTTGTTGCCCAGCTGGCCGTAGTTCACTCCCACCTTGGCGGCGAGCTCCGCACCTGAAAAAAACAAAAGGGATCAGAGAAAAACACCAAATGAACAAAACCCATGTCGCCATTTTTGAGAATTTAGGAAAGAAACGTACTGGAAATGGAAGCTGAGAGGCAGAGGATGAGCAGGGGAAGAAGACCCAGCTCCATTTTTGTAGGTTTTGAGCTGCCAGAGTAAAAGGAGATGAACTTTTTGCTGAATGTGTGAGTTTTGGAGCTCAAAGATTGGATTTTTGAGGAAAAATCAGGGATAAAATGAAGGAACTAGGGCACTGAGCTGCTCCTGCTGCTGCTATTGGACCATTGTATATTAAAGGAGGAGTGAGATGTTGCAGGTGTTTTGAGGAGAGAGATTTGGGAATATAACTTTATGGAAAAGAGAAGAGAAAAGAAGAAAAAGGATGGAGAGAGAGCAAGGAGAGGGAGAATCAGATCAGATGGTTTGGACTTTGGAGTTACATATTGGGCAAAAAAAAATTCAGATATTTAGAGTAGGGAGAGGAGATAGTGGGGCCTGTCTGTGTTACTGTTTTAGGGGTTTATTATTAAGTTAATGAGGCTTGCTGTTTTGCTTGGTTTCCATGAAGGTGAGGAAAGGTTGGTGACTCGTGGCAAAAAGTCTAATTAGATACCGACGAAAAGTACAATTAGCCGTTTGAGAGTTGGCAGCTTCATAAATTTCCAGCTCAGACGGCACGATAGTCTAGATCAGAGGGCACGATAGTCTAGATCAATTTATATGGAATAGATTTATTAATGGTAGTGTTTAGTTTAGGTTCATTAATAGAAGAAAAAGTTACACAAAAAATTTACATATACGATCTAATTATACGAGTTTCGAGACACATTTCTGTTTAAGAATTTGAAAATGTATAAATTTTAAGTGTCAAAATAGAATTATTGACGTAAAAATTAAGAAAAGTGAACCACAAATCCATCAATGTGTTCCATTTTAATAACTCATTGTTGTACTATTTTTTTTTATTTTTCTATTTGTATTTTCCCTATTACCTAAAAGAAGAATGCCCCTGAGTCCACGTTTAGGTCACCAATGTCCAATTACCACTTACTTTTTTAGGGTTCCAATGGACTAGATAATCAAATATAGTGTTTTAGAAAAGATCAATAACTTTGGTGAGAAGAGTGGGACGCAACGTTGGGTATGCGGAACATGTTGCCCATACGGCCATACCAATGTATAAAATATTGGTGCATTGGATTTTTATCGAATGTACCATTATAGTAGTCAAATACCTAACTTCATGTTAGGGTGTTAGTATTACAATTTAATAGTTTTTTTTTTTAACTTGTAGCTTATAAGTAAAAAGATTTTAGGTCCTACTTCTGAAATAAGACATTCGATATCAAATATTATGACTGACTCATTAGAGCATATCACCGACCATTTTATAACGTGACAGTCATGTTATTTTAAGCATTTTGGATTAAGGTAACTTTAAGAGCACCTAAATTCTGCCTCTAAACACTCCTAGTCCAAATTTATTTTGATTAATAAGAGAAAAAAATCTAACCTAATTCTTTTCAATATTTAAAATAGAAATACTACACGACCTTACCTTAGGCTAGTCCGTATTCTAACTCCAAGTTAACCGATTAAGCCGCCTCGACCCTATAGGGCCAAGCCCTTAGGATCTCTCCGGTTACAACCGACCGGCCCGGTTCTACTCCAAGTCAATAATTTGACCCTAGTCCAATTCGACCCAGCCCAATACTCCTCCAATTACATTGGCCCAGACCAAAAGCACTCTTTCTAACCCAGTAGCTCGTCCCTGTTTCCCACCATACTGAGGCCCAGTTTGGAGTTGCTGTGCTTTTTTTAAAAACTGCTTTCTGCTGTGCTGGAAGAAAAAGCAGCTGTGAAAAAAAGCAGGTATGTGTTTGGTAAACTATAGTTGTAAAAGTGCTTATAGCAAAAAAAGCAGTTTCAGAGTGTTTGGTAAACTTGTATATAAAACTGCTGTGACTGTGTAAAATGACTAAAAAGGGCATGTTGTTGTATGTATTATTAATTTAATTATTTTCCAAAAGTATTGGTCAATTTATTACATATACTTTTTTTTTCTTATATTGTTTGTCTTACTTTACGTATCTCAAATTTCCAAATTGTAAATAATTATTATAAAAAAAATTCTTTAAAATATTAAAATAATATACAATCATATAAGGTAGTTAAAATATTGTCAACTATTTAATACATGCATCAAACAAATTAAAATATCTACAAATTGTTCAATATAAAAATAGTCTAATTAGGTGCATTCATCAAACTTGTCGCTATGTTATTTCTTAATGCTTCCATCTCTTGTAATCCTTGGTCACGGTGATTTTGGTATAACAAACAAATATTGATAAGCTATATTTCGTAGAGTACAATATAATTTGGAGAATGCTTCATTTATTAAACAACTTGGTTGGCCAATTAAATAGCCTTACAAGATAACAAGAAAACAGAAAAACTGCAGCCCACGTCTTCCATTCCTAATAACATGGTAAGTGGCTAAAGAAAATGTCAAACAAACAGCACATCCCTTATTAATAGGGATTATTAACAACAACATTAACCAACTATCAAAACAAACCCTAACCAACTAACTTTAATATTTGGCCTTCTTCTTCATCAGAAACTGGCTGCCAACCACACTCAG